>CM070043.1:10524247-10538788 GCA_036250615.1 Ptychadena robeensis
AATTTTGAAGCATTCACTCCAAGAAACAGATAGTCATACCATAACAGTGGGAGAAGACAGGGCACATGTGTCTAACATTGACACATAGAATGTTTGCGTGAAACCTTGCACCCATTCGTACAGTTTAGAGTAAAGAAAATAGAGAAATAATATGCATCCCTTTTTTACATTAGCCTCCAAAGAGTTCAAGGAACAAACTCAGATTAAATCTGACTTCAAGTGTATGATTTCTGCAGCCTCCAAAATCTTTCCTACAGTAATGAAGGTTGGGGGGATCCTAAATAAGCTGTCTATGTGACAGACATTTTGACAGGTTCATAAAGCTAGAATAATCACTAGAGTGCCAGAATAAATTCCAGAGTGGGCGAAAGAATGAGTAAAGACCTTGAAAAACAGGCCAAGTTGATTTACTTGGGCTGAGCATAGGCCCATTGTAATCCTAATGTGCAAAGCCTTTTTACCACTTGTGCTTTAAGGAATGCAAAAAATGATGTATAAATATTTTCATAAATTGACTCCTGACATGCCCCTTAAAAGTCAGAGTCATGTCACAGGTCAGGACCGCAAATTGTTGCATAGTTATTGACAAGACATGTTGCGGGCAATGATGCACCTATTTAGATAGGCACATAGAAAGCAACAGGCTATGTCTGCCAAGCTTCCGACAAAAAAGCAGGGACTTAGACGCAGTAGAGACTAGGCCTCACTTACAGCGGACCAACCACCAGAAATTTATGTTCGCATGAACTGGCACTAGAAGTGGCAATAATAGGGAGAATTGCGTACAAAAAAAATGCCTGTCTTTTGATGCCTGTCTCTGATTATGCACATGACAGCTGGGAAAGTACCTGATCTTGGTTCTCTATTGAAATATAAACAGATTCATTTTCCCATTAAAAAAAGGATTTTAAGGATTTAGTAGCGCTACTACACCATGGTACCAGCTTAGAGGTAGGTAAAATTTATATATATATATATATATATATATATATATATATATATATATATATATATATTGTGACAGACTGGTCATCTGCCACTGTGTAAATGAACCCATTAGGTGTATCCTGGAAGGAATCCAGGAATATGTTGGCCAACAACAATAGGTTGTTGTGCAGTTTTGTTTAGTATTTGTTTTGGGATTCTGGGATGGGAGGAAGGGGCTGGGTGGGCCTTCCCATTGCACCCAGGAACTGCATCTGATGGACATCAGGGAGGTGGCTGGGTGTTTTTTTCAACAAAAGAGACTATAGCCATTCAGTCAGGGCTCCCAATGTGTTTGGAGAAAGGGCTGCTAGGTGCAGCAAATACAGGGCACACAGAGTGTGTGTGGCCCCATGCTGATGGCTGCCAGGAGGCAGGCCATTAAGGTTTCCTAGAGGTAGGAACCACTGTTTGATCGGTGCCAAGCCAGGAGGCTTGGCATTTTCAGGACTTTTGTTTCAATTGATATTAACCCCTGTGAGGGTAAGTTCTGTTTGGACTGTTTGTTTGTGCAAATAAACATGGGCAGAAGCCCTAAGGGCTTGTTTCCATTGTACGCCGGGACCCGTACGCTAAGCGTATACGCTAGCAGGGGTCCCGACGTATCTCACAGACCTTTGCCTGCCAGCGGATGGTCTGTTTACACATCCGCCGGTGTAAAGGCTGAACGTACTCGACTACGTTCAGCCTGACACCGGCGGATGAGCTCAGCGCAATGAAGACAGACCGTCCGCCGGCAGGCAAAGGTCTGTGAGATACGTCGGAGATACGTCGGGACCCCTGCTAGCGTATACGCTTAGCGTACGGGTCCCGGCGTACAATGGAAACAAAGCCTAAAAGGTAAGCAATCTTGTGGATTGATGTTTTTGGAGATGCCGTTTGAGCTGAACCCCCACAATATATATATATATATATTTTTATTTTTATTTTTTTTCGATTTTGACATTAAACTGGCATGGTCCAGAGTTGTCAGTATTAAGAAGTCAATCTGAAGCAATGGTGTGCAGTTGATTATAAATGTAGTCAGAGAGTGTCTGAAGCCCAGATGATCAGCAGCATTGAAGCTTAAAAAAGAAAAAGAAAAGTTAAAACAGTGTTTTATAGAAATCCTTTCATCATGCACAATGTATAGTAAAACTGAGTCATTCAGTGGAGGATCCCATCTCCTTATATTTAGCCTTATTGATCAGTTGGTTTTACAAACATCTCTCTCTGCCAGGAGGGAGACAGGCATATATGATAATAAGCTATTCACTAAAGTGTATTTCTAATGTCAAAAAATGTTCTGTTTATGTACTCAGAGTTAACTTTTATGTGTCTGGCTGTAACTTCTAGAAGTGTCACTCTTAGGGTTTCTGCTAATAAAAATGAACGGACATCATAAAAGTAGCAGCCTTAATAAAACAAGGGTCAGGCTGTGGCATACGCCATTGATTTATTCATAAATTTCATTGCGTTGCCATAAGTTTCATAGAGATCATATCTCTTCCATGTCCGTCTTTGCATTAAAGTTTGCTCTTTTGTGTGCCCAACCACTTTACTCTTTGAATGTTAAATCACACTAAATGTTATTGATTGCAAGCTCTTTGGGTCAGAATTGAAAGAAGAAATTGTTTTCCACTACAGTCACTCCCTCAGGATTGATGTGAGATCAATGAAATAAATTATACATTCAAATGCAATTACATATGGTATCATTAGAATTATTGAATTCATTAGAAGAAAATCTAAGACCTTTACTTCATGCCTCAGATGTCAATTGACTCGACAAGTTAACCCCTGTGTTGTGAGCGGGGTATGGCCGATAAGGGGTTACACAGCTTTGCCTCAATGATTATTCATGCATGCTTTTCAAAGGGCATTTTAGGTCCTAATAGAAAGGTTGCTGTCCTTTTGGGATGCTCGCCCAGATACACCAGTGGGCTTGCAACCAAATTATAGCCTTGGTCATAAATCATGGTTATCTCTCCCTGTGACAGTGGTTAAATTATTCCTCTAATCAGATCACGGCCACTGATTCCTACTGACACTCCGAATAATCAACGGTGACTGATGAGGCCGAGCCAAGCATACAATTCCTCTTCCCAGAAGGCCCTGGGGATCTCAACAACCTGTCCTTCCAGGCGCTGCTGGTTAAGCGAGATAGGTAAACAAACTGGCGCTTTGTCCTTCAAAGGAATGATGTGTTTTTACTCATTTTGCTCCACACAGGAGCTGCCTGTCAATGTCAGTACCTGTACAGCACCCACACAAACATCTAGGGACTACCAATAAAAATAGTCTTCAGACAACTCATAAATGGAAGTCTAGATAAAACCTAAATTTCACATATACTGCGTGAACAGTTATTTACTTGTGGCTGATATTTGTTTTTGTACGAGTTGTCAGACTCAATTATAATTTGCATACCAGTTTACAGTACCCAAAACATTTTAGCATCACTCATTTCTTAAGCATATAGAGACAGTGTTACCTAAGTCAATAAACACTACTATATATAATGATGGAACTGTAATTTTCACTGCTATTCCATTTCTTTTCATTTGTTTGTCATACTTTTTAAAGAAAAGTTTAAATTTTAGAGATGGTTGTCCTTCTAGAAGGTTCTCCTCTCTCCGCAGAGGACCTCTGGAGGGCTAAAAGAGTGACCATCGGGTTCTTGGTCACCTCCTTGACTAAAGCCTTTCTCCCCCGATAGTCAGTTAAGATGGCTGGTCACTGTGCTCATTGGGACCACCTGCAAAGCAGCAGATATTTTCTTAACCTTCCCAAGATTTGTGTCTGGAGACAAACCTGTCTCGGAGGTCAACAGACAATATGGTACCTTATATAGACAGGTGTGTACCTTTCCAAAGCATGTCCATTCAATTTACCCCAGGTGAACTCCAGTTAAGCTGCAGAAACATCTCAAGTATGATGAGGGGAAACAGGGTGCTCCTGAACTCATAATTGCGATAAAGGCTGTGAATACTTATATACATGTGATTTCTTTTTTTTTTTTTTATTAATTTGCCAAAACCTCAAGCAAACTTCTTTCATGTTGCATTATGGGGGTTGTGTGTAGAAAAAAAATGCAATCCATTTTGGAATAAGGCTGAAACATAACAAAATAAGGAAAAAGGAATGTGTTGTGAATACTTTCCAGATGCACTGTAATTTCATATGTGCTATAGTATTCCACTTTACTTGTTCCAGATTAAATGTTTAAGCAAAAAGTTGTTCTAAAATGTTTTATTGTTATATCCGATAAGAAGGAAAAGCTTCCTCAATTCATATCAAGGTTGTTTTCATTTTAAATTGTAATTGTGACCCACTCTGCATATGAGTCTGACACCCCTAAAATAGATGTAAAAAAACTTTATTGAGCTTTTTAAATAGAGCCTAGAAAGTGTCATATTGTCATCTGTGTCCCATTTGGGGGAGAATTCCCCTCACATTTGGTCTTTTGACACAAAGAAAGAAACATTATCAAGGAGGGGCAATCCACACCTAGAATTGTCTCTACTTTAAACTTGTATCTTTTTCCCCTTCAGAGTGACAACTCAAAACTTAAAAGAAAAAATGATAACTGTTGCTTTGTGTTGCCTTAAACTTTATAAGCCATAAAAATTAAAAAATTAAAAAACCATTCAAACATGGCCTGCCATTAAATAATGCACCAACACACCTCCACCCTTGCAAAGTTTTGGGATGTGACATTCTGAAAAACTGTAGTGGTCCCTTGCATGACCAATTTATTGGACTATACTGTTAAATATTAATGGTTCACAAGAAATCAGGAGACTGGAGGCCAGTGGTAGACCTTTCCTTTTTTTTAAACTTTATCAGCTTTTTCAATATACATAGAAAAATGTGATACATAATACAAGCATAATTTTAGAAAGGAGATAGAGGATAATATTGTGCAGCGATCTGGTACAAAAAACGGAAAATACTGCAGCTAGCGTGTTCCACACGTGCTGGAGTATTGCATTCTTAGAGGGTAAAAATGATATATACAATCAAACACATATCCTAACTCTACTTGTTTTTTCCCTAACAAAACAGTCATCCCACTAAAGACCCAGATAAACTACCTTCTCCCCTCTCTCGGACATGGTAAATGTGGAATGTGTTGGGGTGAAGAAATGGACCAAGTTCCCAGTTGTTTTAGACATAACCAGAAGTTGGGAAAATTGCTGTTACGGTAATGCCAACCTGCCTAAAGTGCCTCTTAATTGCTTTAAAGCATACCATTTGGTATATTGGAATGCATTCATGGTGTCTCTCAGTTGGGCATCTGTAAGTTCTTTTAGTAGGAACTTCCTCCAAATCTTAAGTAGTGGTGCGATTATCCTTATCCTAAAGGACATAAAACTTGTCAAAAAACATATAGGCCTGCAACAGATGTCTCAAGTCTTGTACCGGGGGGGAGGTAGAGGAAAGTCAACATGACATTATACTGTAAGTCTTTTGGCGCCCAGGAAACATATATGTTCCTATCTAGATAAGCAAGGACTGGGGGCTCCCTCCTCTTCTAAAGACACATGCATGAGATGGGAGGTCACAGACATCTGTCTAGAATAGCCAGTAATGGTGTTAGAATAAACAGTGACTTGATCCCGGAAGGCACTCACGGAAGGGCAGGACCACTGAATATGTTGTAGGTTTGGGAGATCTAACCCGCACTAAGGGCAGCTGGTTAATCAGTTGGGGTCACTTTTTCCCGGGATATTGAAAGCACCATAAGCTCGATGATGGATTTTTAGTTGTGTCTCCTGCCAGGATGCATTACATATACAGTGCTGCCTGAAAGTATGTGAACCCTCCAGACATGGTCACTGTTTTTGTGCAAAAAAAACATTTAAGACCTTATTAGACATACATCTAAATCCCATTTGTAAAGCACACCTTCCAATAGTAGACCACAACACAAAAAGAGATATATTTTCATATTTAGAGTAACAAAGGAGGTTTATGTCCCAAAAACTGAAAATCTACATGTGCATAAGTATGTGAACCCTTGTATTAGTAGCTTGTGCTCCTCCCTTTGCAGCCACTTACTCCAACCTAAACGTCTCCTGTAACCACTAACCAGTCTCTCACATCTGCTTATGGGGATTTTGCCACCCTCCTTGCAGAACTCAGCCAGTTGAGAGACGTTGGAGGACATCTGGCATGTACCAACTTTTTCAGGTCTCTCCACAACATTTCAATGGGTTAAGGTCCGGACGTTTACGCGGGCAATCCAGAATGCGAATCCTCTTCCTCTGAAGCCATTCCTTTGTACTCTTGCTGGAATGCTTTGGGTCTGGTCTTGTTGCATAATCCTCTTCGTCCCAGCTTCAACTCCCTGACTGATGGCAGGAAGATTCTGGTCGAGAATCTGTTGATAAACCCAAGAATTCATGATTCCTTGGACAATATGGAGTCGTCGTCCAGGCCCAGCAGCCAGAAAAGCAGCCCAGACTTCACATTTCCACCGCCATACTTCATTTCGGTGGGAGGAGGTTCTTTTCTTCATATGCCGTGTTGATTTTTTCTTCTCCAAACATGTGCGTTTTGATTGTGACCAAATAATTCTATTTAAGACTCGTCATTCCAGAGAATGGACTTCCAGAAGGCCTCTGGTTTGTCAACGTGCTCTCTTGGCAACAGTTGAAACTGGCAGTTTTGTGCTTTTTTTGAGAGCAGAGGCTTTCCTTCTAGCAACCCTCCCATGAATGTCATGGCTATTCAATTTTCCGTCGTCTGATTGTAGACGCACTGCACATTTGTCCCCGATGATGCCAGAGAGGCCTGCAACTCTCTAAGGTGATGTGTGGGTTGGCTTATACCTGGTTTTATTTTTTTTCTGGTGCTATCGGGTGATATTTTTGATGGGCGTCCACTTCTAGGCAAAGTTGCTGTCATGTTGAAGCCCTCCATTGTAAATTATCTGCTTCGTACGTGGTGGGGACTGGAGCGGGTGGAATCTTTTGGAGATGGGTCTTATAGCCTTTCCCCGGACTGATGGGCTGTCCCACTAGCCCTACCCTCTTCTTCAATGTCCTCGGATACTCTCCTTTGCTCTTGCTGCATTGTTGTTTTGTAAATGGGGACCACAGTTGGTTCAGTTGGTTTCCTCTCTCTTTTTATGCTAGTGCCGACGGCCCAAAACACTTTTCCAAGGATGTCTCATTTCATTGGTCTGCTGTAAGTGATTATTAAGCACCCAATGTGTTTTCTTCACCTGCATCTTTTTTAGCCTCTGCTCGACTTACCAAATGCATCTGGGGTTCACTTACTACTTTTTTGGCACATACCTAAGTCCATGTTTTTTCATGTCCTTTTTTGGGCAACTTAACAAAACTACTAAAGCAGTCCATGCAATTTGATGAACATATTCGACATTTATGAATAAAAACACTGGTGATGATAGAATGAGAAAATCATGGTGGTAACACAGAAACCTCTACACCACTTGAGGGGTTCACATACTTTCAAGCAGCACTGTATACTTCCGGACTAAGAGTCCTGACCCTTCTGAAGCATATCGAAGGTGTCCTCAGCCGGTAAGTCCAGCAGCACCACCCAATGACAAACAAAAGAGCCACTGCGACATAGCCATTTTTGAGAGAACGAAGATCCCCGTACATCTCAGAAATTGATTTAGCAGTGTTCTTGGGTAACTAGACTTTATCTTTCTCAACAAATTTAGCAGAAAAGTCCTTATAGTTCATTATAGAAACCATTCATGCAAATAATTGGATGCTGTCCATCACTCTCTGTGATGCCTACTTCCACATGCCAGGTAACAACATTTCCAGTAATTGAAATTTTTTCTTTCGTGGTCTCCATTTTGAATTTAAGTTTCAGCCATTCAGCCTCTCCACATATCTGAAAGTTTTCGTCATCATTATAGCTATTGTTTTGCTGTAGTTGCAGTAGAAGGGCAGCATTTACCATTGCCTGGACCAGGGGACCCAGTCAGAATCCCGCGGCTATTGAGCCAGTTTGCAATAGCAAGGAGCCACATGGGAAAACTCAAGAGATCCAAGGGAGTAGAGTAGCCGAGATCTCTGGTGTGGCTTTTTGACATCCAGTTGTTTTCCACAAAATAATATAATGGTAATTTCTTTTAGAATAGATCTTAATGCTTCTTTTTTGAATACCAAGTTTAAAGTCTTCTTATCACGATTTTTATGTAATCAAGCAAGAGCAACAGATGCCCTAACTGCGCAATAAAACTTTTCACCAGTGTTTCCACCAGTTCTGCAAATTTTCCAGTTCCAGTGGCATTTCTTAACTATTGGCCCAACCGGCCAATCAAACGTTTTATCTCAGCCTTTCAGACTATAGCTAATCTGAATATTAGTGCTTGTCGGCACAAGGATGCTCAAACATGTTCAAGACTTTTCTTGCCTCCAGGATGCAGAGTACCAATAGCAGGTTTGCCTTCTTTTGAGGCAGATGATGCCTCCTCTTCCGACCCTCTGGAAGTGTCTTCATGTGTTTGCGATATCTAGAAGCCGCAATCTTTTAAAGATTCACACATCATCTCCATTTGGCAGACCAGGTGCTTGGCAGTAAAGCCCCCCCCCATACACCTTACAATCTTATCATACCATTTCTGTACAATCAACTTTTGTTCTTCCAAAACCATGTAATATGAGGACCTTTCTAAACCTTCCAATCACTATGTATTCTATATCTATAGCACTACATAGTTATTGGTAGATGTAAAGGGAATTGTAAGGCGTGATCTAAAGGTGTGGGGGAGCTTAAAGCGGTTTTACACTTACAATAAAAAAAACAGACATACATTACACAGACACAATACTCACCTGTCAGCAGTTCAGATAATGAGAAACTGCTACACAAAAAAACTCTCACTAAACTGTCTTCACGTGCTTGGAGCTCTCATGCTGGCATCTTAGCTCATGGCATCTGCACACTTCCACCCACACTGACCCCCCCCCCCCTCTCCTCCCCTCTCCACTCGGAGATCGTAGCTGCAGACACAGGAGGGAAGGGGGGGGGGGTGTGAAGAGGGGGATTCAGCTGATGATGATTTCCTGCCTTGGAGAGATATCCCACACACCACTTCGGCTGCCCAGGCAAGACATAATGCAGTGGGAGGGGAGCACTCCTAACAAGCTCCCCTACAGCTGTTAGAAGAAGATTCGTTTTCTACAATCAAGCATCTCAGCATTATTGGCTTAGCTGCACGTGATAATGCTGAGTGACCTCCCAGGTGGTAGGTCTGCTTTAAGCCATAGAGTGATTTTTTCCTGGTTAAAGTGATCGACATGGTGCATAGTTCGGCTGGCATGCAGCAACCTGGAGATGTGAGACCACATTTTATGAGGCATGTTTTTGGGCAGAGGAACAAAGAGTACCAGCTTCTACTACATGAAATGCAGCAACCTGATTTTCACTGCATACTTAATTACCCATTATTATATTGATCCTGCTGCTCTGACTTCTGATTTTGAATATTTTATTCTGTGTTTGCTTCTCAATAAACTTCATTACTTCCATCCCACCCTTTTATACTAGTTATTTCCCAATGTGTATGCTGAAGCATCAAGAGAGCAAACAATTCTTACGGTAATTATCCTTTCCTTATGCTGATTCCTTATGCATGTTCTAACCCTGGTTTATCAAAAAAACTTGTACACTGAATTCAGGTGAAGATCACCCTGATAACAAAAAGGGAAACTAATTGTTTGGCATTGCAGGCACATAGAGTCTTAATAAAACTTAATAAGGTATTTTTTTTTCTTTTTTTTTTTCAATATATTTTTATTAAAGAATTTAAATAAACAATAAATAACAAACAGCGATATTGGTCCCCAATGAGTGTCAAATCATATGCATACATAACCATAACACAGATTCAATATTACGTCCTATCGGCCATGGCAATAATACCTGTGTAAGATACACATAACCATTTGGAGACCAACTCCGTGGGTGACCCTTATCCCAGGATAACAAAATACAAAAATACACAAACAATTCTGACATGTGTCAACTGCCTCAAACTGGGATAGACATAAACAATAAGTATTAAATATGTAAAAAAACAAGGGGGTAGAACTAAAAGGGAAAGGGAGGGAACAGGGGGGAAACAACAGGGATGAGCATCTGCGTCCGCATACATGAGGGAACATCCCAACCACTCCTTCCTGCTTGTGCTATATAGTGCCTTTGTTTTATGTGCTAGATAGTTACATAATATTATTATATGCTATATAGTGATCCAGTATTATGTGCTATATAGTGACCTAATACCTTGATGTGCTATATAGTAGCCTAGTTTTATGTGCTATGTGTTAACCTAGTATTACGTGCTATAAAATGACCCAATATTATCTCTATATAATGACCACGTATAAAACTGTGTAGTATAATGACCGGATATAATGCTGTGCCATATAGTGGCCTAATGTTAAAGCTATTTAGTGACCGAGTATAATGCTGTGTCATATAGTGACCTTATGTTATATACTATAAAATGACCAAGTACAATGCTGTGTCAAATAGTGACCTAATATTATAAGCTATTTAGTGACCAAGTACAATACTGTGCCGTATAGTGACCTAGTGTTATGTACTATATAATGACCGAGTATAATACTGTGCCGTATAGTGACCTAGTATTGTGACCAGGCATGATGCTGTACCATATAGTGACCAGATATTGTTGTACTATATATTGGCTACACATATTGTCGAATATGTTTTCGTTAAATAATTTTAACAAACAATACATAACAAACAGCGAAATTGTCATAGTTGTATGCCTATAGATCTATAATACAAATATAAAAGAGCGTCATATCAGAGATGGCAATAATACCTGTGTGTAAAATACACATGAACATTTAGAGACCAGCACCTAGATGTTCCTTATCCCATAGTTACAGATACATAAAAACTCAAAAAGTGTGTCAACTACCTCAACCTGGGAAAGCCTAAAACAAAAAATTATGAATATATAAAGAACAGGGGGTTAGAGGTAGGAAAGGAAAAAAAGGGGAACAGGGGGTAAACTCAAAAAGGGAGCGTTTGCGTCCATACACATGAGGATTTATCCCCATAACACCTTTCCACATCACAGGAGGGAATGAAATGCAGAGGTGGTCTTGAAATACAGCCACGTCATTGTCCTCCGCCACCAAGCGTTCCAAGCATTCAATAGAGTCCAATTCGGCCAGCCATTCCGGGACAGTGGGGGGGGGGTGAGGCAGTTAGCCAATGGCGCGGTATGATTGTGCGAGCGGCAATCAAAAAAACCCTCAGAATGTCTCTCTTAATAGAGCGGATGGAGCCTGGCAACATAGAGAGAAGTGCAATAGCTGGACAGTTGGTAATCGAAAGGGAATGCATCGAATTATAGATTTGGAAGATCTTGCACCAAAAAGGTTGGATTACAGCACATCCCCACCAAATATGTGTCATAGTACCCCTACCATGAAGGCAACGCCAGCACCTGTCAGATCCTCCACGAGTAAAACGAGCTATGGTTGCTGGACACCTATACCATTGCATCAAATCCTTGAAGCTAGTTTCTAAGGCCTCGTGTGAGCCACGGGAGTGAACACAGATCCCTGTCCACTAATGCATATTCTAAAGCCACCCCCCGCTTAATATCCTTGTTGTGGAATCAGTCCACCAATCTCGTAAGAATGGACGCATTGTAATAGGAAGATATATCGGGCAGCCCCGCACCCCCCGATGATTTAGGCAAAAAAAGGGTACGGGCTGCCAGCCGTGCCCTCTTCCCTTGCCATACAAAGCGACGAAACAGTCCACTAAGGGTACGCAGGTATGCAGACGGGAGAAGACTAGGGATCGCCTGAAACAAATAAGATTTTAGGAAGTATGTCCATTTTCAAAATGTTTATTCGTGCAAACCAGGAGAATATCTTGGTATCATAGGAGGAGAGCAGGGACTTGATCTTCTGGAGCATAGGTAGGAAATTGGCTGAAAACAGTTGAGTGGAAGTGGTATTTCTTTTAGGAACATACCCTAAAAGAAAAATTTGAAGAGATGGATTGAACTTCTGAAAGGGGCAAGGAAACATTTAGCAGCTCGGATTTAGAGTAGTTGGCCTTGAAATGACTAAACTGTCCAAAGCGTTGTAGTTCCCGCATGATAGAAGGAAAAGAAATATGAGGGGAGGAAATATAAAGAAACAAATCATCTGCAAACAGGGACAACTTATATTCCTGGTCTTTAACACGGATCCCTCGTATGTCAGGGTTGTTGCGGATGGCGATCGCCAAGTGCTCAATGATCAATGTAAAGAGCAGTGGGGACAGTGGGCATCCTTGGTAGGTGCCGTTACAAATTGAAAAGCGTTCAGTCAACCTCCCATTAACTCGAACCCTGGCTGTAGGACCGGAGTACAAAGCCATAATATGATGTAACAGGGTCAGACCTAGACCAATCTGACCAACCAGTACAAAAAATGTAGAGTTTAAAATATTTCAGGCACTAGGTGGCCTCTTGGTTTAAATAATATACACATTAATGTAACAGATATACAGGTAAAATAAATTTCATCACAATAGAAAGCGTGGTCTCATTAGGCAATATAATGGCAAGTAATCTTTAGTAATCTTTCGCCCTTTGGGCTTCCTCTGGGAGGTAGTGTGATTACTGGTCTTAACAACACAATTTATACATTAGAGGATTGCATTTAAAACAAAATAAAGCATAAAAACTCACTTCAAAGTGAGACAAAGTATATACGTTGCATATTGTAATGACGTATTATAAGACACACAATGCGTATAATTATAGTCTCTACATTCTGATATGAAATTCCAAGAAATATTATGATGTGTTAAATGGCCGCTGACAGTGTGAGGGTGACCGTATGCCCTGGTAGTAGGATCCGGGGTTGCGTGGCCCCACCTATAGAGCCATATCCAGTCACAAGGGCCAGAAGGCCTATATCCTGGCAGGTATGGGTATAGATAAACCTAAGGACACAGGAGAGCTTTCATTAAATCACACCATGACTCTTGGTATATCTATCCCCTCTTGTTGTACTTCAGTGGTAACAGTAACCTGGAGAAGATCCGTGGATCCTGGACCACACTTTCTTTTTGCTTTTTTCTGCCTTGTTCCTTTCTGACATTCGGTGGTGTTCCATAAGTCCCCCTACTGTTTAAGGTAGGTGACCATGAATACTTTCTTGGTGGCAAAGTGATTTGGTGTGGTGGGACCACGCACGCCTGGATCCTACCGCTAGGGCATACGGTCGCCCTCATGCTGTCAGTGGCCATTTAACACATCAAAATGCTACTTGAAATTTTATATCAGTGGATACTATAATTATATGCAATTATATCAGTAGTTGATGATTTAAGATATTTGAGCGTTATTGCGTTATTGTAACAATATGCAATGTATATGCTTTGTCTCACTTTGAAGCGAGTTTTTATGTTATATTTTGTTTTAAATGCAATCTTCTAATGTATAAATTGTGTTGTTTAGAACAGCAATCAGACTACCTCGCAAAGGGCGAAACGCACCGGAGGACTGAAGATTACTTGGCATATTGCCTACGGAGACTATGTTTTTTATTGTGAGGACATTTCATTTACCTGTATATCTGTTAAATTGATGTGTATATTATCTAAACCAGCAGGCCACCTAGTGCCTGAAATACTGAAATATTTAAAACTCTACATTTTTGTACTGGTCCATAATATCTTTAATAGACCTTTTTGGGATTAGGGTGATCTTCACCCGAATTCAGAGTTCAGGTTTTTTTTATATATAATTATTGGCTAAGGCACATGAACTAATGAAGATCACTACAGCATATCCCACCCATTAGTAAATGTATTAATTCTCGGTTTATCAAACACTTATTTAAGCCAGGGGAGTTTTGTTCGTACAGTTGGGGGTATGTCCTCTGCTCGCTCACAGCCCAATAAATCCAAGGTCCACAACAGCAGGTAGGGGCTATTTACAGTTTTATTTAGGATTATGTACAGGCTTGCACCATCACCCAGAGGCAGGGATGGGTTTCAGGCATAGGGATAAAACGTTCCAAACTTGGTTGCTGACGAGCCGCTAGACCAGTGGCTGGGTGTTGGGGACCTTCTCGTAGATGCAGCACTGGAGGCTTGTAGTCATCCCAGGAGCAAATGCAGAAAAGCCCAGAAGATTCTAAAAGACTTCTATTTATGTCCTTAGACAGGGGCTGGCATAACACCTGTTACTGGGCAGGAATAACTTTGCTACTTTTTGGAGGGAAAGTAAGGAGGTACACACCCAGCCATGATTCATGGTTCCACCTACTCGTAAACAACAGGTGTAACCCTTAAAGCGGACCTACCACCAGGGAACTTTGTTTTCATGAATGGCACTAGAAGTGCCAATAATAGGGAGGAATGCAGTGAAAAAAACCAAAAACTTACCTGTAATGAGCAATTTAATTAGATAATTCGGCAGCTCTTCTCACTTCTTGGTTCATTCCTGGTTCTGGCAGAAATCAGCAGGACGTCACAGGTGTTACCTCCCCGAGGGGTCACCAGTATTGGCGCAGGTTCCACAGGGTGCAGGGGGTC
>CM070043.1:10569241-10581834 GCA_036250615.1 Ptychadena robeensis
GGGGGCGCACTTGGGCAGCTCAGCCTCTGCCTCAGCTCAGCCTTGTCCCGGTCCTGCAATGAACTATGGTATTCATGGAATTTATTGAGAAAATATATTTCTCAGAAGGATACTCTCCTTGTTATAGTGGATCACTTGTTGCAGGTGATACAATTTTTTGTAGTAAAACATCAGCCATTTTACATGGCTTCTGGTTGGCTGGAAGTGATAGGATAGGGTAAGGGGACTGTACAATCTGTAGGGGATAAGACAACTGACAGCAGGGAGAGCCAATAGGCAGCTGAGTGCTGCATATCTCTCTTTCCCCTCTCTCTGAGGGCTCAGAGTGCCTTGGTGCACTCCTCCTTGGAACACCTCCGCCCCCTTAGTTTGGAAAACACTGTGTTAGAGAAGGTTTGGATGTCGATTTACTGGCCAATTGTACTAGAAAACTAGTCGAGGAGAAAACGGTGCAAAAAAAAAACAAAACATAAGTATGTGTTTACCCTTACTGTTACTTACTGCTCATTTATATCATTCTACCCTGTTGTTAACTCTGTTTATAAAAAGTTTGAAAGAAAAAATTATTCAGCGCATCTAATATTTCAGTTATTGAAGTTTCATAAAGGTAAATGTGTTGGTATGAAAAAACAATCTTTTTGTAGCTTGTGTTCAGTTTTGTGTAAAGTTAAAAACAGTATGCGGTACCTGTCAATGAACCAGATTTACATAATTTGTGGGTTTTTACTAACTTTTGTTGAGTCAGTTTATTACACGTTGTTTATTTTCTACTTGTCAGTATGTAAGCCTGGGAACTAGGATGGAGGCTAGGTGGGAGGGCGCTTGACTGGGGAGACTGGTGGTGACAAGTTAAAGTTCAGGATGTTGGGCGGGAGAGGAGGGATTAGGGAAGCTTTATCAGGGTGCAAACCGGAAGGGATGGGGAGTTCCCCCACCCTCCCTAATTGGTGTAATTGTCTAGTGTGTTAATGTCTTTATCTTGTTTCAGGTTTTCGCAGCCAGACCTCAGTCCTCTAACACAGCATACACCCACCCTTCATCCAAGTAGGCAGCTAGGAACAGCCGAGCTATCGCTTTGCAGCTGGGCCTGTAGAGGCTCTGCAACTCAGTCTCTCAACAGTAGCAGGGGTGGCCTTTCCACAGCAGGTCCTTGCTCTCATCCCACAATAAGGGTCCAGTACACGTTGGATTGTAACTGGCACCTTAAACAACAATAAAAGGCATCCTATCTACACCAAGCCATGTCTCTCCATGGGAGCCACCTGGGAGCAGCAGCTGCCAGTACCAATCTGTACCCTAGCCTTCCCTCCCAGTTATCACTCTGGCTAGGGATGCCCTTGCCCCCAGCTGGGAAACAAGGGTGAAATCTTCAACTACAGCTCTGCAATCTGCAGATCCTCCAGAGCTCTATCACTCTCTCCTGCTGATGAAGACCCCGGCTCCACCTACTGCTTGACCTTATGTCTCCATGGCTGACCACTCCCAAATGCCTCACCATGATTACATCAGACTGTTCAGATTTTCACCACATCTGCTCTGCCGAGCAACAGCCAAAATACACATCCTGTCAGTTTCAGGTAAACACATTTAACCCTTAACCCACCACGGCAACATATATACACAGTAAACAACCTTCCCACGGTTAAACCTTGATAAGGTACCCCCCGAGCTAGTTCTTGGGACTGTCAGGGGGATCCATATCTGTAATAATGTTACTATAACTGTTATTTATGGGTTGCTATTCAGGATGTGGCCTGTAATACAGTGGATATAAAAAGTCTAAAAAGTCAGGTTCCTGTGCTGTACAAAAATGAGACAAAGTTAAATCATTTCAGAACTTTTTCCACCTTTCATGTGACCTCTATAAATTGTACAACTTAAATGAAAAACAAACTTAAATCTTTTAAGTGGAGGGAAGAAAAAATATAAAAATAAAATAATGTGGTTGCATAAGAGTGCACACCTTTAAACTAATACTTTGTTAAAACACCTTTAGGGAGTTCTCCCACATATTAAAAAGTTTAGTTGTTCAAGAGGACCATTTACTTTCTCATGAGTTTGTGAGAAGTTATATAGTGACAGGGGTTTGACCCTACTCTTCAGAATTCAGGGGAATGTTCCACCTACTGAAGGGATGTTGCTTTCATCAATACAAGTATGTCTTGTAGTTTGCCAAAATTATTCTGCAGCTTTAGTTCAGCATTTGTTAAGGCAAGGTTTTGACTGGACATCTTGAGAAGGAAAGAGACAAAGAGAGACGGGGAAGGAAAGAGTGAGATCAACATCATTAAAAGGTGCAAAATACTCAAGGTCATCGCTTCATATTTTAAGTAAAGGAGATCTCATTACTTTACTTTGGAGGCAGAGTGTTACATAATGACAGCCAATTTATGAAACTTTATTCCATAAAAGACTATGATGTCAGATTAATTTAATATATTTAAATTGGTATTTGCATGCATAATTTATTAACTGAAACATTAGTGGGTTTATCTGATGATCTAAGTTATCTGATTGCTATGAATAGGTCAGATAAATCGGGAAGGCTCAATCCATTGTTGTATTGATAGAGGAGCTTGTGTTTTTTTTAATAGTTGAAATTATACAAGTGATATTTAAATGGTTTGCATTCAATGAATGTTTATTTGCTGCCATAATAACTTTGTTATTGATAGGAAATGTCTGCAGTGGAGACAAGTTCAATAATTACAGTAAGTAGCATGTCCCTCCAGTATAGAACTAGTTTATAGAATGTGCATGCCCAAAATATACTGATACTACTGATATTATTTTTATGATTAGGTTGAGCGGGACCCCCCATTCTGTTCAACCAGGCCTGATCCCCAGGGTGGGGAGCAGGGCTCCAGGGATACTCTTTTTAAAAGGGGAACTGCAGATACACTATGAGCCCCCACCTGAAATCCCACAACACTGGGGCCAGAAGGAATCTGTGAGCCTGCAGTGATGCAGGCTCACTGCAGGTTCATGGAGCAGGGGCGATTATGCCTGTTTCTGGCACGGGCAGTTTGTTCTAAAAACAAACTGTGACCGTACTGAGTTCAGGCATAACACCAGGGAGACTCCCCCTTGTTTAGGTATGGTGTCGGGCCTGGTTGAACGGAGTGGGGGGGATGGTTTCTGCTTGCCTGGCACCCCCCATTTCCTGCCAGCCATGTCTGCCATAAGGCCCAAGTATTGTCATGGGTAAACCAGGATGCAGTGTCTAAGGAGCCCCCCGGTATTTACCAGATCACCCTGCAAGAAGTGATGGCTTTTGCTGGGGGGCATCCCCAGGTTGTGGTCTCTAGTTACACTTACTGGCAGAGGCTGACATCAGAATTCCAAGGCGAAGTACAGAGTAGGCAGGCAAAGACATAAGCAGTCAATAGTCAGTGCAGGCTGCAAACTGGGTGGTCAAAAACAGTTCAAGGGTCAGTTACAATAAAACGGATGCAATCAGAACCTGTGGATTAGAGACTGATAGACCTCTTAATAAGGCAAGTTCCTGTTGCCTTAAGGCCCCCATACATCTAGCAAGCTGCAGCCAATTTTTCTGCCGACTGATGTGCATGTGTGCTCGCAGCCATCGGTTAGCAGCAAAATTGGCCATGGATCACGGGGCGGGGGCCCAAAGCTCCATTGGCCAAGGAACGGACATGTCCAAAAAACTCTGGCAGATGCGCGAAAGAGTGCCCGCCGATACTCTGAGGGACGTCAGGTGTATGGGGGCCTTAAGACTTCCTTAAAAACAAGGGCAGGTGGTCTGATTGGACAGGGCTCCAGGTACGTCATAAGGAGTGCTAATCGGATATCGCCTAGGAGAGGGAGCAGGAGTCACATCAAGTGCCACCATCTCTTCCCCCTGCAGAGGGAGCTGATCTATGAAAGGTTCTGGTCCTTTGAGGTTTGGGAAGAGACACAGCAGAACTGGTAACCAATACATCTGCAGTTACAGATGACTGGATGATGCTGCATTCTGTAACCGGTATTGCCACACCAACACTGTTCACTGTCCCCACACGTTTAAAAAAATAAATAAAGAAATAAAGAAAAGTGCATTGCATCAAAAACGGATTTGATCAGCTGGTCAGGCTAATCTTTCCTGATTTGCTGGTTACTACTGCTTCCTGTGTAGGCTAAAAACAGAATTAGTCAATGTGGGCAGGATTATGTGTTTTCATAAAAACTTTTGAATTCTACTTATCCTCAACAATTTGCAAAGTCTTTAATATATGTTCTATAACATTTAAAAATTGTCTTAGGTGAATAACAGATCAGATAATGCACAACACTCCACTGTGCAGTGTGTAAAGTGTGAAAAGGCTACCATTGTACCACAGGTCAAAGTTCTCTACCTTACAATAATTCTCATTATTCCATAAGGCTAAATACATCCTCATGTGATGTGTTTGTATAATAAATCTACTGATCTACTAGGCCAGGGATGGGAAAACTAAGGCCCAGGGGCCGGATCCGACCCATTTAGCTTTCTTTTGCAGCACTTTGTCAGCTTGTTGAAAAGATGCTTCTCTCCCCTTGTTGTCTGCAATGAGTGCACATAATGCCAAGAGGTGTCCTAACATTGCCTTGGTGTGATCATGACACTGTGGGCACATCCTCATGGTGACAACAGACAGTCTCTAGGAATTAGCATTTTTTTTATGTGCAGGAAATTAGATAACAACGTCCCTGTCACACGTCGCCTATTACATATCACTGCCATCATTAGTGGTGCTGGCGATGCATGGGATTGGCACCCAGATAGCAGGTCGTCCCTTACAGGCTCTTAGGCTGGTCAATGTGGCCCATGAGTCAAAAAGATTGCCCAGGTCTGTACTAGACAATCATATGTGATTGTGATTTGAAAATGGCTCGGCCTCATGTATCATACCCAAAAGGCAGGAAGGAATCTGTGAGCCTGCAGCAAAAGTTCATCACAAAACTTTGTTATATACCCTTTGTTGGAAAAATACCAGCAACTGTGTGTGTGAAAACTTTGTGAAGACTTACGGAAAACGTTTGACCTCTGTAATTGCCAACAAAGGGTATATGACAAAGTATTGAGATGAACTTTAGATTTTGACCAAATACTTATTTTCCACCATCATTTGCAAATAAATTCTTTACATTTGTCATTTTTATTTCATGGATCCCCCCCCCCCCCCATTGTGTCTCTCAAAGTTGAGGTGTACCTATGATGAAAATTACACTCTCATCTTTTTAAGTGGGAGAATTTTCACATTAGGTGGCTGAATAAATACTTTTTTGTCCCACTGTAAATTAGACTTGTTCTGTCTCTAGTTCACTAGCAGCTTTCTGTTCAAATTCTGTCTGTGAGAAGCTTATAATGCTTAGTGAAAAAGTAAAAACCTTTAGCCCAAGAAAAGAGCCCGCACTACTGTAAAGCTAGCCATACATTGTCGCATTCCATGGCCGATCGATCACCTATCCGATCGATTCCGGTGATGTCAGCGGGAATTGGAGGTCCGATCGATTGGCCAATAAAGTCTGTCCGATCGCGCCATACCACCTTGGCCCACGGATTCCTGGACGATTCCGTGTCCGAGCTAACTTCACAAATGGCAACTCCCCCTGATGTGTGCTGAATCGGATCAGAAAGACCAACATGTTGGTTCTCTGTCCGATCCGATTCTGTGCCCCCGATCAATCGGACGTGATCGATCGACAAGGTGGGCTTCACGCGATTCCGGGGCGATTGTTTCGCGTGCACGCGCCCGGAATCGATCGTCCCGGAATCCGATGGGAAACGGACCAGTGTATGGGGGCCTTAAGAGAGAACACTGGAGTTCAGCTTAAATTTTTCCAAGCATTGTAATCTTTTTCAGTGGATTTGTATTATGACTTAAATATTTGTGCTTTAGAATCACTATCGGTCCTTTCATGTTGACCAATTTGTTTTGCCTGCTCAAGGCACTTACAGCACTTTTCTCTAAGGCCACATTTTAAAAGCATTAATTTTCTAACACTTAGCCTATTTTATAGTCCATCTCTTGATGCCATATGTGACAGCAGGGAAGCATCTTATAATTAAATGGCCACAATCAACATACATAGGAATCTTGAAGTGCAGGAGATAACAATGTTATTTCTTCTCCCTCTATCTATAGAACTCTTCTCTTTCTAGATGACAAGACAATACAAAGATTTAGATTCTGAGAAAAGTTTTGGTAATTGTTTTTTCCAATCTGTTTAAAATAGTATTGTCCACATTTTCCTAATATTCCCCCAGACCATTTTAATCCTTAGGGTACTTGGGTCAAATATGGCATCTTAATACAGGATGTTTTTTTTAATGAAAGGAGTAAAAAAAAAAAAGAAAGTCATCATTTACTATTTAAAATAAAAAAAAATCTATAAATAACACAACTCACTCTCATGCACAGTTTTAAAAAAATCTTCCAGAGATTGTAATGCAATTAATACAATACTAAGAGACGAACATCACTTAATGGTTTTACAATGGTACAATAATGTATGTGTTGTATAGTCAGGGGTGCACATAACTTTTTTTAGTGAGCTCTTCAGATGAGTACTAGGAGATGGTGTTTGGTACTCACCCCATATGAAGGGTAGTCTTCCTCACTATCATGACTCCTGCATGGTAGATTCTACTGCAGATGGACCTTCCTGTTCCTGATTGATCCTCCAATTAACTGTCTCCATCCACAGGTCACCAGTTGGCTTTTGGGTCACATGTAACACAGTACAACACGTTTGAACCCCCAGATCTCATACCTGCAATCCTGAAATTTTCTGGGTTAGTAACTAACCCCTGAGACTACCAGCAGTCCAAATATCATCCTTTCATAGTCATATTCCAGCTGTCACACAGTGCATTTACTCTTACATATGCCTACTCTGCCTTTCATCCCCCAGATCTCCAACACCCTTAGAGGTCCAATCTTTTATTTTTGGATTATTAATTTATATACCCAATTTCACACCCCTAACTGCAACCTTTCATAGTAATTCATATTTCCCTTCAGTTATCCAAGTGACATAAAGTGCCTCCAAGTTGTTAGTATGCATATAAGCTTTGTAACAATAATGCTAGTTTTTGGCCCCTTTTGAGTACCAGAATACCACTTATGTGCACCCCTGTGTATAGTAGTATAGTATCAACTTCCTAACCTCAAACACTTTGTTCATAGTATAAGGATCCCAGGCATAATGCTTGATACATTTTATGAGGACACATGCTTATTTCTTTGGGAGAGGGTTAAATGGGCGGTCTATAACATCTATAAAACTAAATCAATAACATACTGTTGTATATATTAACCCACCTAGCTGTAATGTAAGTGTGGCTTAAAGATTAAAATTACCTATATTAGTAACCCAGAGACACTGTAGGTAATGCTTACCTTCTCCTATGGAGCCTGTGCTGTAGCATCTGTGTAGCATCTGTGTCCTTTGGGCATGTCACTGGATCCGCCTCCCTGACATCAGTGATGATTCTGGGAAGGTAATGAGTCGCCTTATGCCTGTAATTTATTATAGGTGCAGGCATCCCAGGTCCTTGCATCTCTGACGATTGTGGATGACATATTTCTACTTTTTTTAATTCCCAAAATGTTATTTTATTTTTGGTGAAATATGGCTGTTAAGCCACCAACCTAGATTTACATTGTATGAGGATTAGGTACTCTTGTGGCAAGATCTCTGTACATACTTTTCAAACAATTGTACGGAAATTAGTTGTTGGTTTTATTATCACATAACTTTTTTTTTTACTAAAGATTAGAAAAAGAATGTGACCTTCTTGGCTTTTTGAGTCCAGTAGCAGGAAGATATTGCACTCCTGACAAATATGTAGTCGAGACAATAATTTTTGATACCCCTGGCAAATTGTGACTTACAGTTCCTTTTATTCAACCAGCAAGTTATTTTTTGACGGGAAATGGCATAGGGGTCTCCCAAAAGATAAGACATTGCACAAGAAGCTTTTTTTACATTTGAGCAAAGTGTCATGTCCAAAATGATTCATACCCTTCACATACTGTCACAGTCTCTGGGAAAATCCAAAGTGCTATACCATTCCAAATATTCCAGGTTGTTCTAAAGCATTCTAATTACCCTAATTAATTAATTGGCAGCTGTTTTAATCAACTTAACAGGTGAAAAACAGCAGCTCTCTGCAGTTGGTTTGTGGACAGTCATGGCAAAAGGAGCTCAGTGAGGATCTGCGGCTATGCCTTGTGGCTGCTAACAATTCAGGAAAGGGCTACAAGGCCATATCTTAATGCTTTTAAGTTCCAGTGGCTACAGTGCAAAGTATTATTAAAAAAAATACAAGATGTTCCGCAATGTGAAAAATCTTAGAGGATGTGGTCGGAAGCCAAAAGTGACACCTGTGCTGGCCAGAAGGATAGTGAGAGAGATGAAAAAGAATCCTAGGATCACCACTAAGACCATCCTGGTGAATCTGGGCTCTGCTGGTGGCAATGTCTCAAGGCAGACAATTCAACGGACACTGCACACTGCTGGGTTCCACGGATGCAGACCAAGGAGGACGCCACTTCTCCAGATGAGGCACACAAAAACTCACTTGGCATTTGCAAATGCTCATCTGGACAAAGAAAACTTCTGGTCTTCTGTGTTATGGTCAGATGAAACAAAAATTTTATTGTTTGGTCACAATGATGTATCCTTCGTTTGGCATAAAAAGTAGAAACCTTCAAATCAAAGAATTTCCCCACTGTAAAACATGGTGGTGGGAACCTAATGCTTTGGGGGTGTTTTTCAGCCATTGGACCAGGGAACCTAATCACATTAAACGGCACCATAAAAAAGAGCAATACATGAGGAACATCAGGCTGTTTGCAGAGAAACTTGAACACTAGTGGACATTTCAGCACGACAATGACCCAAAATGCACAGCAAACGTGATGAAGAAATGGTTAGCAGAGAACAATATTAACGTTTTGGAGACAATTGAGAATCTGTGAAGGGAGCTGAAGATCAGGGTGAAGACCCTCCAACCTGAAAGATTTGGAGCTCATTGCTAAAGATGAATGGGCAAAAATACTATAGAGACATGCAAAAATCTGGTCTGCAATTATAGGAAGCGTTTGATTGCTGTAATAGCCAATAAAGGCTTTTCTATTCATTATTGAGAAGGGTAAGAATAATTTTGGACATGACACTTTTTGCTTAAATGTAAATAAATGCCTCTTGTACATCGTCTTATTGTTTTTTTGGGAGACATCGATGTAATTTCCCATCAAAAAACAACTTGCTGGCTGAATAAAAGTATTTTAAAGTCAAAATTTGCTAGGGGTATGAAAAGTTATGGGCTTGACTGTAACATCTGCATTTCCAAACTGCCAATCAGAAGCCAAAATCTGGCCCTATTAACAGTACATGTATCCTTGAATGCAATCCTAGTATGACCTGTTCTTCAGTTATTATATAAAAACATATTGCCAGACTTGGGTTTACCCATTTTTTCCCTACTCCTATGCCAATGGTGGCCAAGTAAATGATGCTGCTGGATTTGGCACCTTGGGGTGTTTACAAGCAAGAATAACTATACTACTTAGGATTTCAGAGCAAGAGAAGCACTGTGATGTCAGTTTAAACAAATGTCAGGAGCTCATTAGTTCTAGGACATCAACAGGTATTTCTATGCTTGCAATTCTCTTAAAGATGGGGAAATGTGCAGATATTGCAGAAATATTCTGCCTATGTCTTTTATTTTACTTTGACATGCTGCACGCCCATGAAAATCTTTTTATTTAAGAAACAAATAGCAATGTTTCACTGCTTCCAGCATAAGTCATTTGTCTGTGGTACAATATATCTAGTAGAATAATAAGATTTTGTTCTGTCATGAACACTGGTGAAACAGACATGAGGAAGTTAATATCATAATAAATGGGGTGTAATTTGCCAGCATTGAACAGGTTAATACTCCATAAGGAAAGCAGCCTGAGCAGCTTCAGCGAAGACAGAATAATCCATCTTTCTTATTGTTTGCACTCAATAGTCCTAATGTGTATACTGTGTACTTTGCATACCTCTGTTGTAAATGTGCTTTAAATGCACCTTCAAAAATGAGTATTGATTTGCCCAGACCGCTTCCAAAATCACTTTGTATGCAGCACACGTACCTGACTGTGCTTTTAATTAGATACCACTCCATAAATAAGCAAATAATAGAAGTTAGCAGAGGAGTAGTTGATCTAAATTACGACAGCAGCTCATTTATCTTCGTCCCTAACAAGACAATAGGAAGTGACATGCGGCCATTGTTTCCAACACAAGAAGAATTCTGCATTTAAAGATGTAGTTCCTCTTGGTAGTGCCAGGTGCTGACTGCTGAGATTTGTTTTCATCTTATGTCATACTGCTGATATTAACAATAGGTAATTGTATTCTTTATTTTATTCTTAATATCACATTACAATAAAGAAAGACTTAAGAAATAATTAAAATGCAGCTTCTATATATGGTATTAGCTGATCATTCTGGATTTTTTTTCATGTATGAGGACTGCAGTTAACATACATGCTAAAAGAATGTTATTGGTTTTAATTTACTTAGGCCAAAACGCCACTACATTTTACCATAACATGACAAAATCGTAGTGGCCACATCTTCGGTACATGCCCCATTAATTTTCAATGGGTGCGTACCAGCGATATATGTCCCATTGCAGAGCGATATTTACCTGGATACATATGTAGCATTGACCACGGACACAGATTTGTTTTCCTGACAGGTGCACGTCTCACTCCAAAACTCAGACCTCAACAGTATGTCAGCCACCTTCTTCTTGGCCCCCTACAACTTCTCCTGGATATTTTTCAGGGCTTCCAAATATTTGTCATCCATCCCATTCAGCTTCTTCTGCATTGACACCAACTCATCCTCTAGCTACAATAACAAAACACACACAAGATTATCATAATTTTTTTTTCCATAGACTATCTATTCCATCGACTTGTGCAATTCAAATATTGTCTGTCAGTCTAACACTAACTGTTGTGCTAGCAGGCACTACTGTGATGGATGCAAAACCCATTCCTCTTCACCTATATAAAATTGTGTACATACCAAAATCCCATCACATACAAATCCATTCAAACACTCCTCACTAGTTATGGCCTTAAATGTCCATCCCTATGTGAGTCCCATCATGGAGTGATTTTTAGAATGCAGTGCGTATTTTACCCGGATACATAAATAGCACTGACCACAGACACAGTGGATTAACCAGGCTTGTATTGGTGACAGGTGCACGTGTGCTTTACACTACCTGAGTTTTGGTCCTCCATGTTAACCAGATTCTTTAAGCAATGTATGCTATGCACTATGCTAGGCGATGGCCACACTGGTTTTACATCAAATAGGTATGTCTTGGTCTGTTCAGACAACAGGTGATTGTTCCAGTTATCCATGTCCTTTAACTGTTTGCAGGCTTTCTTGTCCATCATCTTTAGAAGGCACTTTCTTCTGGGATGACAGCCATGCAGACCAATTTGATGCAGTGTGTTGCATCAAATTGCATCTGAGCGCTGACCCCGCATCTGAGCGCTGACCCCAAACCCCCGACAACCTTTGCAGCAATGCAGGCAACACTCATAGTATATTTTCAAAAGAAAACATCTGAATATGATGCTGAGCATGTGCACTCAACTTTGTTGGTTGACCATGGTAAGGTCTATTTTGTGTGGAACTTGTTTTATTAAACTGTTGTATGGTTTTGGCCACTGTCCGCACAGTTTCTGAATGTTGGTAAACCTATTACTTGGCCATTTTTATGTAGACAACAATTTCTTTCAGTTCCTCAGAGAATTCTTTGTGATAAGGTGCCATGCTGAATTTTAAGTGACCAGTATGTGACACCAAATGGAACACATCTGAGACATTCTAACACTAAAAAGTCACATAAAACCAAGATGGGAAAATGGCTAATTGGGTTCAATTTGGACATTTTCACCATGAGGTGTACTTATTATTAGAGTTAAGACAAATATTTTTTTCCCCCCCTAGAGGTTGGGCTTTTAAGGCACTGAACTCAGAATACTAGATGTGAGAACCATCCTACAAGGCACTAGACATTAGGGGTTTCTACTCCTTCTTATTGAGATTGGATGTGTGGGGGTGGCTGGGGCCCTCCATGGCATTATGGGGCGGCTTTTTCCGGGGGTTGGGAGTGTCCCCCTGTCCGCGTGCTGGGGTGGGTGGGGTCACTGGCAGTAGAATTCACGGACACCCAGTCGGTCTTTTGACCGCAGAATAGTAACATCACGCAACCGCCTGGGATCTCTCCACTTTGCCTGTCCTTTTCCCCCTCACTCATGGCTGTTAGTCATTGGGGGAGAGGGGTGGGGGGGGCGGGTGGGTACATGTTATTCGAGGCCAATGGGATGGAGAGCGTTTGGGAGGGGATTGGACATGTCTGTCCCCTTCTGACACCACCCTCTTGGCTTCTTGCGTTGAGGCGTCCGTGCGTCGCCATGGAGGCCGTGTTGATCATGAGCCGTTGCAGGGGGCGGCGGGTCCCGGGCTCCCAGTTGCGAAGGCAGGGGAAAAGGCGTGCAGGGGTTGTGTCATTGGGCACGGCG
>CM070043.1:10590692-10603924 GCA_036250615.1 Ptychadena robeensis
ATAAAAGTATTCCTCAAAAATACCACTTGCCTAATAATTCTGCACTCCCTGTATAGTGTTACAGGTAGATTGTTTTCTGGGCTTCTCAATCTGTCAGGCAGATGGGTGTTACCAAGATTTTAAGAATGAGCATGTTTTAATAAAGCGAAGTACAGACAGGTCCATAATTATTGGGACATCGACACAATGCAGAAATTTTGGGCTCTATACACCACCCCAATGGATTTGAAATTAAAGTCTGCAGTAATATGATTTAAATTGCAGACTGTCACCTTTAATTTGAGGGTATTTACATCCAAAGCAGGTGAACAGTGTAGGAATTACAACAGTACAAAGACATTGTGTTTGTTTAATTTCAAATGTGGTGGTGTATAGAGCCAAAATTTTTTGAATTGTGTCGTTGTCCCAATATTTATGGATATGGTATAATATATTACAAGCAATATGTCTGTAAACTTTAATACTGCTACTTTTAGGGCATGTCCCTAAGTTTCATTGATGCCGTCCTATTCTTTTCTCAAGATTGTACATATTAAGATTCCTAGAAGTACAAGTTCCTGCAGTCCCTCCTAAAATGTTTTATAAGACCTGTCACTGTTTTTCTTCTATTGGGACTCTTTCTTATTAATATCTCTTTGTACCTGAGGTCTGAAGAACCGGACAAATTATTCCATGAAATGTCTCACTAATAAACAATCTCTACATTTGTTACCTCAATTGTAACAAATTGACTATGCTAATCTGTCTTTTCAGTGTTGCATAATATGTTTTAAATGATAACAATGATAATACAGTTAAGCATGAGGCATAAAGGAATGATTTTCAAGCCTCCACCAACTGTCCTGAAGTGATGATCTTTCCTTAACTTTTAGGATTTGTGATGGTTGGGGCATATGAACACCTTCTGTTTTAAGAAGTCTTGACTGTACGCACTGCTTGAGTTGAGGGCTTTTCGAATACCTTCTCACCTTAACCTTCATGGTTTTCCCTCTAATTATAATAATACAAATTATGATAATATATTTTGAATCCAAAAATGAGGACTGTTAAAAATGTATTCACTGTTGAACACAACTCATATCCTATATGGCCTTTACCACCAGGGTGGGCTTAGATTTTGTTAATACGCAGCTTAATCCAGCACCCTTACTGATACCCACTTGTTACCTATATGGATTGTATTCTCACACCCCAATCTCTCCACAAATACGGTGGCAAACTGTTGACCGATTTACCACCTCCGGCCTTGTGAGTGGACCATACATTACCCTGCACAACCCTGGTTCCCTGGATTTTCTTATAGTATTTGTTCCCCCTTCTTCCTCTTATCTTGCTTTTTTCTTATTCTTTTTGTATTTGTGGTCCAGAAGTTCCAGAAAGGCCCATCATGGCCATGCAGTTCTAGCTTTGAACCCATTACATTGTGCTCTGAGTAACTAAGGCTGCACCCTATATATTGTTTGCATTGGGACTATGTTCTAAGTTGCCGGAGCATTGTAATTGAATGATATGAGTCATTTGTGATAATACGAAAAGTGCAACTTGCCTATATTTATTACTGGATAAATATAAGGAATCTTTCATTGTTTCTTTTAGATTTAAAAAAAGAATAATAAAAATGATTGAAACAGAAAAAAATGGTTCACTGTTTATTTGGGCCTGTTGGCGCCATCCTACATTTACATTTTTTTAGTATGTGTTTATGTAAAGTATGTTATTATCTTCTTTATAAAAAAACAACTTTCATGCATTTATGAAGGATATAATCCAATTTGTCTGCAACTGCATGCATTTATTTGATGTGACCCTAGAAAAACATTCAAAAGTAATAAGATGGCTTTTATAACGCCTTTAGGGATGCCTTACCTATAATCAAAATATTTGTTTCTTGTGCAGTTTTGCCAAAGAATAATAAAATCTTATTCTCTTTGATTCTGCAATAAACTGTCACTGACACTAACAGAAAAGGAATTTATGAAGCTCCTGTAATCACAAGCCTGAGGATGTGCGCACCATCCAGCAAGGAGCAGGTGCGTGCAGGCTCTTGTACAGCCACACCACTAACTAGAAGAACCACTAGGGGGCAGCAGAAAGTCACACAGGGAAAGCCTGAAAGAATTTTTTTAGTGGAACAAAAAGGTTTTCTATCAAGAGACATGTTGAGTTTTTACACAGCACACTGCTGTTGAAATCAATAGCACCTTTTGATAAAAACAGGGGAAGAGAACATAATTCTGCAGGCATATATTAAGAGCATTTCATTTATAAGATTTGAATTGGTGCTGTAACACAGTAACGTCAACCATCACACTCTGTATGATAATCTAAGCTAATGGATGTCAACTTTCCAAAATACATTTCAGCGACAGCTTTCCGAATAATTTTGGGGCATGAGGTTCAGAATCCCATCTGCCTGTGGATGTAAAAATTTTGGATGTGCACAAGACTTGCCACTGTGGAAATAAAATTAGTCTCCAGTTGTCCTTTATGGGTTATTTTGGCTGATGGCAAATTACCACTGTCATTGTGTAAAGTGACTGGAGAAGCTCTAAAATGATGGGGGAGTTAGAACTATAAGTTATCTGTATGAGATTTTAGGAAGAGGCGGAAGATAAGGAAAACTTGGTATACCTCTCAGTAATGACTGGGCAATATAAGGTAAATCCAGCAGCAGAAAGGTTTGGCAGTGTAGGAACTTCGGTCTCCAGCAACCAATTATTAGACACAAATAATAGAACTTGTTATGGGCCATTCAATTAGGTTCATCAACTAGCACCACATTCTAATTGAATGATAAAAAAAAATCCTAATTAGAAAATGTCAAACGACACCTCCAATGTGGTCTCTAGAGTGAACTAGCAAGGTTTAAGATCAATCTGGATACAATTTATTATCACAAATTAAAAATCAGGAACATTTAGTAAGCAGATATATATCAAAATACATTTTCATGATTATAAAGTGTCACAGTATCAGTTCTGTCCAACAAAGGAGCAGCAGGGGCAGCTGTTGATCCCGGCCCTGGTGCTCAAATACTCATTAATCTGGTAGTCCAGATTCATCTGGGAGTCCGGATTTAGTCAATGTCTGAGATCTTGAACTTCACAGTGTACCATCTACCAAACTCATCAGATTGAAGGATCAAAGGGAGACATAACAACTTCTGTGCCCCTCCTCATCCACTATCACTACCAGGTTTGCTCTCCCTTTCCCTACTGCTTTATGGTTGTCTTGAGGCACTCTGACCTTACAGACGGGCCCTCACACACTTGAGTATACCTAATTATCATTATACTATGTCTATACAATTACTGAAGAAGCTTCCTTGAGTGGTCAAAAGCCAGGAGTAATTGAGCACTGGGCCAGGAACAATAATGGCCCCTACTACTTCTTTGTTAGACAGAGTGTTGATACTGTGACATTTTTTAATCATGATATTATACTTTGATATATCTGCTTGCTGAATGTTCTCACTTTTTAATTTGTGATTAACAATTAATTGTGTCTTGATTGATCTTATACCTTGCTCATTCCCATTGCACCTTAAAAGTCCCGCAAGGCTAGCCACCTCACTCTATAGTGTAGGTGTCTGTTGACACTCTAATTGGGACAAGCAACAAAATAAGACTTTAACTATTTTGGTAAACAGATCAACTGCACTGGAGGACCTAATGGTGCCTTTGCAATCCACAAATAGTGACTGCTGGGAAGCATGACATCAGGCATTCAATGTAGTTAATCTTGTTTGTGGAAATTCCAATAAATGTGATTTTATGATCTGCTTTGAGTAACATTTTAAGAATCACTTCCACTTCTTCCATACAACGATTCTGTACTTCATTCTTTAGACTAACCCTTACCAACACATAAACTGATGGCAGGTTGTGTGCACTTCTACCATGGCTTAAAGCACATCCCAGCCCACAAAGACACAGTGATAATCAATAGAAAGATCGACCTGTCGTAATCTGATCTCAATTTCTACATGAAAACCCCAAGAACCTCAACGATTAAGTTGCCTATTCTGAAGGAGAACACAATGATTGATTGCTGGTCATTTCTATATGAAGTGCATTTGATCTACTAATGAATCTATGACAGAACAAAATCCCCTTTACAGCACTGACTGTTATTAAGTGAGAGCAACCAATGGTGAAATATCCATTAAGGAAGAAGAAATTGCCTTGTCGTATCATGCTTTGCCTAAATTGGGCAGCTGACTTGGACATTGGTAACACACCAATCTCAAAAGACTACAGAACTTCACCACTAAATCAGATACAAACCAGTAATTAAAAAAAACAACATTCCATGGTGGAAGAGTGGAAAAGTATAATCTATAAGGACTTATATTATAATATATAATGACTTATATTAAGTCATACATCATCCTACTGAGACCCCTTGTTAACATGGAGAGCACACCTATATAGAACAGAACTCTTCATTTTAATCATTCCACAACAAAGTAATTCACAAACCATTACAATACTAAACACTTGCTGCATTGTATAAACCACAAAATATTCAGTATACCACCTTAAAAACACACCACTTAAGTTAAATTACATACTAAGCAATTACGGCTTGGCAAAAATCAATGCCACATTTACAATTCAACAACACAGCTCTGTGCCCATAATAACATCTTGATAACCACAACAAATGATGAATTGCAAAGTCACTACCACAATATTACCATAGCATATTTTACAACACAACAGACTAAACTATATAAGAAGTAAAGTAATAAATTATTGTTATTTGGGTGTATCAGAACATATTTAAAAAGTGCTTCTTGATCTCACCTACAGTATAGGAGGGGCCGGACATGACGTTGGCCTCTTTGGAAGAAGACATCCCCACCCTCCCTCCCTGGAATCGTTTGGATGATCGGGCTACATGGTTTTTGCGGAGGGTTGTGGGGTGGGCCTGGGGCTTTTTGTTTTTTGGACTGTTTTTGGGGGGTTTTGCAGTTGTATTTTCATCTTGTCATGGCGTGGGCGGGTCCCTTGCAGTGCCTAGAAATGTATACAGTTTATTGTATTTGGGTGATGTGCTGGTGGGGGGAGGCAGTCACTAGTAGGGTAACGTTGTGCTCTTTTTAAGGTCAATGACCCAAGGTGGAGGTGGTGGGAGGAGGCAACGTTTATAGAGTATCCACCGTGCCGGTGAGGGTGAGGCAGGTACATATGGTTATAGGTTATGTGGTGTTAAGCTAGTTTGGGGGGCACTGTCAGGGGCCAAAAGTTTCTGTAATGTTTATTTATGTTGTGGCCAAAAATATATTTATCCATTTTTACTGGTGTGGTGTCAGTTAATTATAGAAGTTAAGTATGTTCTTAAAGTATTTTATCAGGTACTACGAGCAGGTCAACACTCTCCCAGTCAATATCAATATTATTTTGGCCCAAAGTGTGTTGAGTTTGACACCCCTGGCTTAGTGACTAGTGCGGTCAATATCCCTAGTGTGAAAACTTTAAGTTGTCCTCTGAAAATGTGATAATGAGATGAGGATATGTTTTGGCTAAAAACCTGCAAAATCCTAAATAAACCTATAAAAACAACTATATCTTTAGTATATATGTATCCTTACCCTGCCAAAAATTACCAAGCCTAACTAAGTGAATGTACACCTTAATTCATTCATTCCTAATCAGAATCTGTCTGTTGCTCTAGTACTTTTAGGAAATTAAAATAATGTAAAATATCAATAGCATATTGACATAAAAATGTTGCTGCCATCTTATACCAAGACACTTAAACCCAAGAAATGCACCATGATGTGCCAAGGAAATTGCATATTACACAAATGGCTATGATATTCTATGACTACAAACCACAATAAACCCTTTGCTCCAGGCCCCAAACAGAGTGGCAGATAATTGCTTGATTTCATCAAGGCTCCATGGTACTTTTCCTGAATACAAGGGAAGCAAAAAAATGCTAATTTTACATCAGTTATGGTATATCTTCTTATATATTGGCGATATGATCATTATAGTCCTGGCAGAAGACACCCTAAGAGCTAACAAGATTAGGTACAGATGTTGTCTATAGCAGCACTCTTCCATAGGTAGTAGAAGAGATTTTTATTTCAGTTAAGTTCTTCAATCTAAAGACACTAAAGTTAAGTTTGAAGCCTTTGTAATAGTTTCATCAGCTTCTGACTCTAATTGTAAAGATAAGTACCCGTGAAGGTTATGGTGAGAAGTAGTGATGGCCGAACTTTGGCCATGTCCGTCCGCGAACGGACGGAGCGGACTTTGAATCTGTCCGCGAACGGGAGGACGGCGGACTTAAAATTCCCCGCCTCTAGGCGGGGAATTTGAATCGGAAAACCCGGATGTGACGTCAGTGACGTCACATCCGGCACCTGGAACGCATAGTTCCTGGTGGGCCAACCGGATGTGACGTCACTGACGTCACATCCGGGTTTGCGAGCCGGTTTTTCACTGAAAGACCATGTTCTCTACCCGGTCTTTCAGTGAGAAGATTCTTCCTGCGGCGGGATCTCGCTGCTTATGATCCCACCGGAGGAAGAATAGAGGGCTCCTTCTCGCTGGCGAACAGGGCGGGTCGAACACCCGCACTGTCCGCTGGCGAGAAGGAGGGCGAACATGCTTGTTCGCGGCCGAACTGTCCGCCTTGCGGGCAGTTCGACCATCACTAGTGAGAAGGGATGAAAGGAATCAAAAAGCCCTCAACTCGAGCAGTGCAAAGCACAATCAAGCCTTTACACGGTATTTACACGGCCCAATCCAGCACAAATCCCAAAACTTTAGGTGGAAGCCTTCGTTTTGGGACAGTGGGCGGAGCCATGCAAATTATTCCTTTTCACCCCATCATAATTGTAAAGATGAACAGCATGGGCAATATTCATATTCGCAAACTATCGAAATGTTTCTGCCTAATATTCACTATAACTTCATATATTCGTGATCTCCTTCATTGCACAAATCGGCACTTGCACATATGCATAATGCGACTGCAATGCATGGTACATTCTACAGATCACATTTACTACGCAAATCGGCACTTGTACATGTGCATATTGCGAACGCAATGCAGGGCAGTACCGGTTACTGATTAAAAAATTCTCAAATATTTGTGATTATGAATATATATTATATATCACTATATTCAAGATATTTGTGATAAAAGTGCTGATATTCACAATAAAAATTTGTGATTAGAATATTCGCGATCAACACTTCTTAATGGTTGCCCTTGCTATTCATGATTGTTGATAAATGTAAAAACAGCGATAGTGAGTATAATATGAACCGAGAGAGAGACAATTCTATGAAAGTCAGTTACTGCAATGGCTTGTACACTAACCTGCAGAAAGTTGCGCCTTGCTCGAGTGTTTTCCTATGCTGGTTTGTTCTCATATTCACCATGAGGTACCAGTGTACTTTGGGAGGTATAAGGCAGAATGAGCACTGTTGGGTTGGGGATGTGTTTGGAAATGGTCAACACTTGAATCTACAAATCTGTGGCAAGTTTGTGCAGGGCAGAAGAACTACTCAGACAATAATTTTTAGGAAATTACATGAAGAGTCTACTACTAGATTGTATGCCCAATTGGGATGGGCCCTTTCCTCCTCCTGTGTCATCCTCTGTACCTTGTAGCATTTCAACTTAAATTTAACTTCCAGGATGTCTGAAGTAGCTCAACATGAGTTTATTTATCATAACACACCCCGAGCTACACTTGGCCTTGCTTACCTGTCTGAGGGGCTGAACCTTCTGGGTTCCACCCATTCATTATGCCGAGGAGGTAGGAGGATGTAAATGACTTGCATGCTAATGCTGGCATAAACAATTTGGGCCCTTCACATCCCTGGCATCATCAAAAAATGATCAATGAATACAGTAATCTGTATTGCCCATACAAGCAGAAAGCCCAGAGGGTTAATGTACAGTGCTGCTTAATATGTTGGTGCTTTATAAATAAAAGTTATTTTGTAGCTGTTAAAAAAGGGAAAAGAATTGGTGCAATTTGAGGCACATCAGCTATCACAATATCCATGGGCAGCTAGTTTCATATTACCCATTCATAAAGTGTTCTGCTATTGAAGTCATGTGACTGTCGTCCTATAATGTATTCTGAATCTAGAGATCTATTTTTATTAATGCAGTTTCTGTGCTGCCAAAATATACAACCATTGTGATTATTCTTTATATAGGTTTTATAGTATTTAGGTAAAATTCATGAGTTCTGGTATAGTGAAGTAAATTCTGCACTGGTTGTAGTACCGTAGTAGTTTTATAATCAAGATATATTTCTTGCAAAGGATTGCCAAGAGTATGAGAGGTTAACATCTTCATATTAAATGGTTTTATGGTCCAGTCTTCCTGGCCACTGGTTACACCTTTGCTAATCTTTTTTTTATCTCAAACTTCTGGCATTTTAAGCACAGACAATGGATGGATATTGATTGATATTTGCAGGGCGTGAAAAGCCTAACCACGAGATTAGGCCGATATTCCATATTCAAACACAGGTCATGATATACATGCCACCGCTATTGACCTTAATCTCTGCTCTTTCCTGACAGCCGTCACCAGCTATTGACACAGCAAACAACATTGACAAAGTAAGGGGCAAAGTGTAACCTTTCATTTACCTTCACGTCCCTCAAATGACTGTGCTAGGTATATAGCGCCATCTCCATAATGCGCTTCCTTTTTTATTCTACCGAGAGACTTAATGCATGAAGGACCATCATAGGTTTTAGGACCAACGGCTCACTTAACAGTTTACCATCCACACAGAACCATCTGTCTGACTAAACATGCTTGGATAAATAGTCATAAAATGACAAGTGATCCACTTCTTAGCGGTTTATGACTTTGTGCTAAAGTTAAAGAATACCGTTATCATCACCCAATATTATAATTAATGACTGCATAAACAAATATAAGAAGAACTCTTTACATATGAAACCTATATATTTGGCTCTAGAATAGACTTTTTACATTGCTGTGTTCTAGGCAGATTGAAATATTTTGAATTTGTTGAAGTATGGATAGATAAGAGCATACCTGCTTTGTTAATGATGATCTTTGCTGCCAGAATAAGTATTTTCTTGACACTATCCTGGTTTGCTCATGATCAACTAAAATGTTTTATTATAGTGGTCCCCAGACTGTGGCCAACAGCCTAGATGTGGCTATTTACTACATTTCTATCACTCCTTAGATAACTATTTCTCCTACTGACGTGATGAGGGAGTATTATTATCCTTATGCCAAAAACTCAATATAATTGACTGACACCAGTGTTGGACCAATAATACTTCCAGGGACATCAAGACAGGATATTATTTTTCCTTTCAGTGGAGCTAGGTCACTTTGTCTACTTCTACTGATTATGATTGAATGCTGGTCCATTCTCTACTATTATTGTGCATATCAAATAAAACTTCCTAAAAGTGGAGGATAGCCTCATATTATGCAAGCATGCCCTAGCCAGTAGACATATTAGAGAAGAAAAATGTACATAACCATGGGTAACCGAGTACCCGGAGAACTACTAATTGACTGGCATTGCAGGCACAGAGAATCGAACCACAGTCATTTTAAGTATAAAATATTTATTTGTCAATGGACCAAAACATAAAGCGATTCAACGTATGAATAAATAATCACATAATTATAATGCGATAAAAATTTGTATGGGTAGTTCTGGTGTGTGGCAATGACCCCCATACATGGATCACCACACCCAAGGAACTAGTCCACCAATAATAAGAATTTTTGATTTGTTTTAAAACAGCACATCATATAATCAAGTATAAAATGTATTTAAGCATTTGAAGCTCCCCACTCTAAAAAAAACTCTAAACTAAAAAGTCCCACGTCGTTCACAGGCAGATTCTAATTCCCTGCCAATAGGGGAATTAGAATCAGGAAAACAGTCAGTGACGTCACATCTGGCACCTGGAACACATAGTGCCTGGTTCCAATTGCCGGATGTGACCTCACTGACGTCACTTCCAGTTATCTACCTGGTCTTTAGTGAAAAGATTCTTCCTCCGGTGTGATCTTACTGCTCCTGATCCTGCCGGTGGAAGAATAGTAAGCTCCTTTTCGCCGGCGAACGGGGCGGGTCGAACACCGGTACTGCTAGAAGGATTGCGAACATCCATTCCATTCCATCCATTCGTTGCTAAACTCTGTCCATCCTGCGGACAGTTCAGCCATCATTAGTTCATTAATTCATATCAACCGGACTTGCTGTGTTTATTTCTCTAGTTTCGCTTTCTCAGAGTGACTGTACATGATCATACTGGAAATATATACTCTGGGGTATAGCTCTAATCCACATAATCTGTTAACCAGCATGAGTTCGGAGCCTCATGGAGGTAGGTGTTACAACATTAGCATGATTGGAGCTGTGAGGTGTTAAAATGGCATTGTATGTGGCAGACAATAAATGTCACACCCCCTTCCCCATTCAAGTTGCTTCTCTGTCTTCAAATATATGGCCTCCTTCACGCCTCTCTGTTCCTCCTCCCTATGCAGAATGTAAAATGAGGAGTTGGCTCTTCTGTGTTGGGCCATGTGCTGATGTAACTTTTGTTTTGTTTCTCCCACATTCAAGTGTACAGTCACTCTAAATTGAAAAAGCCAGTCAGATGACTAGCAAAACGTCTTCAAGAAATAAACACAGCAAGTCCAGTTGGTTGGAATTAAACACTACAGATATACAATGACCTGGATGAATGAGAACCTTCACAGACACATCTGAACAGTGAATTAGTACCCAACTTGTAGGTAAACATTTACAAAATTTACAGCAATTAATACATGCCGTCACTTCTAATTAGAGATATAAACATTGTAGCAATGCCTTTAAAGAATACATTTAAATGGAGATGGACACCAACGACCTGAAGAAATTTTAAGATTGAGATAGATAGGCATCACCTTTTGGTTCTTGACTATTTTCCTTCCCCATTCCCCGATGTTCTATTGTAGCAATGTATATGAGCTGTATTTATTGTAAATGCAGACATCTGAACCACCTAGTATGTAATACTGCATTAACATTCACAGGTATAATATCATTTTTTTTTCATTTTCCACATGTAGGATTGTCTTGTAGATGATGCAGCTCTGCACTGCTGCACATCTTCCCAACACCCTTTTGCAATACACAAATACAGACTAAGCTGGACCATATTATCGAGTGAGTTTAACCTTCTGAGCGTTTGCCACGTGGCACGTTTTTTTTATAACCGTGCCACGGGTAATCACGGCGGAGCACAATGTGCTCCGCCGTGATTGCCAGCTCAGCTCAGGGATGTAAACAAAAGTCCGGCGTCGCTGGAGACGCCGGACTTCTGCTGAAGAAAGGCGACGCCCCTCCAGTTTGACGGAGGTCTATGGCGCCGCCTACCCATGATTCATGATGCATGAAACTCAGCCCGAGTTAATTCGGGGAGAACGCTCAGAAGGTTAACTGTCAAAACTGTTTAGGATTCTGCTGCCTGAATACAGTGGACCCTTGATTTACAAACTCAATTGGTTCCCAGGTCTTGGTTGTAAGGGTCCCCATATTTCTCGGTCAGATTTTCTTTAGATCTCCTTTTGTTTTACCAAAACCCTATAATATGAGGGACAATTTCTAAACAATCTAAACAATCAAGCCTACCTGTGTTCAGTCGCAGAGGACCCTATACTACATAGTTGTTGATAGATCTAAAGTATATCTGAAAAAGAGATCTAAAGGTGTATGGCCAGCTTAAGCCAAGACTATTTTTTCTCATAAGAAATAATAAAAAATACCCACTTAGCATTCTGATCATCCCAAACAACCCCTTACCCAGGGTCGGCTCCATGGAGGGGTCATGGGGGGCCAAGCACGTCCCCTCGTTTGGGGCTTCCCCACCCACACTTAATTAGGGTGAGATGGAGGAGTGCCCTCCTGATTACGTGCTAGTGCCCGTCTTTGTCCGCCCGCTCCTGGCGCCGACCCTTCCCTTACCTAACCTTCTCATACTAGAAAAGCATTGTGTTATGTGTTATTTACCAGAAACACCAATAATTTCCCTGGTGTTCTCACCAGAAATATTTAATGTTCCAAGCGCACCAGAAACTAAAATTTCCAATTGTTGGAAGGAGAGTCCCTTCAATAAGACCATCAGGAATTCTGCTCACTGGTGACTTGTAAGTGGAGTTGTAAGTAAAAACAACAATTTTGGTTGTAATTAAAGTTGGTCTTAAGTCAATTGTATCTTAAGGGTCCACTACAGTGTCTTCTGATGCGACTCTATCATTTGAATCTCTTAAGGTCCCCATATAAGGGTTGATACCCATTCACAAAGGGCTGCGTGATCGATGGCGTCCCGCTGTGCGACGTGGGCAACGTTCGCATGGGTCGCCAACGTTCGCATTGCGGCCACCCTGTCTTCAAGCGGGATTAATTGATCCTGCTTAAAAACAGCTTGATTGAACAGTTGGTAAACCCCTGTTCGATCTCCATTGCTTTGAATGGGGACTGAGGGTCCCTATCCAAAGCATCAATCAGGAATCTATTGCAGAATGTAGTGTGCATAGATTCCCATTCGTTCGTTGAACGCTTTAGCGCAGCCTGGTGACATCACCAATAGGGACCTTTTTTTATTTCAATTAAAATCAAGAATCCAATCCTATTCTGGCCAACAACATTTTGTTATTAAGTTAACCTCCCTAGCACTCTTGCAAGGTCCAGATATCTGTACCAAAAGCGCACCATAGACCTAAATGGATTTTTTTATTTATGTTGTAGGACGGTAACTTCCCAAAATATGTCTGTACAAGGGTCTAGTAGAAATCCTGATTATAATATAATAAAAAATACATTAAAAAAAATAATAATAAAAGGTATAATTTGAATAATAAAATCTCTAAAATACTTTTTGTATGATAGATTTCAAAACAGAATGTATTCATATTTATGTTTTGTTTATAATAAAATTTTTATTACAATTCAAAATGTGTTTTTTTTACTTTGAATTGCTATATACAGTTATCACTGTATCCAATACAATTACCTTTGGCACCCTCTTTTCTCTGTGATCAACACACCAGGGGAGAAAGTGTTAACTTCAAAGGCCACATCTGGGGAATCACACTGAAACAGTTTTCTGCATAGAAAAATGTTTTAGTGCAATTCACTTTTGAATCTCCCTCCACCCCCCAATGTGACATCATCATGTCACTCGGGGAGGGGGGGGGGC
>CM070043.1:10622956-10645896 GCA_036250615.1 Ptychadena robeensis
TGCCTAATAATTCTGCACTCCCTGTATATGCAACATTTCACTTGCCTACATTGAACACATGGTAGAACCTTTTGGGGGTTACCAGTTAACCCCTGAGACTATATCCATGCAAATGTTCAGGTCCCTGAGTACAATCCTTCCTACTAAAAGCCCCCTATCAAATATTGCTTCCCTATGAGCATAAAGCACTACTCTGCTGCATACATGCTTTCACTTATCCTAATTTGAACACTTGGATCTTCAAAACCCTTCATGGTAGAACCCATACATTTTAGGGGTTACCAGCTAACCCCTGAGACTACTTCTATGCAAAATTTCATGCCCCTAGCTCCAACCCCTCCTACAAAGAAGTCAGCTATGAAATAATTCTTCCAAAAGACCATAATGGCCTACTCTGCTACATGCTCAGGGACCTGAAATTATGCATGGATATAGTCTCAGGGGTTAACTGCTAACCTCCAAAATTGCAAAGGTATACTACCCGTACATTATTGATAGGCAAGCCTTACTGAGAGCACTTGGATTATGAAATTGACTCTTTCTTGCTAAACCTGACTCAATTCCATCTTGCTAATGTTTCTCAACATCTAATATATGTATCATTTTGTTTATGTATTCTCAAGCCACACAGTGCATAGTGTGCAAGAGCACTTGGATTATGAAATTCTTTCTTGAGTTCATAACTTGTTCAAGGAACATGTGACCCGTTGAGCTGATATGCACCTTTTCTCTGCCAGCGCATAGTGTGCAAGAGCACTTGAAGACATTGGTCAAACCTTAGGAATATCATTGGAGACATGGACTGGTAGAAGGACTGGTAGGCCAAGGAAGACATTTAGTCCTTTGGACACATTCCATTCCAATGTATCCCAGTCCAAGATTTCACATTTACCTTGCAATCCTATCATTATTGTACCTTTACTTTAAAAATGTGCATGCTCTTACTAGGCAACAATCTATAACAAATGTATATTATGTGTTTTGAGCACAGACATCTTTATTAAGAAGAACATACTGGTGACAGGTTCTGTAGGTATAGCTAATAATTTATTACATAGAGATATACTGCTGTCATGTCTGCCCTTCACTCAAATAGAGATATACTGCTGTCATGTCTGTCCCTCATTCCCATAAACATACATACTGCTGCCATGTCTGTCCCTAATTCTCATAGAGATATATACTGCTGTCATGTCTGTCCCTCATTCTAATAGAGATGCATACTGCTGTCATGCCTGTCCCTCGTTTCCTTAGAGATACATGCTGCTGTCAATGTGAGGAACCATCTATAAAAGGGGGGGGGGGCTCTCTGGCAACCTCCAGGGGGTCTCACTGGCTATCTATCTATAGGTAGTGGCAGGTCAGGGGGGCCCATAAAACATTTTTGCTATGGGCCCCAGTGATTTCTAGCTACGCCCCTGCAGCTACCCCAACCTCCTTCGCCCCTAAACCTCAATTAGCACACTGCCGGCCGCCATCCCGGCTGAGCCCTGGGCCCGCCGTCAGTTCAAGGCCCTACCTTAGGACCAAGTCAACCCTGGCTGGTACTAAGCCCCTGTTGACCCCCCAACCACCCATGGGGGCCCTTACCCACCCCCCCCCGCTCTCCTGGCGGATCCACCTCCTCCCCAATGGGCAAGTTGCCTCTGTGTCCTTTCCTTTTCAGCTGCATCCTGGTTTCAGTTTCGTCAAGATCAAGCAACTCGTGGCCAATCAGACGCTGGGTCGACCACTTTTCTGGGACCCCTTCTGCATCAGGCCATCACCCCCTCCACCCCTCCCAACTACTTCCCTCTGGCCATCATGAAGCTGACATAGAACATTCTCTTAGAGACGACCCCCACTCCTCCAGGCCCCGCCACAGGTTGTGCAGCAGAAGCTGCCTGCGCGTGATAGAGCAGGGTCCCTAGGGTTTCTCGAATTCAGCTGGGCCAGGCAGGGGTGGGCATCTTCTGACCTCTCTCCCTCGGATTTGGTTGGACTTTCGGGGATCGCAGATACTCCCTGCCCAATTGGGATAGGGAGTTGCCTCTGTGTCCCTTACTTTTCAGCTGCATCCTGTTTTCAGTTTGATGTCCAGTGCAAGCAACTTATGGCCAGTGTCACCTCATCATGCAACAGAATGGCTTGGACCCTCTGCAGTGGCTGCCTTGTCTGGGATGGCCAGGTGGGTGGGTCGCCTCTGGCGGCTGGTGCAGTTGGCCAGGTTGTGAGGGTTTAGAAGGTGTATCTTGGTGGAGTGGTAAGGCCCACCCAGTTTCTTCTATTCCCACTCCAGATCCCTGTAACCAAAAACAAAACTGGGCAGCAACCCACTGTCGCTCTCCAACACTACTCTGGACTCCCTCCAGGACACGCCAGCAGACCCCTTCACTGCCGCACATGGACCACCTACACCATGACAGACCACCGATCTGTCACATATCCCCCCTCTGTTTTGACCCCAGGGGCAGAACACCAACATCAAGCCAGCAGCTCATATTGACACTAAGCCATAGCCCATTTACTTTCACCTCTCCTTGGACATACCTGCCCCCTAGTCTCACCTAGTGTATTCCTTTGGGATGGGTTGGTCTGCTCCCTCAAGTATCTGTATGGCTTCTTTCAGGTTTGTTTTTTCAAGAAGGACGTCTAACATTTTAATTCCTAGTACCTTGCTATATCACCAAGTAGCCCCGATCTCAGCGTACCCCTAATTTGCATGAAAGGTGCAATATTTTCAAACCCATTACTGAAATTCCCCAGGGGCAATTCTACATGGGCAGGCAATTCATTAGGCTTTGTTGTCACAAGCAACCCAGAACCAGCTCCAACAGCAGGAATATTTTCTCTCAGGAAGACAGGGCTAGTGTCCACAGCCTTTTCTCTACTGGGTTCAATCTTAAACTAGGAACACACGACTCGATTTAAGCATACAATCCATGTAAGATTAGATGAAGAACCTCGATTTTGGTAATTTATCGATTGGACCGTTTGCGCTATAGTGTCATACAATCGTAGTACAATATTGATGTAGAAAACATTGATTATTGACTAAAATCGATGCTATTGATGCCCTACAAACAGAACTATCACTTCATCGAATATAAGTGTACAATGAAAATGAAAAACTAGTACAATCATGGTACAATTCGACGATAATTTTCCAACTAGTCCGATCACTTTTTAATCGATGTAAAGCTCTTCATCGAACTAAAATGATCAATTGTACCATGTGTCCACGCTATGATTTTGGTACAGTCGATGTAAATTTTCATTGATTTACATCGATTGTACGCTTAAATCGAGCCGTGTGTTCCTAGCTTTACTCTCCTGGCGTCTTTGGACTGTTGGACATTTTTGTCCAACCCAACTTTCTAATTCAGTTGAAGTTTGGAAGCCAGGGATAGGGGGCTGACATCAACCACCTTCTCAGTGCCAAGCTCAGTCTCATGTTCCTGGAGTTTCCTGCACTCAGGGAAATGTTTCTTTACTGAGCCCCATATTTCCTCACAATCAAAGTCCAATATAATGGTGAACTGTCACACCACACTTTGCAAAGTTCCATAGGGACTCCTGACCCACACAACACACAGTTCATTATAGGAACTTACTTTTCAGCTGTGTCTGCAGATGGGATTACGTTGCCCGCATTCGAACACCAATTGTGAGGAATCGGCCTCAAAGGTATACTTGCAATGACGTCAGTCCAGACAATCTGCTTCTCCTGCCCGCATTTATTAGTGACACAACAGGTCCAAAGCAATTACCCTCGCAGGGGTAAAAGCAGGGATGCAAATAATATCCTGACAGGAAAATGCCAAACCTCCTGGCTTGCAGACATCAACACAAATTATTTCCTTTTCCCCAGGAACATCCATCCAAATGGCCTGACACACAGGCCTGGGCCCCACACTCCCTGTGTGCCCTCCAGTATCCGCTGCTCAGGCAGCACAGTGTCTCCCCACCACCTCAACAGGAGCCCTGCATGACTGGTCTCAGTCCCTTTTGTGGAGACACACCCAGCAATCTCATTAGGGTCCAGCAGGTGTATCTTGGTGGAGTAGGAAGGCCCACCCAGTTCCTTCAATTCCCACTCCAGATCCCTGTTACCAAAAACAAAAACTGGGCAGCAACCCGCTGTTGCTCCCTAACACTACTCTGGGCTTCAACATTGTTTACTGGCATACATTGCGCATATGTGTACGCATTGCGAATGGATATGTGCAATACACACAGTGCTAGTACCGGCTAAGATCACAGAATAAAGAGAAGCTGTAAATAGTCTCACAGAAGGTTTTGGGGTGACATTGCCAGTGCCATCCCTGGGATGCTTTAATTCCTCATCTAAAGACGAAGGGTTGCTGTAATAGAGTGGTGACACCAGTGTGGCAGGTGCTGTAAGGGAATGGTGACATCTCTCTGGAGGGTGCTGTGAGGGAATAGCAACACTGGTCTGGAGGGTGCTGTAAGGTAATGGTGACAACGCTCTGGAGGGTGCTGTTAGGGAACAGGGACAATGGCATAGAGGGTGCTGTGAGGAAATGGTGACACCCCTTCGGAGGGTGCTGTGAGGGAATGGTGACCTTTCTGGAGGGGGCCATGAGGAAATAGTGACACTGGTCTGGAGGGTTCTGTGAAGGAATGGTGACACCACTCTGGAGAGTGCTGTAAGGTATTGGTGAGCTCTGGAGGGTGCCATGAGGGAATAGTGACACTGGTCTGGAGAGTGCTGTAAAGGAATGGTGACACTGCTTTGGAGGATGCTGTAAGGTAATGGTGATATAGAGTGCTGTGAGGGAATGGTGACACTGATATAGAGGGTGTGGTGAGGGAATGGTGACTCTGTAGTGCTTTATGTTATTTTTCATGTAAAACATTATGAAAGGGAAAGTAAAAATGATTTTAACTTATTTAAATAGATCACAGTACTAGCAAACACTTTGGTATTTATTTTGCATTGTCATGAGGGGGAATACATTTTGTGAGCAACCTGTGACTAAACACATTTACAGGTTACATTTGTTAACTACACAAGCAGATATCCTGCGCTTCACTCAGTATGACTAGTCTAGGATATGTTATCTCTTGGGGGGGGGGGGGGGGGGGGGGGGAGTCAGAAACAAATCAGACGCTAGAAAATTGGAGGCAAAAAAAAATGAAGACGAGGCTTGAGACACAGAACACGAGCTCAGGACGAGGCTTGATACGGAGAATAGGAGCCGAGAACGAGGCTTGGAATACAGAAACAGGAAAGAGAAGTGTGAGAGACTTGAAGAAAAGGCAGCTGAATGAATTAGAAGTCTGGAGAGAGAAGTAAGAATGATTCTTCGGGAAAGTTCTACGGCTGTATAAGATCACAACACAGAGAGACAAAAGACAGAGAACACGTATTTAAGTAGTGAAATTAGTATTGGTATTGTGGGGCTGCTGATAATTGTTTAATGCAGCATTTAGTGTAATGGAGAGGCAATTATCAAGCCAATTAAACATTAAAGACACAAATGAGATGTTTCACATTTAACAAACTCTTGGCAATAGTTTTTCTGTATATTTATGTCTCTGTGGGTTATCATACTGCAGAACCAACTATAACAGTTCTCAGACATGTCATCACTATATAAGAGAGATTTTTACTCTAAACATCTTCATTTAAGAACTGTCAGTGTCATTCTTTCAAGGTTCTACTTTAGAAAACATGAGAATGAATTTGTGAATTAGGCAACTTTCACACTGTCAAATACTTTTGCCTTGTTGACAGCGCACTAAGGCTAGGTTTCCACTGTGTTATGGGCTGCCTCGATACCCCTACGTTAATTGCATTCCTTGAAAGGGGTCTCAAGGCATCCCGTCAGTATTATATGCCTAGCGCACCGCCTGTTTCCACAGCTTTCAGCTGGTCCGTAGTGCTCTACGCCATCCTCCAACCAGTGGACTACGTCATCCTCCAGCCATATTACATGCCTGTTTCAACGACGTGGAAACAGGCATGTAATATGGATGGGCGACATCCCTGTCATGGAATGCAATTAACATATGGGGTATCGATGCAGCCCAAAACACAAGTGGATACCTAGCCTAACTTTATCAGTTAATGGTAGCCTTAAAGGTCTCTGCGCATCAAAGAGCACTGAAAATGCATTTTGTTCATGTTGAGGGGGGATTGCAGCTCACCTCCCCAATGTATAATGTGAAAGAGACCTTGGCGTACATTCAAACGTAAACTTTCAGACAGTCTGCAGATGCCCTGAAATTGTCTGCCTGCAGCTGTGTGCAGGTGCTTGGGTTCGCCCATGTTATTCCAATGGGCAAACTCCTGAAATGCATCCAGAGAGCGCCTATTGTCGCGTTACCTGGTCTGTTGCGCCTTTTGGGTTTCCAGTCGCTGGAAACACATTGTATCCAGAGGACCGTATGAATGACCCATTAGCTGAGCTGTAACCTTGTAGTAAACATATATGAAAATGCATCTGTCAGGGCCTTAAAATGTCAGTGATAATGCACGGATGAGGGGTGTCTCACCATTCGCCTATATGATTGAACAGGGATATTTTTCCCATACAACAAAAACAGGCAACGAATGGATCACAGTGTTCTCCCCAGAATTTTTTTTCAGCCGGGCGGCGCGATGACGTCATCGCGCCGCCTGCACCGGTCTGGCGGCCTCTCTGATAGGCTGCCGGCCAGCGGCAGCACACAAGTCCTCTGACAGGCGGCGCCTCCCCATTCTTCAGGAGCGCGCCGCAGCCACTGAAAGACTCCGGCCCGCGGCTCCGGTAGTGTGCCGCGGGCCGGAGTCTTTCAGTGGCTGTGGCGCGCTCCTGAAGAATGGGAGGCGCCGCCTGTCAGGCTGCTCGCCGCGGAGGACTTGTGTGCCGGGCGGGGACTAAAATCTCCCGGGCGGGCCGCCCGGCCAATCTGCTCTGGGGAGAACACTGGATCACTTGGGAGGTTAATTAAAATCATGGTTTAAGCATTGAAAGTGATAACAGCATAAATTAAGTTAACAATTTGGACTATATTATGTGGTATAAACTACAAATGAAAAAGCAGAACAAACAATGACAGTGTGAATACTTTTATAACACATTTTATATACTCTGCATTAGTTGTTTGACCTCAATGCAATCCATAGGAATAAGTAGCAGTCAGGTTCTCCTAATCAAATGCGCTTAACAATGGCTTTTAAATACATAAGAGGAAAGTGGATAGGTTTGACCACCGTGTACAGCTTCATGTTTGGTGAGAACTAAACACAGGCTATATGAAGCAGGTCTGTGCTGTGTTCCAGAGTTGTGTTTATATAAGGACTGCATGGGCAGAAATCCAATTTCTTTGACAGGTAAAACCCATGTGCATTGGATCTGAGAATTTAGTTCTTTGCTTGAATTATATTTTGACTAGCAAATAAACTGAAAATTACCGTATTTTTCGGACCATAAGATGCACTTTTTCACCCCCAAAATTGGGGGGGGGGGGGGAAAGTGCCTGCGTCTTATGGTCTGAATGTGCGGCCGCCGGTGGTCGAACTGGGAGGAGAGCTGAGGAGGAGAGCAGCGGCAGCTGTCATGTTCGGCTCTTCCATCTTGCGATGTTCGGCTCTTCCATCTAAACGGCTCTTCCACCAACGAGAACACAGAGGAGAGCTGTGCACTGTGTTCAGTTCGGCTATGGATGGCTCGGCCGGGGTGCAGGGGATGCAGAAATCAGTGTAGTGAACAGATCAGTGTAGTGTGACGTGTTTTGCTGAGAGTGTACTGCTGCTAGTGCTAGGCTGAATTGAATATTGCATCCATTAAATTCATTGCATTATCCCAATTGATGTAAAAACGTATATTTTTTCTCTCTGGATTTTCTGCCCTAAAAACTGGGTGCGTCTTATGGTCCGGTGCATCTTATAGTCCGAAAAATACGGTACATCTTATACATTTTAAATGCTGTAATTTATGAATTAGAATGTATAATTTATATATGTACTTGTGGCTTGTTTAAATTTCAGAGATGAAGATTACGAAGGCACAGTACGATGAGATTGCCCGTTTCATCAGCACTTTGAAGCCAACACGACAATGTATGAAGAAGCTGAAGGAGAAGTTTCACTGGTGAGTAAGGGTGTGTCCCCACTTAGGCGATTTGTTTGAATGGTCTCATGCCCACTGCAGCAATCGGACGCAGCCGCGATTCTGCCCGCGGTCTAAAGCGTGGCTTACTGTGTTATTGGCCATAGACATAATAGGACGCGTAAAAAAATCACATCTCAATGAGACATGCTTTTTTAACATGTCTCTATTGATTCTCTATTGACGTGATCGGGCGATTGGCAAAAACACTTCTAATTGCCCCTGATCACGCCCGATTGTGGCGACATAGCCTAAAGCAGGGTACAGACGGCTCGATGTTTGAGCCTTCCCATGCTCCCTGCAGCAGTGTGATGACGTCATCATGCTGCTGTCAGATATCGGCGGAGTCGGGGAGACAGCTCTGCTCTCCCTGACTTAGCCGATGCTTTGCCTGGAGACCCGCGGTCTCTATGCAAAGCAACGGACATTGGCCCTATTTAACGGTCATGTCCGATATAGCTGTTTTCGAGTGGGATAGATTGGTCCTGCTCGAAAACAGCCATGGCCGCATATGATATGGGCCAGATAGATGGCCGTGAGCATGCACAGTGCTCGAAGCGGCCATCAATCTGGCCCATATCTTCGCGTCTGTACCCTGCTTAAGGCTTTGGTTCATTATTACATTTTTTTTATTATTAAAGTTTGCTAAGCATTTACTGTACATATACATTCCATGTTTCATTGTGTGTGTATTGCACTGGATTTATATTAAGCAGCCCAGCTTATTTTTGTATGTAAAGTCATTTTATTACTAAAAATAAATGTATTTATTATTATTTTAAAGTCTTTTTATATGTAAGACACACTGATTCCAGACTATGGCATGCTTTTTCTTGAATCTAACGTTTATTTTCTATATTTGACCTTTTCTGTCTCTTCCTTTCCTTCCTTGTTGACATGATTTGTGTGTATAACAAAATAAGTTTTTTAGCTATGGTAATGGCCACATGTGATTCTAAGATCCAGTGGTTGTATCATCGGAACATCTGAAATCCAGAAATTTAAGGAACAGGCTAAGAAGTTAAGGCTAAATAATGCTGTTTGTCCATCCATGTGTATTTTCAGAATGGTGTCATTTAAAGGGGGTACTGCAGTTTATAGGTCCATCTTATAATTACACCACATCTTGTACTAAAAAAAGTGTATATTCCACTTGAACTTTGTCTGCATCACAAGGAAAACTGAGGTGTTTTTATTAGTATAATTGCAAATAATCTACAGAATGTTTAATCATAGGTATCCACCGAATTATATGAAATAAATTAAGAAGTTTGATTTTGTAGGGTTTTATTGGTTTTTCTTAGTTGGGGTTTTCTATTTTTCAAAACTAAAATGCAGTGGACATGTGAGAAAACATGGTAAGGAGGCCGGTTACCCCTGTTTCAAAAGGTTCTGGAACATGTGGCTGGCTAAAGCCATGTGTTTCTTTTACCCCTCTCTTGGCTGGCTAACCCAGCATCAAGAAACATTCTGTGCTGAAAAGAAATCACCCTGTTGTGTTTTACATTTGAATTGTTAAGTTTGCTATATATGATTTATGCAACTTACCTAGTGGACGATTGCATGACACCCAAGAGAGATGCCTAGAGACTGTTGATGTGTTTGTTTAGGTCCAGACTCCAAGCACCTGTCCGGTCATCCTTAGAGCTCCATGTTAAGGTCCCAATACACTTTTAGATTTCTCTGTCAGATTTCCTTTAGATCTCCATTTGTTTTACCAAAACCATGTAATATGAGGGACTTTTTAAACCATCAAGTCTACCTGTGTTCAATCATAGAGGATCCTATACTGCATAGTTGTTGGTAGATCTAAAGGATATCGGACAGAGAGATCTAAAGGTGTATGGCCAGCTTTAGGGATTTTGCACTGCTAGGACATATCAGCTTGATATCTCCATCTTAAACTCGTAGAGTAGAGGTGTCAAACTCTGGCCCAGGGGCTAAATTTGGCCAATGTGCTTTGTTTTTCGAAGTTTAGTTAAGAAATGAATAGCACAGATGTGTCTTTTCATTTGACATTTGATATCACATGTTCTAGCATTACGCTTTGCTTGTTTCAGATGAAACGCTTATTCCCCCCTGGCGATGTTTATTGGTGTGGCATGGGGTAAATTTATGCTTCAAAAAGAGGTAACCCCGAGCCACACTCAGGGTAGCTTGTGGCAATGCCAGTCATGGATTGCTTGTTTCTTGGCGCTTCCTAGGACACCTACACCTGTGAGATAATATAGGCAGCCCGATGTCCCCTATGTCTTCAGTGACACTGGAACATGGTCAGCTGCCCACGCCTCTGTTATCTGACAGGTAAGGACATCCAATTGCTTTATCATTCGAAAGGAGAGGAAAGTAGACAAAAATTAAACCGACTACTCTTTAAAATGTTTTTTAACATTTTCAGCACCCGATTCCTGACTGATGAGAAGGAAAAAAGCTTTAAGTTTTGACCGATTCTGTGTAGTTTGCACACCTCTGTCTTAGAGAATGTAGCACAAAGCAGGAGGGCAGACTGTAGCTATAGGCCATAAAAAGAAAGACATTTTCCACTGCTCTTAGGTGTGATGACTTTTGTGCTCCTGCAAGTGTCATTGGTCATGGCCACAAGGAAAGATGACTTGTTGACTTGTTTTTTTTTATTCCTCCTAAAGGAAGAGTTTAGTTATGATACATCTTACAAGGGTTAAATAGAAAGGATTCAAATTGGACAAGTGTGAAAATATATAAATCCCTATTATAAAACATATAAAATATGTGTAAGCCTACAAATAGAAGATTTAAACTCGCCATTTTATAATGTAAGGCTTAAATTCTAAGTTAACACAGTTAGTTAACAAGTCCATAAACATCAGTTAATTTATGATGCAGTTTTCCCTCAATTTGCCTTGTTAATCAATGCGCTTTTTTTAACGCTGCTTTAACACACCCATTTATTCCTATGGGGCAAATGCATGTTAATTTAATGTATCCAATGTTATTCAATTGGCGCTTTAGATGATTTGTGACACATTAATATCAATGTGTTGAAATGAAAGCAGCACCAAGCAGTGTGGGTCTAATGTCTAATTCTCTTTTGGCATCCAATGGAGACATAGCCCAAGTATCCATCATTTCTAGAAAGGGACAGATATTTTCAGATAGCATGGCTAGTGCTATAGTGCTAGTGTTAAAGGCTTGCGAATTGAGCTTTATATATTTGCTGGTTCTGGAGGTAAATGCTTTGTTTTGTTTGTTCTTTTTAGAGGTGTTTTTATTTCAAGCTCATGAATTTGCCTATACAGCAAGGAGAGGGGCACCATCTTAAATATCCCATACCAACTGTACACCTTCAGAAACACCGCAGAAATAACTTTTTTATTTTATTAACTATATAAAGCATAGGTGCCCCACATGCCCCCTTTGGTTCTCCACTTGTGACTTCCAACCTAGTGCATAGGAACTTACCTGTCCGCGGATCCCCTGTTGACTCATCCTCGCCCAGAGGCTCCTGGCTTCCTGATCTTTCTTTTGCTTTCTGTTCTGGAAAAAAATTATCATTGAATTTTCTACTTACATTTGAATGTAATTTATGCAAAAGCTGCACATGCTTGAGCAATACTTTCTTTTTTTTGATGTTCCCACAACCATTCTCTGTGAGTTATTTGCAAGGCCCCTAAACATTGTATCATCACCAAAATTGCTAGATCAGAGGTGTGAAAATCAAACACTGAAATCACTGAACAACATTGATATTGAAAAAAAATTCTACAATTCTGGGAGTTTTTCTTTCTCATCAGATATAATGATGAACACAACAACTCTATGGAGGTCAGTGAGAAGTGGTCCTGGTCCATTAACAAACTGATTGCCAAATTTATTCTGGTTTCAGCTGATTTTTGTGTTTATTTAGTTTACTTAGCAATTCATTTTTACATAATTGTGTGTTTCAAACTTGACTATAGTCAGGATGATTACTTGAAGCATTGCATACTTTCATCATTTATAAAGTTGTATTGCTGTTCTTAATAATTTTACAGCTTGCACCAAGTTTGGGCGAAGACAGCAAGGAAGCAGCTGACAATTACTATCACTACAAATTCTAATCTCTGTTTATTACACTGGGCTGCATAAAGCATACACATCCTTATGTACATATGACACAAAATGTGCATTACTATACTACAGTGTTCACTAATGCTTGAAGTATCAATTAACACAAGTTTTGTATTTTAAAAATTCTTTTCATTATAAATTCTTATACAAGTCAGTATAGATTGAAAATGTTATGTGCGGCCCTTTAGTGATGCAGAGGGCCACACTTGTGGCACCTCATATCAACTTAGTTTCCCACCACTGATTGAGGACAATAGATTGCATCCAATATATACCAACTTTAGCCTCCTGAGCGGTCGTTCCGATTTAGTTTGGGGTGAGTTTGTTTACTAACAATACACTACTGCAGTGTTTTTCAACCTTTTTTGAGCAAAGGCACACTTGTTTCATGAAAAAAATTGGAGGGCACCGACGATACGCATAATCGTGGCGGACATTTGGTCCCCACTAGAAGTACGTCATCAGCAGGTGCCCCGCTGGAACGCAGATGCGTACCTGCAGAGCAAAAACACCGCCCCTGGTCTGTGGGGACGCGTGTTGCTAAGCAACCGCATCCTCACAAAGCCGGTCCGTGTATAACACTTATACAGCCGATCCGTGTTATACACGGACCAGCTCTGTGAGGATGCGGTTGTTTAGCCCTCCTATCTAGCTGCCACTTATAGTATAAGACTTATACTATAAGAGGCAGCTAGATAGGAGGGCCGAGGGCGGGGTCAAAAACCCATGGCACACCAGGCAACATCCCATCAGAACAGTGGTTGAGAAACACTGCACTACTGCACACTTACCTGTCCGTAGGGAGCCGACAGCATCCCTCTGTGTCAGTGTCCCTGCTGATCTCTCCTGGTCCACCTCTCTGGAGTCCTTAGATGATGGGGGTGGTGCTATTGACCTCCATATTAAGAAGGCAATGTCTGCTTTTTTTAATCACATCCCCGGCTAGATGTGAAGGGGGGAGGAGTGATTACATTGTAATCTTCCATGATTGCAAATGATGCGCTACTGGTGCAACGCCTAGGAGGTTAAAGTCCATCATGTCTAATTTTTTGGTAAGATGTTTGCCTGTCTATAGTCCTCCAGACTTCATTTATAGTGTAAATTCAGTCAAGATGCTCTGAGCACCAGCCATGTTTATTGTGTTAGCAAATTCCACCTTATAACTTTTAAAAAAAATGTATTTATGTTTTTCATTATTAGACTATGCTTTGCTATAATTGCCACAATCTGTAAACACTGTGTTGCTTGTGTATACAATGGTCACAGCAGTGTTTCTGTGACTGCTACTTAAGCAGAATAAAAGTCATATTCAGCTAAAGTGTTCCTGGCGTGGTACCAAAGGGGTTAATTGAAATGATTTGGATTGTTAGAGTTATTATGCAAATTGCCCCCGATGAATAGTGATTTTGTGGAGGTAACCTCTCTCCGGCAGTGCCCAGAAGCTATAAAAGCGATGGGTTATATTCTCAGTGATAATCTCCAAGTCACAGAGTAAAACTCTTCTCTGTTCTGCTGCCAGAAAAATGTTGGCAAAGGCCGTGCTTGTGTTTACTCATCCAGAGTATTTGAAGAGGAAGCTAATATCATGTAGCATTAGCTTGCACTTCAGGGTCCATTTAGCTAAGCTGGCAAACGGGCCAAGGCTATACCAGTAACTAAAAGGTACATGAGGGAGTCAGTGTGGTTTTTCTGGCATAACGAGCTGCTTGGTTGTAATTATCAAATTGGGAGCGATTCGCTCAGCTAACAGTTTCAGTGTTTTGTGCTGGAATGTGATATGGAGGGAGGAGAAAGATAACATCATGTCTTACTGTCTCCCTTCTATCTCTGTCTATAACTACACTGTGCAATTTATTTGCCTTTTTTGTAAAACTCTATTTCTTTTTCATTAAAGCAGAGGTTTTTTTTTCACATTTTATATAACGTACAATGCAGAAAAATATATTATTGCCCCTCGTAAGTGACAGAATCAGACTAGTTCCAATTGTTAGAGTAAAAGTAGACTCATATAATCATGTTCAAGTTTCCACTGGCCCACAGAATCAGTTATTTTTTTGTGCACATAGCTGAAGGCAGTGGTTCCCAAAATTTTCCTGCTAGATATGAACATATATGGTTCATATCTAGTAAAGGGAGTGCCCCCCCATTCAAACTACACATTTTCAGATTGAGGGCCTTTTCACACAAGCTTTGTTTGTGTATCATATACTAGTACTAGTGTGAAATGGCCCTCAAACTCATACAACTTTATTTAGTTTTCACACCAATCATGTATGTACAGAAATGTATGTATAGTACGTATCAAACGCATAGAGACATAGACATTATTATGCACTCTACTTACTATCTGCAGCTAGTTCTTCCATGGTTGGCTTCCTGCTTGCCACACCCCCCAGTATGGGAACCACTGGCTAAAAGGGCTTACTTCATGTGAAGTAAAATGACTCCCATCTCCCTCAAGAAGCACAGCTGCTATGTCGGTGTCAAAGTTCTAGCAGGGGCTTTGGCTTTAACCCCCCCCCCACTGTAAATAGTACAGTCAGGGTTTTACACCGTGCTGTGCCTTTGGATGTCTTCTTCACCATGCAGATTATCCCTACTATCAGTATGAAGCATTAAAGTGAGCAGTGCTGGGCAATCTTCTCACTGATTCTCCATATGCCATAGATAGGGGAATGGTCAGGACTTCTGGGGTTAGGTGAATTAGGTTGGACAGCTGGGAGAACTGCAGGTTCCAGCATACCTAGGTACAGTCTTTATCAGTGTTATGCCAGCAAATGAATATTGCTTTACAATAATAATGGCAAGGATGTGTAAAGGAAGAGATCTGCCCTGTGGTATTGTTCATTTGAATTTAATGTTACAAAATAGACTGAATGGTCCATACCCAACACATTTTACTTCACACAACCTAGCCCTCTTTGCAAAACATTTGGACACCCTTGGTCTAGGAGCTTACAGGCATTTTGGCGCCCATGTGGTAGTAGTGGACCACCTTTTGCCAAGAATTAGTGCTGCCACAGAAAATGAGTAAATAGCATGTTTTCCATACCTGATTGTGAAGATATATTCCTTGCTCCTGGCTAGTGAGTGAGTCAGTGGGGTTGGAAAACATGTACATGGAAATGTACAGATTTACTGACGTACAAACTTGCGCTCACTGTTTGATCCTCTCAGTAAGCTCATAGTTTTAAAGTTTCACTGTTTTCAGGCTCTCTTTTACAAGGATCACCTGTGTCCAAAATTAAGAAGGGATATTAAAAAAGTCAAGAGTGGGGGGTCTCATTTGGTTTTTACCGCCTTAAAAATATCTGCTGGTTGTTCATGTTTCAGAGCTTGCAACCTTCTTCCTATAAAAAGACAAAGCACTTGCTGTGAATTTGGAAAATAATATTACAAGTTGATACACTGGTAAACTGATTGTTTAGAACCTAGGTGCCTAACCTGGGGCCCGGGGGCGCATGCGGTCTTCTGCGCCCTCCTTAGTCCTCCACTTGTGGACCCCAAAACCTTACTGTTCATGCATAGGGCATAAGAACTCATATTTCATCACATAACCTCTTAATCAAAATGTGCATCACCACACTACAGTGTTACCCAATGCTTAAAGTATCATTTAAAATAAGTTTTGTTATTTAAAAATGAAAAATAATGTCTTCTAGCTCTGCCTGCTGTGATTTGCACATGAAAAAATGCTTATACAAGTCAGTATAGATTGAAAATGTTATGTGCGGCCCTTTAGTGATGTAGAGGGCCCTCCATATATAGTCGGAAAAATACGGTACTTCTGCAGGGGGGGCGAGTTTTCAGCTGTCACAAAAATAATATGTTCACTGCAATTTCAATTCCTATGGAACATGAGCCACTCATTAAATATGAACACCTGGAATTGCAAGTGCCGTGTATATATTTATTATTACCTTCTCCTATCAGGAGCCTAACACCCTGCGTGATGATCTGCATTCTCTTAGGAGAGAGGGCATACAGAAGACACTTTTTTTGCACTAGGTTGCTCTATTAGATGCTCTGCCCTGAATTTTGGGGGAAAAGTGTGTCCTATATAATGAAAAATATGGTATACTGTAGCGAAAACCAGGGTGGATAAAAATCTATGATTTCAATTTTTTTTTTGATTTAAATCAGATTTTTGGGATTTAAATTGATTTTTTTTAAAATAAAATGTGTTTTTAAGGAAAATAGATTACCATTAAGAGGCAGTGATGGCCAAACTGCCCGCAAGGCGGACAGTTCGGCGGCGAACATGGATGTTCGCCCTCCTTCTCGCCGGCGGGCAGTACGGGTGTTCGACCCGCCTCGTTCGCCAGCGAAAAGAAGATCTATATTCTTCCCCCGGCAGGATCAGAACCTGCGAGATCGTGCCGGAGGAAGAATCTTTTCACTAGAAGACCGGGCATGAAGCCGGTTTTCTAGTGAAAAAACCGGCTCAGAGCAGGAAGTGACGTCAGTGACGTCATATCCGGCTCCCTTACCCAGGAACTATGCGTTCCAGGATGCGTTCCAGGGAACGGATGTGACGTCAATGACGTCACATCCGGTTTTTCCTATTCAAATTCCCCACCTAGAGGCGGGGAATTTGAATGTGTCCGCGAACAAGCGGATGGCGGACTTCTTAAAAAGTCCGACCCGCCCGTTCGCGGACAGTCCAGGCCGATGTTCGGCCATCACTATTAAGAGGCTATTCCATGATGGAATAACAATTAACTGTTAAATTATATAGAATAAGGCTGTATATGTTTTTAGGGTAAATAAATTCCATGTATCCATTCACAATGTCATGCTCTACCAGAGGTGTTTGTAAGATTTTATAATTATTAAAACTACACTCTCAAATGTATAGAGGCCGACATCCCAAAACAATAGACAGAAGTTGATAATGGCATAAACACATCACCTGAAATTTCCCTTTCAATAGACAAGGGTGAGGGGACGGGTCACTCAATATGTTAAAGCAATACATGTATTATACACAGTGCAAAAATGAAGTAATGACCATCATATCAATCACAATCAATGCGCAATGTTGCGGATGTACATGTCTGTACACGTGCTTAGACAATTAAAATAGTCCAAATAGCGCAAATTTCACCCCAACGTGCGTTTCGTTGAAGGCTCCTTCAGGGGGTACGATATGTAATTTCATCGGCCAAATCTACATAACACAAACAGCCAACACAAGGGGATCAGTCATACTGAATAACCAAATCAACATAAAAGTGGACACTCAAGTGATTTCTCGAGATGGTGTCCCCACTGCACCCACACCAGTGGGGAACGGAGAGACACAGATTTTAACCACATAAATGCTGTGGTGATCTACGTACAACAAGATCGATTTTTAATACATTTACTTTGGTAAACATGATCAGGTGATGGTTTGGGTCGGTCTTGTTACGCAGATCACCAGTGGGGACGCCATCTTCAGAAATCATGTCCATAGATCATGTCTTATTGATCTATGGACGTAAGTAACACCCGAGGGTCTGTGTCCACTTTTATGTTGATTTGGGTATTCACTATGACTGATCCCCTTGTGTTGGCTGTTTGTGTTATGTAGATTTGGGCAAAGAAATGACATATCGTACCCCCTGAAGAAGTCTTGAACCAAATGCGCGTTGGGGTGAAATTTGGGCCATTTGGACTATTTGAATTGTCTAAGCACATGTACAGATGTGACATCCGCAACATTGTGCATTGTTTTTAAATGATCTGATGGCCATTACTTCATTTCTGGCACTGTGTATAATAAATGTATTGCTTTTGTGTCCCCTGAACCATGTCTATTCCAGGGGAAATTTGGGTGATGTGCTTATGTCATTATCAACTGTCTGTTTGTGTAAGATTATTGGGCAGTTTCTCTGCTACAAGATATTATCACAGATGCTTGGTTTACTTTTGCAGTTCTCCAAACTGAGTGCAACAGAAAAGTTGTCCAAATATGAATGATTAACCTAAACTGGGGATAGAAAAAAACTAATATGAAAAGTTGTTATTCTAAAAATCTTCACCTACTTGCATTTTAAAGTCATACCAGCAAAAATGATTGATTTAAATCGAGCCTTACTGACTAGTGATTTAAATTGTGATTTAAATCATGATTTAAATCGGTTTGATTTAAATCAAATCCACCCTGGCGAAAACATTGGCTAATATGAACATCATCAAGTTTGTGAGTGTCATTCTTCTGTGGGATTGGACCAGAAAGCCTTAAGTGAACATAACCCTGACCCTACAGTGACTGCCGGTCAGTGAAAGGAAAAGCGACACTATCCGCTATCACTATTCTTAATGGCACATAACAATGGGCAACACCCATGGATAACTGACTGGCTTCTTGTACTGCTTCTCCATCTACCAGTCTGAGCTCTGCTTTACAGCAGATTCAAGTACATGCACTCTTTTCATTTAAGAATATTTATTATCATACATTAAACATGTACAAGCACTACATTCATTTGCATGTTTTATATTTTACTTTCCATAGTGGACCAAACCCTTTCAACTTGTCAAAAACGCATCAAAACACATCTTTTTCTATATATTTTGTTCTTGACATTTAAGGCATATAGCGAAATTTGGCTTGAAAATGTATTGCTGTTTGTACGACAAGTGCTTTGCCCCATGTAGACTAATGTTGATGGGAATGGACAGCCGGCACCATTGACCATAGCTGTCATGATGAAATGAGCTGTTATGTCTTTACATTGGACAACTCCTTATTCCTATCATTCAGTTCCTCCAAATTGTGTGTTCCTGAGGTTGTTACATGTTTTTTTGTATCTAAGATAAGTGTCTGTGTTTTGGTTTTGGAACCCAAATTGGCCAATGCCAATTATCTTGTGAATGCCAGTGTCCTGAGGGACCAAGATTCAAGCCAAACTTCATTTCACTTTGGACAAGTCACTTTGTCATGTTGTACGGAATTAGATTGTATACTCCTTAGGGTACAGACACATTCCTTCTCTTTACTATAAATCTTTAGGCCTGCTTCTCTACAATAGCAATCCAGAGCCTAGCATTGGTGGTGATTCGTGCATTGTTGTGTTCCACACTTCTCATTGATTCCAAATTAGGAGAAGCTGACATGAGGCATCCATCATATGCTAGCCAGGCTGCTATGTGTGTGAGGACCACTCACATAGTAAATACTTGCCTCCCACAGAGACAAGCATCTGATGGCAGCACGTCTGTAAGTGGCCTGTCACAGTCATTGCCTCCATTCTATATAGACAACATTTTTAATATCTGTTACAATAGATAGAAAGATAATGTACTTTTTGGTTTTCCTAGCTGGAAGCTTTTAACTCACCCATTACCAAGTAAAGCCAAATCCTTAGTGGGAATGCGTCAAAAATGTCAGGGCTATATTGAAAAACCAATGATGCTTAGTGTTTTATGAGTCTAAATATTAGTTTTATGACGAACGGTAATGCCACTTGTGGTTACTTGCTTTTTAGTGAATTTTGTAAGTGAATACGAGCTGGGAACATGAATTCAAATCTGTAAACCATAACTGTCATGTGTCAACTACTGGCTGTAGCACACAAGGGCAAAACCAAACAGGTAATATTTGTACATACAAGTTTCAGTGTTGGCTATTGTGGGTTTCTTTTATTTTATGGCATCCTCTCAACAGCATGGCCAAGTCTAGTAGACAATATGGTCCAGGTAGGTAGCTGTCAATTACCCACCGCCAGTGTTTTACCCTTATGGACAACTGTAGAGCAGATGTGATGTTGCGTTTGCCCTGTGGTTGTGATTCATTGACTGTAAGAAGAGGCATAAGGGCATTTCTCAATCTACCTTGTGAACCTGTTACTTTACTGGAAAATAAATGATAACTCATGCCAAACATTTATATCCATTTCTTTCGATTAGAGAGTCCTTTCACATTGCGATGCAGTGCACACTACAGTGTGATTTCTGGCCAGTAATGGACACGCTAGTGGTAACGCTACCGCAGCTGTAAATTGTATGCGTTACACGAGAAACCAGTTCATAGGATAGGCCACTCAAAGCCCCCAATCTGTTGGTCCAAGCATTAACGCAATGGAGGCTTGACAGATGACACACCCCTGGACAGTAAATGGACACATCATACTGATGTATGACTAACAGGCCCAGGCACGTTAGTTATATGTCAGCCAGTTTAATTAAATGGGCCACATTATCGTATGCGCTATGTAGCACGGCCATTAACATGGCCCTAACAGAGAGAAAAAGGGGAGCTTGTTGGATGCGCTGTGGAGCCCTACCCTTACTGTGTCTAAGCTACTGCATTTGACACCATATTTATATATTCTAATCATTCACTTTTTCCAGGTTTTCTATGTAAATTTAGGTACTTCAGCTTATACTTGAGTATATACAGTAGGTGTCTATTTTATTATTGAAATTGATCATTGTAAGTCGCGGTGCCAATGTTAAAAAGTTTTATCTTATCACTCTTCTATGTTCACCTTTTAACATTTAACATTTTAAACAATGCTGATAACAATTCAACAGGTAATACAGGTACGTTATAGGGGTTAACGACCCCTATGTCACAGACAGACGGTATTATTTTTGTTTAGGTAAATAGCTTTACTTAAGTTATATATTTTGGTTTCCTTTCCCTGGTGTTCTTGCTGGTAGTTTAGGGTCTCAGAGTAGTGTGAGGTCAAAGTTATGACACTATATCAACATAACCAGTGTGTCAAATGCCTGACTGGTTTAACCATTTCAAGGGGCTACAATGTCATGTTGGTTTCAGAGGGCATGGTTGTTGGCTGGTTTCCCTCCACATTGGTATGTATCCTTTATGCTAGGCATTAAGGCCTCCATGCTGTCTCAGGCTAAACTGTGGTTTGAGTTACAGGTTGACTTTAGCTGACAAAAGTCTGTACCTCTTAATGTGAAGAAAAGCATGCTCAGCCAAGTTGGGCTCTTGTTTAGGCTGTGACAATAATGTGCCCCCTTCAAACCTATGGACAAGGTGTGTGGGTGGTGGAGGCCCATATCACTAGACCTCTAAATTACCATCTGCACTTTCTTGGGAGGCCTGGGACCCAGTGTGTATGGCGGCCACTGATCCAGATCTAAATCCAACGCCCCTCCAGTGACACTGTAGTGTTGCCCAGGGTAATCAACTGGGACAACCAGATCCTTTTGGCTTTGGAGCCTATGCCCAGGCAATATGCATGCAGGATGGTTAGGGGAATAACTTTTTACTATAGGAATATATACAGTACAGAATCACCATCACCCGTCAGGCAGGCATGGGGTTCAAGGCTTGGGAACTAAGTTGCAAATGGTTTGCTAACCAGCTGCTGGAAGGTGCTGAGGCTCTTACCCAATGTTACAGGAGAGGTAGACAGTCTGGTTCCTGTAGTTCTTCAGGCGCACAGGCCTGCACCCACTTGGATGAGTTGAGGGAAGGTCTGCTTAGGTCCAAAGGGGCCCCCTGTCAATCATCATTGGTGTGCAGGCACCCAGAAGATGGAGCACAGAGCTCCAAGCTCAGACATGGCAAAAAGCCAGCCAAACAACTTTCCAAAAGAGATATACACAGGAATGTACGCCATGTCATGGAAAACTATACAATATATATATATATATATACAATTTAAGTGCAATTTTATTACACTAAAACCCCATGGGGTGCTGCCGGGAAAAATGGGGCTTGGGAAGGTATATTTCACTGTGACACATACCTTTCCAAGTCCCCTTGTGACTAAAGTGCACCACGGGGGTATAACTGAGTCACTGAACAGGTGGATCATCGCTGCATTTAGATATTTTTTTTCATCAATGTGTACTAATAGAGAGCCAGGAAGCGGGTGGCAGGTCTGCTTTAAGCATAGTCGCTCACTGACAACTTCCTCCATGTTATCCTTATTGGCAACCATCTTAAAAAAAATGTCTGCCGAAAGCGACGTGCTGCATTCCACAAGGGTTTGGTTTTGCAGTTAAATAGTCGGTGGAAAGGACGAGTTTTTAAACCATGTGAATGATCGCTTTGTGGAAGCTGAAAATATATAAAAGTATTCATATATTTTTGTATCACTATTCCTTATATAGTCCCTATTGTTATGACAAATGTAATCTTTCAAAATGTGCGATATTGCTAGTATATTAGCATTTTAAACTGAAATCATGAAATCCAAGGCTGTCCCATGTGTCCCTGCTTGTTATACCAGGAAAATCACTGGCATGTGTTTTCTCCTGTAAGTTAGTGCTGTAGCAGCTTTGTTTTATTGATCCATTGGTATCATCTTGGTGATTGGTGCTCACGGTTCCATTTGATTGGAGCCAGATGGTTTACTGAGCTAAATTCTTTTTTAGACTACTCGGAATGAGTGTTCTTGCACATATTTTGTGATGGCTATTAAATATTACATGACTAGATTGATTTTGCTGTTTGTGAAGCTAGTAACACTTGAGTAAGGAAAGATGAGCAGAACACATCCTGAATTCACTGGCTGACATCTGTTTAGGGAGTGTGTGTGTAATTGATTACACAAAGTAGTGAGTGTCCTCTGCGATTCTGTAGCCAAAGGGCTTTACTATTACATTTTAGACTGAATTTTTTATTGATTCCTAGAGTTGGCAATGAATTGTTTGGTTCAAAACTTGTTGGAGTGGCCCTTCTTTAATTTGTTACACCCGGCTTAAGGTGGCCATACACCAGTGGTTCCCTAACGTTCCTTGCAGGGCCCCCCTTTTCTATATAGGAACATTATGGAGCCCCCCCCCCCC
>CM070043.1:10649729-10663263 GCA_036250615.1 Ptychadena robeensis
GAGGATGATGTGGTCAAAATACTCATTTGCCTAATAATTCTGCACTCCCTGTATGCAATAAATGAATAACTAAGTCTTGCATTTAATCTGTTTTATGTTTTTTTTCTTTTTTTATTGGAAATGATCTAACATTATATATAGGATTTGGCACCTACAAAATCGCCTTACCTCCTTCCTGTTTGATTGGGGAAATTCAAAGTCATGCTTTGGGGCTATTTTTCTTCATAGGGACCAGGACCTTCTTTTTGAGTGAAAATCTCCTTCCATCAGCAAGGGCATTGAAGATGAAACATGGCTGGGTCTTTTAGCATGACAATGATCCCAAGTACACCGTCCCAAATACACCGCCCCAAAACATTACTGCCCTAGAGGAGATCTGCATGGACCATTGGGCCAGCAACAGTGTGTGACAACCTTGTGAACACTAATGGAAGACATTTGACCTCTGTCATTGTCAACAAAGGGAATATAACAAAGTATTGAGATAAACTTTTGATATTGACCAAATACTTTTTTTCCACCATCATTTCCAAAAACATGCTTTAAAAATTAGACAATGTGATTTCCTGGACTCTTTCCCCCCATTCTATCTCTGATAGTTGAGGTATACCTCAACTATCTACCTGATGAAAATTACACACCTCTCACATCTTTTTAAGTGGGATAACTTGCACAATTGGGGGCTGACTAAATACCTTTTTGCCAAACTATACATGTGATTTGCCAAAATCTAAAGTAAACTTTTTTTTCCTGTTGTCATTATGGGGTATAAACCTCCTGGGCGGTTTGCCCGAACTTTGATCGTTGATTCAAACTGCGCCCGGGATCGGGCACAAATGCCGCCTCTCCGCGTGCCTGCGGCTCTGTAGAAGAGCTGCAGACATACTGAGCCTTTCCGGACCCATGTCTTTGGCGTCATCTGTGACACCGAAGGGGGCGGCGCCATAGACCTCCATGTTAATGGAGGGGGCGCCGCTCTCCTCCCCACACATGTAGAGGTGTGTAGAGGGCTGGGCAGAGAGCCGGCAATCACGCAATTGCGGGGGAACGGCTTTTTTTGCCTTGGCAAAATGGCGCAAAAAGCCTGTAACGCCCAGAGGGTTAATGACATTAATTAATTCAATCCCTTTTGGAATAATGCTGTAACATAACAAAATGTTAGAAAACTGATGCTCTGTGAATATTTTCTGCATGCACTGTAATTTTATATGCGCATGCATAATTTGTAATACAACTGTGCCAAAAGACTTTTGGGCATTTTCCCATAAAATGGTCCTAGTGGTTAAGGATATGGTCCTGGATAAAGGAGACATGGAAACTATCTTGGAGCAGCATCATAATAAGCCCTACAAAAAATATTTTATGAAAAGATTTGCAAAGGGTTTTGTATGCAATCACAGATGCCATGCGTAAATTCTTTAAATTTGTGCCCTTAACCCCAAGTGTCTCCCATTCTCACAACATGTGCTACTCACTCATTATCAGTTCCCAAATAATTAGCATCATTAAGCAGCACATTATGTTCATTACAGGCACATAGATAATCCTATTACACAGTGCGATGTGCCTTACTCAGCATCATTTAAAAAAGCTGTGTACCCCTTGTAGGTGTTGGGATTCTCCAAATGATTATACCATGGGTGGCTAAAGTAATCTAACACCAAGGAGTCCAACATTTAAATGTAGAGGCAATTAGAAGCCTGTGGAGGTAACTGGCTGTTGTCATAAAGTGGCTAAAATCATGAGATTCATATGGAAGGCTTTGCCATTGACAACTAATACCTCTGATCTTTTTGGCTATAAATTCTTTCATGAAATAAATTTTTTTCCAAACACAATAGGCTTAATTGTGGGGTATGGTGCTCACTTGTTATAGGTATACATTGTTGATTATATTTTGAGATTTATCTAAGGGCTTGTTTCCATTAAACCATAGAACACCTCTTATTCCAGTTAATGGTACAGGGTCCACTTCCATGTCAAAAGAGGTGGTTTTTCTGCTTCTTTGCCGATGTGACAGTAATGCGCCCTTAACTGCGGGCAACCCCCCTGCAGACCGTGGGCAATTGTCCTGGCTGCGTCAAGTGCATTGGAAACAAGTTTAAATTATCCATACATGGATTGATTCCTTTGCGATCAATGTACAAACAATTGCAGCATGGTGACGCAAAAAAAGACGAACGACTGTTCAGTGAATCAATGCGCACCACTTTGGGCAATTGATTCCTGGCCATTCCTTGGGACCCAAAGTTATGGCAAATGACTAGGAAAAGGAATTTCCCTGTTCGATCAACATTTCTTTGAGCGGGATCGATTGTTTGATTCCTGATTCAGCGCATATGCATGTGGCGATTAATTGTTTGAAATTGAATGAAAAATCGTCCCGTGTATGGGGGCCGTAAGGCAGTATTCAGCAATATTAATATGGTTGAGTGTGAGTTTATATGTGGTTCTTTAGCTCAGTCAGGGGTATTTTGCACCATACTCTCCGTCAACTGTCTGGGGAAAGCCCTCTGTACTTGCATGGTATATCCTGTTGCCAACTGTCAGGATCAACTGATCACCCGATAGGAATTATGTTGTTTGGTTGCCCAACTGTCAGGATCAATTATATATATATATATATATATATATATATATATATATTACGCCAAATTTCCACCTTATTCCCTGCATGTGAACGCCGTGGATGGGGTGGCTCCATCTAGGAACACCTTCAAGGGATTTAAGTGGTACTGAGACCACACAGAACATTTCTACCATTGGATGTCTTATAGCCTTTTTATTCATATCTTTATACTTCAAACACTTGTCTTGAACACCCATTATGTGGTTAGTCCCTAATGAAGCCTGGATAAGGCAAAACTCGTCAGTTCAACCTTCCCATCATCATCTACACTCTGACATGAGAAGGAACACTAACTTCCCCTTTTTTTAGTTATACAGAAGGGAAAGATTGGAGATTGTGAATCCTCAAGTGGGTGGTGGATCTCTGGGTTGAATATATGCCCTTTTTATATGTGTTGAATACAGTATTAATTGTTTGAGGTAGGCCATTCTTTTTGGGAGTAATTGCTTTACGTTTAATTAACTCTTTAATACGAAAATACATGTTAAGAGGAAAAAAGGGGCAGTCATTTCTGAACCACTGTATATGCTCCTTTCAGAACTTTGAATCTCCTTTTGTTGTGACTTTAAGTATTAAGCTGGATTGATCCCAGGGAAATCTGGAAGAGAGGTTTGTGTTTATGAAAAAAAAGTGGAGAAAAATACAAATTTTTAACGGATATTTATCTATGATTTACTCTTACCTCTTGCTCTGGTTTATAACATAAAAATTGGTATTTACTACTTTTAGTCTTGGTGGCCATAGTCACCAAGTGTGAAATCACCTCATTTGGGACAAATATATCAATACAAATTGACAGAGAGTCTAATACTTGCTTTTTCACAGCCAACGTGAAGAATTTTTCATTTACATACACTTTAATAGCTGCATGCTTGTCGGTGACAGAAAATTTACTGAAGCCCTAGGCAGGCAATCAACTAAGATTTGGGAGGAGGACAGCAATGACATCCCAATTTATTTCTATTTTGACAAGCCTCCTTTCTTGTCTCCTCCAAACCTCTAGTGTTTGTGAGCATATGACCTTGTCCAGTGTTACCATACATTGAACATTGTACCCTATTCTGCCCAGGGTTTTCCAAACTTGGTGATCAATATACAAATGCTGCCGAATAGGGAGCCAGAGTGTGGAACTTAGGAAGCATGTGAAATATTTTCAACATTACCAGGGGTGCACTTTTACCAATAAATGGGTATTTGTGCTTGTATCCTCTGTTTTGGTTGTTTTTATATTTAAAGAAGACTTGTTCACCTTTCTAGTCTATGTCCCTTTCAATTCATCATTATATCTACAGGATAAAAAACGAAAAAAACGTAGTCCTAATTTCTAGACCCCCACTAGCATGACATGCTCCTCTTTCGCAGCGAGACATGGAAAGGGAGATTTCATTTCATGCTTCCCTAGCGCCATCTAGGTCATTTGCGGTACTGCAAGAACGCACGTTACTGGAAAACTCCCAAATTATCCAATACTAAGAATGGAAACATCCAGTGTTGGAAGGAAAATTAGGTCATGTAAACGTCATAACATAAATGCTTTTGTCGTTTAAAAGGTCCCAATTCTTCACAGTCCTCGGTATCTAATCTGTTTAGATTTCTTGCACCATTCCCTGGTCCAAAAAATGTAAATAAAAATTTAATGTCAGGGAAGTTATTTATTATAATTATTAAATATAATTGGAAAAACATTTTCTAATTTTACAAAATTTTCTTTATATATATATATATATATATATATATATATATAGTATAGAACTTAACAAAATGTGCTTAGTCACACTTAAATAAATAAGCTTACGTTCTGTATTCTATTTTCTTCATGCAGTATTGCTGTATTTGAATTAAAACATAGAGACCTTGGCAATAAGATGCTCTGACTTCCTTCCACTTGTTCACTGGAATGAGTGGAGATGATGCCTAGAAGAGGCAGGCCTCTGTCCTCAATGGGTAGTGTTCACAGCGTAAGCTCATGCTGCTGCATCACCCACATGGCGAGGTAAGTACGCCACTAGGCATTGGCTCTTATTGAAGTGAATGAGTGGAGGGGAGCCAGAGCCTCTTGCCATGGAGATGGAAGGCCGGATTAAAAAACTAACAGGGGCCGTATGTGGGCCATAGTTTGCCCAGTCAGATGTAGTTCCTGCAGATTTGAAAATTTCTCCTCTTTAAATATTTCCCCATAGTGGTCGATGGAAAAACTGTTCTCAACTAAGCAGGATATTAGCACAATGAATGGCTGTTATTTTACTGAATATAACCAGATCTTCTTATCCACTTCATTTATGTGCTTAGCCCCTTCAATCTTGAAGCTTCCCAAAGCTGTCTTATAACTAGGTTGATTTACCTTATGTCATAATATACTCAGGGCAATCTATTACTGTTTGTTCTAAAATAAACTGCTAATAGGCAGAATATTTGAAAATATTAAAAATATACTCTATGGGTTTTTGTGATTGTAAACTTTTTTTTTTTTTTCACTTTCTGTACCAGGTTGTTGAATTAAATGTGTACTATTCTGTGCATGTGATACATGATATAGAAGCCTCATTGCCCTATATAGAAGCCTGCTGGAATATTTAGGTAGGTTTGAAGGGTCACCTATGTGGCAGATGGCATATTTCAAGTACCTTGGCATCTTGGCTTTTGAAATGTAGCCATCACTATGGTCAGCATTAGGTTATATTAATCTTTTACTTGTGCTCACTGTCTACCTTGTTCCTGGTGCACGTCTAGCTCTTGGCTGACAGCATTTACCCCATTCTTATGTTTGGACATACATGACTGGACCCACTAAATACATGCCTTTTATTTAACTGAAAATAAATGGACTAGTGATAAATAGGCAAGGATGTCTGATTGATTGCTGAGCAGTTCAATTATTCCACCCTGCTGACTTTACTGTCCCCCCTATGTGCTGCACACTGATAATCACTATGTTCTTCAGCTTCAGGGGTGCAGCTACTATGGGGAGAGCAAATGCATTGTCAATGAATGGTCTTGCCCTTTCACCCATTCATAATGCGATGTGTTTTACGTCTTACTGCACAGGGCTACTTTCATATTACTTACACTCAGTTAAGATTAGAAGACTATGTATTGGTCTTTTGTAATTACCTCTCTACAGTGTTTATTGATTTTATACTTCTCAGAGAAAGTAAAAAATGTGTTAGATGTTACAAATGGGTTATTTTGTTAAATATCTTTTATGATTTTATTTAGTTTATGCACCTCGAGCTTGGTTATTTGAAGTTTTTATTGGAAATTGATTGCGAAAGCACAGTTAAGTTAAATTTAGCTACACTTTTCAAAATGGGCTGTTTGTTCAGTGACGGGTAAGCAATGACAAATAATCGGCTTTGCTTGTATATTTCGTAGCAGAGGTTGATGCGTGTAGTGATTTGCTTAATATTGTTTACTGAGTCAACCGTCGTGATGTATGAAAGAAGACAGGAGTGTGCTAAAAATGTCTTAATTGTGTTATGTTTAAAATTAGAAATCCCTCTGTACATGTGACACAGCGCATTAATTCACCGATGGGATGGATGCCTGGTGTGTGGAGCGTTTACATTGAAGGGTACACTGGTTACACACACAGTACATTGTTTAGAATGGTGAGATGACAGACAGCCTCTGGCAATTGTTCGTCAGATTCTTTGCTATGCAAAGTATATACTATATTTTATTTTTCTCTCTCAATGTGAAACATTTCAATCAAAGCGGTTATGTTTTATTGTTTGAATATGGATACATGCTTGGTAAATAGAAGGGACCATGCTTCTCTGATTAAAGTGGACATGTCACCACCATGTATCTTATAGAATAAAACATTGTGACTTTTTAAAGGGCCCACTTCACACTATATGCATTTTTCTGCTTATATACAAAAAGGCATGCGTTTTTTACATTATATTTCTGTTTTGCGTTTTTGAATAAAGCAATGAAATTTTTTAAAACTGCAGCAGGGTGGTGCTAACATTAAATGGTAACATTGGTTTTCTACGAGAAAGCGCAGTACTGTAAAAACGCAACATGTATAGTGTGAAAGCGCCCTTAAAGCAGAATACTTCATCTATCGTCATCTTTCAGTATTTAAATTTGTCAATATTTAAATTTAAATTACATGAGATTTTTATGTAACCTTCATGCTCAAAGTATAAATAATATATTGTGGGTTTTCTGCTCGTATTCTGAAATGGGTCATTACATGTATGCACAAAGTTACATCATCAGTGCACCATACTATTTCAAAATGTATCAAAATGTTTGTTTTGCATTGTGAATTCAGGTATATAAAACAACTCATGGTTACCTACAATCATCTAATCTGTGTTGCTGTTCCTTGAAAGATTTTCTATAGCAGTATACCTCAGATAAGTGGTTCCCACACTTTTTCACATTGCGAGCTACTTATAAAGTGACCAAGTCAAAAGGGTAGATATATATCTGTGTGTGTGTGTGTATGAAGTGAACTGAAACTGAAAACAAGTCAAATCTTGCAATATACTAAACAAACATCCACTGGTTTAAATTCTTGGAGGTCACCAATGATACTCAAAAGTCCTGCCAGCCCTCCTAGGCTTTCCATGTGCAAACGCTTCTCCATAAAGAGAACACACAGGCTACTCACCTGACCACAGTTCCTATAGTCCATACCCTCTCTGACACCAGAGCTTTTTCAGCCAGAGCTACTGTCTGGCTGCAAGCTGTTACCAAATCCTGGCGTGTACTGCTGGTGGAACCCAGTTACTTCCCTCCCACTCTAGAGTCCGGGGCCCTGAATAAAAAAAATAAATGGCAACCCTAGGTTGCCCCTGTCGGGATGCAGGGCAAAGGCAACACACATATAGACAGAGGTATAGGAAGCAAAATGGGTTTATTGTGCACTTACACAGACAGGAACAATCAAACATGTGCAAAGAAAGTTCAGATTCCCAAGTGTCCAGGGTTCAGGAGAAACATCAGAGGAGTGACAATGCTCAGCCACTATGTCTGGGTGAGGCACACCTATATAGCCTTCAAGCTAACGAGGCAGGTGACCTCAACCCAGCCCAGGCATGCAGGGAGCCACCTGTGCAAACAAACCAGGGAAGGGCAAGCACACTGCCACCAGCAGGTGGTACCCGCCACAGCCGGGGAGATATACCTGCCATATCCACAATATGTGTGTATATATATATATATATATATATATATATATATATATATATATAAAATCACAGGTATACTTTATATTTATATATTCTATATATATAAATATATATTCTATATATTTATATGGTCCCCAGAGGTATTTTAAATATATAGTTTACCTTGCATAGCAACATGAACACATCAAAAACCGCTACACCTGAATTATTGTGTAATGTCACACATCTTGCCATCATACATGCTATTTCTCCTGATGAAGCAACAGAAAGTTTTGAAATGCGTGGAAAAATTTTTTGCATATAAATGATGGACAACAAACACAGCTTGATTGTACACTTGATCATTAAATACTATTTAATTATAATAATAATTTTTATTTATTCTTTGATGTTTGTTATCGGTTGCCTTTAAAATCCCTCTACACTCCCCCATCTGGGGAGGAACTAAAATATTCTCCTTCAGTGTGAAAGAGCCCTGGGCTGTGAGTGGATGGTCCGTTTATTTTATGTACGTTTATTTCTCAAAACAGATGGCAGTGGCATTGGGTTCTTTAGCTAAAATGTATTTTATTCCCAGAGACAGAATAATATCATAAGCACCGGTACATTCTGAGTCTTTCACATGCTTGAAGAACCCAAGATGTATATTTGTGAGAATAGCTGTAGTAATGATGTATTTAGTGTCCTCTTATGCTTCTTGTTTTAGCTTTGTCTTGTGTAGATATTGCAGACACATAGGCTTAAACTGTTAGTACCCCTGAACTTATGCTTATGCATGCACTGTTCTTAAAACCCCTGTTACTGTTATATTTGAATCTCCAATTCAGGGACATTGCGAATGAGACCATGCAATAGATTCTCAGTTGGGCCTGCATGTACAATAATTAATCTCCATTAAAATGTTTGTGCCTTGTGCTTTTGGGGGCATTCTTATTCTCTATATATTTTAACAGAGAGTACAGAATAAATGTACTGTCCCAGCTCAGCAGTCATGTCGATGATACCTTGATTAATCAGTGAGAATAAAAGTAGCCATACGCGCATTAACTTTTGTGTGATCGATCTTGGATACGATCGACTTGTACAATTTAAATATGGACGGTCAGTCTAACATCGATAGATCCTACCAGCGCCCAGTAGGATTAATTAAAAATTATCAATTCCGTTTCTGAGCCCTGTGTGCTTGCACCATTGTACCATTGTATACAAAATTTATCGAAATACCAGATATGCCAGATACTTCTACCATTTTTTGAAATTTACCAACATGTCTGTTCACTTATAAATCAATGTTCCATTTCCATCACTTTTATTCAAACAAGGTAAGAAGGAATCTCATTTCAAACGCTCGAAGTTGATTGAACTTAAAAATTTAACTGTGTACGGCCACCATATGGCAGAGTGGGCAAGCAGAAGCTAGAGTTGAGAATACTGAAATGTGTAAGCCATTTAGCCCACCAAAAATGAGGTTCTTCATAGCCAGGTTAAGGACCTTACTGAATTCAACTGAAACTCCTTTAGCATGTGAACTGTATCTCATATACTTCAATATAAGGTGATCCAAAAGTGTTTATTTTTTATTCGTTGTCTACCTCTAGTCATTTATGCATTGTGGTAGTAGACTATACTTCACAGAATGTGGTGGGTACAGCAAAACCTATTCAGAAGGAAACAAAATGAATTTAGCCACAATTTGCTCATTTAACACCATGGTAAATATAGATTTGTTTCAGTTCAGATTTTAGGTTTCTTAACTTAAAAATTTTGTCTTCTCTTGCAGGGTGTTGTGTTTTTCTACTGCTGGTGTTCCAATGTTACTGTCTACTTAACCCTGAATGAGTCTTATTCCCTCCTGATTTGGATGTGTGCAGAGGGAGCTGGTTTAATGACTGTTGCTTTCTTTTGTTCTACTTCATTTAAACAGGAGGCAAAAAAAAAAAAAATAACATTCTAAGTAAATGTGAGTGAATGCCGGAGTGAGATGACAGCTTATGAGCAGGAGCCCGAGCACAGCCGGCCACATAACACAGATGTCTAGAGGAGTCATCTGCCAGCTATGTTTATCCCATGATGCTGCATTCTCCCTGGGTAATAGCATTCGACACAGTGCTGTCAATGATGCACATAGCACAATAGAAGAGGATGCAGATAGTGAGCCCCTGCCGTGTAGCACTGCCCTGTTAACCGCTGAGATAGCGAGAGACACCAAAGGAGTGGTACTCTGAGCTCTGGGGGCCAGGAAAGGTCATGCAATGATGGTCATTTGAATTGGAAATTGTCTGCTCTCTCGGTTCTCAAAGCCTGTTGTACAGTGGGGATGGACAGACGCCAAATGCCTTCTATGAAAAATTACTTAATATGCCTCATTATATTCCTGCATAACATAACCACAAAAGTTTTATCATAAATCTAAGAGTAGCATTGTATGTTTTTGTGTTATGGACATTAACCAAAACACTTACTTAAAAAAAATTGGGTAGAGCTCCAAAATTCTAATCTGTTTAAAAGGATGGTACATATATACTAAATTTTTTATACTTTTTTCCACAAAGAAGGGTATTTTATTTTAAGCGTTGTGGTATAATTTGTATGATACAAATATATTTTTTAAAAAAAAACGTTTTTGTTCCGAGCTTCAAAATTTCCGGAAATTTTACATCTCAACCTATCTCTCTGGAACGTTCTACAGCACTAGATCCTATTGACTTGTATCGCAGCCATAGCGGTGAGATGGACTTCAATGCAAGCCTATGGAGATACCCTTTTCTAACATAACTTTAGGGCCCTTGCACACTAACAGCACTGCAAAAATATACTTTCCACAATGCTCTTTGTTATACCTTCCATACTAGTGTTTGGGAGGCGCTTAAGCTGCGGTATCAAAAATTCTTGTTGCAGTGTGTTGTGTTAATGCAAAGCATGCAAGTGTGAAAGGTACAACAGGTTTGAAAGGGCCCTTAGGACCTTTGCAAAAATACCTGGCCTAAGTTTTGGATAATATACCTGTGCTTTTGGGGGATGCTTTTTTTCCTCAACCAGATAATGAAAAATGATATAGTTACCATCTGTAACTCTCATATATAAACATACATACATACATAGGTATACATATATAAAATGAATGCTTCTTATTTTTTAAGATCAACTAAGTATTGGGTTGATGTACATGTTGCATACAGAACATTGTGCCATGCAGTTTCATCTGACTCAGTCCATTTACTGTTTTATAGCAGAATTGTATATAAAGGTAAAACTTTTTTGTTTTTAGTTTTACCTAAAATGGAGAAGTTTGAGCTGAAAATAAATTCTCAAAATTTAAAAAATATTATAGTGACACTTTGTTTGGGAAATTTGCTGTTTCAGCAAGGACAGGAGATGACTAAAAATCTATACAGTAAGACAGACAGCAAATAAAACCTGACCGAAATGTTAACTCTCCCAAACTCTGTCCGAACTTAGAGTTTTGTCTATTTTAACAGTAAATAAAGAATAAAGCGGATTATAGAAAATGATTTACAACTTGTGTTCATGCTTTTTTTTACATGGTATGGTACTTTGTGTGTGTTAAGTGGACATTCTGGCACAATCTGGCTCATATGTCGCAAAATCCTTAATGCAGGGGCTTGATGGGCCTGGTTCCAGAATGTATTAACCATCTTACACAGCCTGTGTAATTTTTAGGACTGGGAGCAAGGACAGACAGAAATTATCAGTAAATTGTGCATAAAGCGTTAAAATAAAGGAACAAAAGCTAAATCTGGCATCATTTTGGGTGCAAAGAATATAGGGCCACAGATTTGTCACAGCTCATAGAAAATTAGGGATACAATTACTCTTTTGTAACAGGGGCAGCCTGCAATATGGGCATGTATATTAATCATGGAGCAATTTCAATGAGAACAAATAGTCAATGAATATATTTAAATATAATACACCATTTTATCCAATTTACGTGTATTTATGACTTCATGGTGAATGTCCAGTTATGGAATGATGACCGTGGCAGATCAGAGACAAAAACTTTTTGCTATGGTTTTAAATGTTAAGCCCTATTCCTGTGTAAGGGTTTGAAACACACATATATGTTTATGTGCGCTAAACTCCAGCTACTTTAGAACAGATCGTTTTAGTAATGTTGATTTTATTTTTCAATGGTGAGATGTTTTGACTCCAATTTCTTGTTATGGGCAATTGCTGAGAGGACGACGAAACAGAATGATGGTGTCACACAACCCTTAGGGCTTTTCTACACTACGTTCATGCGGTGAACGCGGTGAAAAACGCACAGTATATACACTTCTGGCTTTTCCTCTATGGGAAATACATGCCAGTTTGTCAGTTCTCCCCACTAAGCATTGTGGGTCTGTCGACGTCATGTGCAGCGTGAACAAAATGCGCCGGATGTGTTTTCGGCGCATGTTAATTTAAATTAATTAGGCATCAGTGGCTAGTATTATAAACCATGCATCACTTGTGTTCAAATCTCGGCCATAATGCTAGCTGTAAGGAGATGCATGTACTTCCCAAGTTTAGGTCGGCTTACTCCAGGTACTCCGGTGTAAAAGGGCAAAGCACATCTTAATGGCTGAGGAACTCCTGTTCCTAGAATTCTTCCTTGGAAATGCACACTTGGAGTTCCCTCCAGAATTCGGAGTGCAATATGGCAACATTGGTGGCGGGGCCAGGGTGGCACAATGGTAAGCACTCTAACCATGCAGCAATGGTTTGAATCTCACCCAGGACACTATCTGCAGAGATTGTGCATGCTCTCCCATATCTGCTTTGGTTTCCTCCAGGTACTTTGGCTTTCTCCCACAAACCAAACGCTTGTGGGAGTGCATTACCCTGTGAAAGGGCAAAGCACATCTTTATGCCCCAAGAGCTTCTGATATTAGAATTTTTCCTTGGAAATGCACAATTGGAGATCTCTCCTGGATTCAGAGTGCAATATGGCAAAATAGTGGTATGGTCATGGTGGCTCAGTGGTTGGCAATCTGGTCATGCAGGAATTAGGTCTCAGTTTGAAATCTCAGTCTGGGCACTTATCAGCCTTTGTTCTCCCCGTGTGTGCATAAATGTTCTTCGGGTACTCCTATGCGGGTAGGTAATTGGCATTGGCAACGTTATGACATCCCCACTTATGACATCATCACATCACATGCGTGGCTTCAAGACTTCTCTAGGGCCACACTCACTTTCTAGAACTCTCACCCCATTAGACTTGCTCCTACCTTCGGCACTTTTAAAAAAAGCTCTGAAAACCCACCTCTTCGGCCTCGGTTACCCATCTTCTCATTCCTAATATCACCACCATGCCAGTCCCATCCCCCCCACCTATTGCATACTCTGTTCCCCAACCTATTACAATTGAAGCACGACCGGGCAGGGTACTCCACTCCTCCTGTGTCATATCCTGTACCTGTGTGTTATCTTGTGTTGTATTGTGTCTCAACTTTATTGTACAGCGCTGCATAATATGTTGGCGCTATATAAAAAAATTATATAATAATATTCCATTGTTATTTACTAAATTCTGAAGCTCCCACAGAGGGTTACAGGTTTCACTAGTTGAGAGATATTCTTTTCAAGTCACTATATAGGTGGTTTGTTTTAACTATTATTACCTTGACTTTATAAAACCAATATCCCTAATAGGACATTCTCCTAGTCCTTTCATGTGTAATCATTTAGCAGTTTCTTATGCTTTAACCGCCCTAGCGTTATGGACGGCAGCACCTCGTCCAGCGCTCCAACTGCTACT
>CM070043.1:10676305-10710103 GCA_036250615.1 Ptychadena robeensis
AAACATGCACCCAAGATCATACATGATCACCAAACGGCATAGTCCCCACTCGGACATTGGCCACACTTCTTAGGCATTTATGTACTCTCATTGCAGGGAAATGCGCGGGGAGGGGAGCCATAGTGTCTATTTTAACAAGATAAAAAGCTTAACAGACGGAAATCTTGCCCCCCGGGGCCTACTTGCCCATGTCTGAGTCGAGGGGATCATTTGCAGAGCAGATACTATGTAATGTGTAGGTAGTAAGTGGATATTTTAGTGTTGAAAATTTACAAATGATTGGTTGGTAAGGGTTAACTTTTATAATTATGTACAGACACTTCCTGCTCTCTCCAGACTAATTAGTAATTGTGGCTCAATATGGGTCTGTTAGGCTCCCCCAATATGCTTGCACATTAGCACACATAACTCTTTGGAACACCCAGAAATGGTTTGGATAGCATTGTAGTATGGGGATAGCTTAATATTTCGGAATAGTGGTAAAATAAAATTTTGTGGCCGCGGTTATTTAATCTTAATTCCCTTTGTACAATAGGTATCGCCAAAAATCTTGAAGTCAAAAATTTAGATAACCCAATACAGATAAAAACTGTGATATCAGAAGTCTCTGATCAAAGTAAAGTAACATTCAATTCTAGTTAATACATATTAAAAAATCCAAGGAGGTTCCACCTAGCGAAACAAATATTGCTATCTGGACACCAACAAAAAGGGGGGACTTTACCGCAATTGAGTTTAAAGCGGACCTACCACTAGAAAGCTATGTTTTCATGAATGGAACTAGAAGTTACTGCTAATAGGGAGGAATAGGAATTGCACTAAAAAAAAACTTACCTTGTTAATAAGCAATTTAAGAAGAGAATCCCGCAGCTCTCTCTCACTTCGGGTTCGGGCTCTGCAAGGCAACACGTCTTGAGTAGGATGCTCCGATGATCGCCGCCGATCATGGATCGCCGATTATTGGCTTAAATAGCATGATCGGCGATCTGCGCAAAAAGCCGATCACGGTGGGCGTGGGGCCTGACGCCGAGGCTGCATGGAAGCCTCTCCTGGAGCTCGGGGTGGGCGGAAATTGAGGGGGTGGGGTCCTCAGTTGGGGCTGCCTCACTCATGCATGGTGTTATTTGCCCCACCTCTCCACCGGAGCTCTTCTGGTTAGATGTGACGCGCTCCCTTCCATGCGTCACAGTTCTCCAGCCCCTCGCTTTTGTATCCTTCCTACATATGGGTGGTGACAGTGTATGGGCAAGACACTAGGGGGGGCAGTTGAAGAGTGCACAAAATCGATGAGTATGAAGCTGTGTATGTATAAGGGACATGAGCGTGACTATTGCAGACTTTCTAAGTGTATATACAGTGGAACTCGGCCTCCCAATCCCCCCCATATATACAGCACACCGCCGCCCCCCCATATTATACAGCGCACCCGGCGCCCCATAATTACAGTGCACATCTGCCCCCCCATATATACAGTGCATTTCCCCTGCCATTTTGTGATCGGCAGTGATCGGCAATCGGCAGTCATGATATTTGCGTGATCGGTAATGGTGATCGGCGCCCAAAAAATGCTGACGAGCATTCTCTAGTCTGAGAGCTCTTTGTTTTCGGGGTAATCTTAATTACGTGAATCCACAAAATTACCCAGAAAAACAAAGTGATGCACTTGTGACGTGTTGACTTTGCATATAGACCAGACACCACACCCGGATTGTGAGAGAGTGGGGAGCTGCGGGATTATGTTCTTAAGATGCTCATTACAGGTACGTTTGCATGCATCCTCCCCTATTATCGGGACTCTACTGCATTCATGCAAAACTAGAGTTTCTGGTGGTAGGTCTGACTTATATTACACCACCACACTGTCAACGTCTGGGTATGAACTAAGTATGTAACAGTTTATTGACAATGTCATCAGAAAAAAAGTTCCTGCCACAGTTTCAAAACATCATTGCACTTATGCCATACCCATATAATATCAGGTATAGTATACTGTTATTGTGGATTAAGTACAGTAATGTATTGTTTTTTTTAATACCACGGTGTTCTATTGCTCCTTTTAATATGTAATGATCTACCTTGCAAATCTAAAGCAGGCAGCTCGTAGACCCAAAACGCCCCCCATTCGGGAGACAAGTCCAGGGATGATTTGAAAACTGTGTGAAATGGGCTTTATTTTCTGTGATTTGTCAAATAAACTATGAATACAAACATACTTAAGTACAGCAGCATTATTTGACAGTGTGTTGGTATATATTACTCATGCCGGTAAGTCCCTCCTTTTAATGTATCAAAAGAGCATTTCCTACGGGGGTGGCCCAATCCCCAAAAAACATAGACAGAATGGAGGTGGTGAGGTTAGCAGCCTCAGCACCTAAATTCCCTGGGGGTGTGAGCCCGAGGGCGAGGGGACTTTTGAGGCACAAACTGGGTATTAAATGTGAAGTAGTAAGGTAATCAAGTAAAACAGCTTCATGCAATATTGCAATTTAAATTAAAATAAAAGGTAATTTCTACCATGGGGAGTACAATATATCATGGAAAGACAGCTGTAGGTACAGATATATGTCGCATATGAGTATACAGTATGTTGCTACCAATGGTCATACATATAAGATTTTTACAATGGGATTATTACTACATATGTTTAGGATAAAGATTCAGCTACAGGGATCTACCCCCACGGCGGGTTTCATTGATATACTTCTTGCAGGGGTACATTGATTGTGGACATTGATAGCGAGATTTAAAAGTAAGGAATCAGTGTCGGTCCCCAAAGTCCATAAGGGATACCCTTCGGGGTCGAGTGGCCAAACCGGCCCGGATAGGCGGGGTACCGTCTCAATATGAGGTTGGTTTAAGGTTAGATTAGGTTCATTGGGGTGGCACAGTAGAGAGTAATGCAAGTTATTGCTGAGTGTGCGGTATTGGTGACTATGTACGTAGCAGCTCTCCATGAATTACCTTTTAATTAAAATTGCATTATGCACAAAAACTGTTTACTTGATTACATTACTACTTCCACATTATAATACAAGTGTGTGGCCGAAATGTCCCCTCGCACCTCGGGCTCAACCACCCCCCAGGGAATTTAGGGTGTTGAGGCTGCTTTATACTCTCAAACACCTCCATTCTGTCCATAGTCCCCCTTTTTGTTGGTGCTCCAGGATAGCAATATCTGATCCTAGGGGCAACCGGCATCTTGGATAGTAATATAAGGACATTGATCAAAAAAGGTATTACAGTGGTCCCAATATACTTCAGGTTCACACTTGGGCATCAAGCTGTTAATGTTGATAATTTAAGGCTTGATAATAAATATGCTGTAGGGTTGATACCAGCTGCAGAATACAAGGAGTACAGTGCTCTGTGATAAAGTTTGGCCTGAAACAAATGTTGGCTGAGGCCAGGCCTGTGCAGATTTAAAGGGACTATGGCCCTAGGCTGTACCCGGGCTGTGTGTCAGGGGAGACAGCTCCCCCGTTGTGGCAGTGTGGGGGTCTGTACCTTTCAGGTAGACTCCTAAATGCCATTTACACAGACTTTTGCTCAGTAAATTTAGATGATTTTTGGCGATTTGTACTCATGGTAAAGGGTAAAGGGTAACAGATTTTAGTTCATCAGATTTTAGTTATTTTTAAAGGGGCCCTATTAAAGTGAAAAATCAACTGGTGTATTGCCCACCAATATTGCTTAAGTAGAGGAGTCTTCTTTAATTGCCCTTTTATTTATTCCTCCCCAGTGTTCTATGGTACTCTTCCATCTTTAGGAAAAAACTTTGCTGCTATGCTTACTCTTCTCTCTCTCAGAGGACATTTTGCTGGGGGTTTACTTCCTATCAATAAAAACAAAACAATCCATGATTTTTTTTTTTTCTAATTAAATATTTTTTGCATTACATTAATGTGTTTATATTCACCTTACTTTAAAAATTATGTAAATACCGTGAGAAAATTGGAAAGGCAGGGCATACAGTTTTTTTCCAATAGACTTAATCCATTCCTAACATGCGTTCATTCCAGATAATAGTTGTCCCTTTTTAGCTAACCCTTCTCTCCTAGGGCTCCTTATGAGAGGAATAAATCTGTTTGGCCTGAGTAGCGATCATAATCATAACTGAAATAGAATGTAGTGCTATTCATTAAATCACCTCCGTTTTTCTGTTGATGGGTGTGTCTATCTTTGCATAAAGTGTGATTCTACATGGCCTGCTACATTAACTATGCACCGCACCACTCGGTTAATTATTTTAGTTACAGTTGGGTAACAAAAGATGGATATCCTGTTCAGCTGGTTTCATTGCGAGGGCTCCCACTGGCAAACGACCATACATCTTTAATCTCAATACATTCCACGCTCTGCTGCCTCCCTTTGGTGCCTGTCCCACACCAAGCTTGACAGAGCACTTTATGCCCCCAAGAGACAGTCTGCACTCCTACGCACATTTGACAATGGTTATGCTAAATACTGAAACAGCATGAGGCACATGTCATTAGCGGTAATTAACTTAGGAAAGCCACCTGCTTTAAAAAAAAATACTTAATTGGTTGTAAATAATAAACGTTAGATATAATTTATATGTTACTATATTGATTTTAGCCGTAGAGGACCAAACAGGCACTATAAATAGTCTAATAATCCAGCAGTCGTAAAATCATGATGCCCTCAAACCAGGTTTGGCTTGGTTGTGTCAGAGGATTCACTTGCCAGGAGGCTGTTGGCATTATTTTTTATTGTGTTTTACTGCCTGTGCCTTGTTAAATTGTGCTATATGTTATAGTGGCCACGTTGTGAGTGCGTGTTATGTTATTCCAAAGAAAGCAGTAAACTAACCAGCGATTGCACTGCCTACTACAATCTACATCTAATGTGTAAACAAAATATGGGATTTTATTTTTTCTTTGAGCAAAAGCCAACTTTTTAAAGCTTTCGCAAGTTTGAATAATGTTTAAAATTCTGTGTGTAGGAAAAGTCCTGCTTGCTATAGTGATAGCGCGAAACCCGGATTTGATGTCGCGAAAGGCGAACTCGAACTCCGCAATGTTCGCTAACCCCATGACTTCAATGGGCAGGAGAACATTAAAAAACAAAGGGCCCTTTCTGGCCACAATAGTGTGGCGGGAAGTTATTTTTAAGGGGACTAACACCTGGACAATGACATGACAGAGGGGAATCCATGGCAAAACTCCCAAGAACAAATTTATTTTTTTCACGAATAAATCCCACGAAGGATTTCTACAAGATAGTCATTTGGGAATTTATTTGAACATAAGAGGGGAGGCTGGAGAGCATAAAAACCTGGTTGTAAATGCCTCGTGAATCACCTGAAACAAACCTGTGAGATCGCATTTCCACGTTGCCTACAGCTTTAAAAAGGTGAATTTTAATTTTAGGAGGACACTGGTGGAGATGGACAGCAGTGTTCTCCCCAAAAGCAGATGGCCGGGCGGGCCCCGCCCGGGAGATCTTGGTCCCCGCCCGGCACACAGCGAGCAGCCTGACAGGCGGCGACTCCCATTCTTCAGGAGCGCGCCACAGCATGAAGACTCCGGCCCGCGGCATACTACCGGGCCGCGGGCGGAGTCTTTCAGTGGCTGCGGCGCGATCCTGAAGAATGGGGAGGCGCCGCTGTCAGAGGCGTGTGTGCTGCCGCTGGCCGGCAGCCTATCAGAGGGCCGCCGGACCGGTGCAGGGGCGCGATGACGTCATCGCGTCATGACGTCATCGCGAGCAAGGCTGAAAAAAAAAATCTGGGAGCGCTGGACAGTGTGGAGGACACTGGGGGAGATGGTCAGTATGGCGGACACTGGGGGTGATGGTCCGTGTGGAGGGCACGGTGTAGAGGACAGTGTGGAGGACAATGGTGGTGATGGTCAGTGTGGAGGACACGGGGAGATGGTCAGTGTGGAGGACACGGGGAGATGGTCAGTATGGCGGACACTGGTGGTGATGGTCAGTGTGGAGGACATGGTGGTGATGGCCAGTGTGGAGGACACTGGGGAGATGGATATTCCCCATGGATGGACTGGATGGGATATTCAGTGAAGGACTGTAGATTACACAGAACACTGCCCTAGCTAATGGTTCCCTATAAATAAGAACAACAGAGGCGCACAACCTAGTACAACAAATGGTTAAATCATGTGGAATAGGATAAGGTACAAATATGGAACAAAATGAGACAAAACAACAGACAAGATACTCACATTGAGAGAGGTTTACAAGGCTGGCTCTCTCAGGGCCATGTGCTGTCCAGGAGGACCTCACTTCCTGGTGGGGGAGAAGAGATCACTTCCTGCTTACAGATGCTGGGGGGCTCAATAGGAACAATGGGACGCGTTTCGAGCAGAACTCTTTTTCAACCATATGGTCAGTGGGGTAGTGCCCCCGTCTTACAGTGGTTCCTGATTTCTTATTCTTTTGCATGTTTGTCACACTTAAATGTTTCAGCTCATCAAAAACCGTTAACTATTAGTCAAAGATAACATAATTGGACACAACATGCAGTTTTAAATGAAGGTTTACGTTATTAAGGGAGAAAAAAACCTCCAAATCTACATGGCCCTGTGTGAAAAAGTGATTGCCCCCCTTGTGAAAAAATAATTTAACTGTGGTTTATCACACCTGAGTTCAATTTCTGTAGTCACCCCCAGGCCTGATTACTGCCACACCTGTTTCAATCAAGAAATCACTTAAATAAGAGCTTCCTGTCACAGAGAAGTAGACCAAAAGCACCTTAAAAGCTAGACATCATGCCAAGATCCAAAGAAATTCAGGAACAAATGAGAACAAGGTTATAAAGCCATTTCTTAAGCTTTGGGACTCCAGCGACCCACAGAGCCATTATCCACAAATGGCAAAAACATGGAACAGTGGTGAACCTTCCCAGGAGTGGCCGGCCGACCAAAATTACCCCAAGAGCGCAGAGACAACTCATCCGAGAGGCCAAAAAAGACGCCAGAACAACATCTAAAGAACTGCAGGCCTCACTTGCCTCAATTAAGGTCAGTGTTCACGACTTCACCATAAGAAAAAGACTAGGCAAAAAACGGCCTGCATGGCAGATATCCAAGGCGCAAACCACTGTTAAGCAAAAAGAACATTAAGGCTTGTCTAAATTTTGCTAAAAAAAACATCTCCATGATTGCCAAGACTTTTGGGAAAATACCTTGTGGACCGACGAGACAAAAGTTGAACTTTTTGGAAGGTGCGTGTCCTGTTACATCTGGCGTAAGAGTAACACAGCATTTCAGCAAAAGAACATCATACCAACAGTAAAATATGGTGGTGGTAGTGTGATGGTCTGGGGTTGTTTTGCTGTTTTAGGACCCGGAAGGCTTGCTGTGATAGATGGAACCATGAATTCTACTGTCTACCAAAAAATCCTGAAGGAGAATGTCCGGCCATCTGTTCGTCAACTCAAGCTGAAGCGGTCTTGGGTGCTGCAGCAGGACAATGACCCAAAACACACCAGCAAATCCACCTCTGAATGGCTAAAGAAAAACAAAATGAAGACTTTGGAGTGGCCTAGTCAAAGTCCTGACCTGAATCCTATTGAGATGTTGTGGCATGACCTTAAAAAGGCAGTTCATGCTAGAAAACCCTCAAATAAAGCTGAATTACAACAATTCTGCAAAGATGAGTGGGCCAAAATTCCTCCAGGGCGCTGTAAAAAACTTGTTGCACTGTACTGTATGCAGATTCAGACTTTGTCCACTTGCTGTCCATTGGTGGCTGAACTTGTCATCCATTGATGCTGTTTAGAGAAGACACTACACAAAAACAGGATGTGTGTCAGGTAGAAATAACCTAAAAAAATAACTAAATATGCAAACAGCACAATTAATGACTGCTAAGCTGCAGTATAGCAACCTTTAGGTTTTTGGGTTTAATAACCCTTTAACCTTTGCTTGGAACACATAGGAGCTGACAGTGACATTTCCTCATTATAAATCCAGGAACAATGGTCTGATTAACTAGTTATGGATTGGATAAACTGGTCAACTATATAAAGCTTGGGATCTTGAGAAGAACAAAAGTTTTTTATTTTTTTTACTTTTCGGGCCCATTTACACTATATGCGTTTTTTTAAAGGCATGCATTTTTTATGCAAAAAAACGCATGCGTTTTTGACATTACATTTGTGTTTTGCATTTGTGTTTGCATTTTTGAACAAATTAATGAAAAATGCAGGAAAAATAAATTAATGAAAAATGTAGGAAAATTTTTTAAAAACGCAACGTATACAATGCGAATGGTAACATTGGTTGTCTATGTAAAAACGCGTGCGGTAAAAAACCGTGTGCTGTAAAAAAACGCATGCATTTTTAAAATGCACCGCAACGCATATAGTGTGAAATGGCCGTTCAAGTTTACGTATTATGCTTGTCAGATGAACTTACATTTCTTTTTGCTCTGCCAGCAGCCGCTTCTGCTGTATGATGCTCTGGAATGTATGATGCCTTGGTGTCCTTCCATAAAAATAGTTAAGCACCAATTGTCCAAGTACTACATTTTTTTTGTACGTAGAAGAAGAGTTACTTGATGACGTTGTAGGCCAAATTTTTCCCCAAAATAAATAAATATATGAGATTAAGCACTAATCATGCTTCCTTAATATAGAGGTTAGAATAACTGGTGAATATGAAATGGGTGTGTATACTTGAGGAAAGGTGAAGTTAGAAATGGTTGAAAATCTGGAATTGGAGTGGCTGGTTAGCTTTTTAAAAAAACCATGCAAACTCAAACATCTTGCAAGCAAATGCATGCAAACTACATACAGTCTGAAACTGAGCCAATCAAGCACAGCAGCTGTTGTGCTTGATTTGCTCAGTTTCAGGGTCCATTTACACTTACACAGGTTTTTAACCACCAGGTAAACGACCCTTTAACGTGACCGACCAGCGGACGGCTAATGTCGGTTTTCGGGCTGCCGTCCCATAGGACCTCGAGAACTCACTGTGTAAATACAGACTCAGTCTGCATACAATTTGCATGCTGATGTTGAAATTTCAGCTTCTAATTGACCATCTCTATTCCTGATATATCTATACCTGATTTCTAAATGAGTTTGAGTACAATTAAATGCCGAATGCCGGAGCTCGATTGTGCTCAAATGCGTTCCTTCAAAGAGGATGAATAGAACTTGATTATATAGGGTTCAAACATAATGTCCATTACTTCCGAGGGAGACCGTGAGTCCCCCCATCCAAAGGAGTGGAGGCAGAAAGCGGCTGCACAGCCTACAAGCGGTTATCAGCTCCCAGCATTGAAAAGGGGGCGGGGCCTGTCATGCCTCTGTTTGCTGGGGAAGGGGAGCCATGCTGGCTGTGGGCTGCCTACTCTATGTAGTTCTCAGCCCGTGTTGTGAGAGATTTTCTCTCAACATGGGTGTACCGGGTCCCCATTGAACGGCAATTGATGGTGCATATTGATTGCCATCCAATTGACACATGATCAATCACAGTGTGGTGTGCTCTTGTTATAGAAACTGAAAGCAGAAATCCTACATTGCCTTATACTGCCCCTAGTGACAAGTGGCCATAAAAACACATAATATCAGTGGCCTTGTAAGCAGTGTTCTCCCTTCATACATTGTGTTAGGTCAATCAAATAACAAACAAGTAGGAAAATCCAACATGACCTTGCTGTGTCTACTGTAAAACCAAACTTGGTGAAAAGCAGAGAGTCTACATATGTGTTTGCCAAATGTAATGTGGTTGAGCTAGCCATACTTTTCCCCCTGCAATCACTGTATGATCAATCGTACAATAGGATCTCAGTGCACACCACCTTTGGGTATCGATTTCTGCTCCATACTTTGGGTGGGGATCTAGGGTCCCCATCCAAAATAATGGCACTCGAATATTAAACAATGGATGACTTTTTGATTAATTTCTTGCTCAATTCTGGTTGAGCAGTCAAGGTGGAAAGCCATGGATTGCTGAACGAACTTTCGATCACAGCAGACATGTACTGCAGTCGATTGTTTGGGGAAATCTAATGGAAAATAGTCCCATTTATGGCCAGCTTTAGTACAACCTTGTTTTTAAAAATTTCGCACATTGGTGAAAAATAACAGGTGATCGTGGATTATCAATAGCAATGTCGCAAATACATTTCATAAATGCTAAAATAAATTGGCCTTGGGTCCTTGCAAGCCCCTAAATTGGCGGTTCAAGGGCTAAGTTATTACATTTGGTGACTTTACCATTCACAATGTTACCGTACATGATCATCTTAATGTAGTATTCAGTTTACAATTTAAAACTAGCCATACACGTTTAGATCCCCGTTCGTTTTGCCAGCGATTGATCACAGTATGATGATGTCACCACACTGCTTGTGATCGGCGGCCCAATTAAACGGGAATCACCACCAACACAGCAATTCCGATTTAATTCTTTAAATGGGGATCAATGCAGACTTCGCAGGGATTTACATTCCTGTCGGATCCCTGTGTGATCCGTTCCCTGAACGATTTCGACCCTTGTGGCATCTGCAATCCGCTGTCGATTGGTCGAACAAACGACTACCGTGGACATGCACACCGGCCGATTAATATCCTGCAGATCGCAGTGTGTATGGCTGGCTTAAAGCTGTAGCATGGATGTTGTATGGTTGCTCTGGGTTAGAGCACATAATTGAGATTTGCTTAATATTTAGTTAATTTTAAAACATATGTGGGCATTGAGCAAATTAAATTCATAAATGATCTCTCGTCAACAAAACTGTTATGTTTTTACCATTTTTTCTCTACTTATTTTAATATTTTTTCACTCCAGTGTATCATAAATTGTATCTGTTTGACCACATAGAACATCCCAAAGGGTGTTAAAATGCTGTCTGGCGATTGAGAAAGTGAGCCTTTGATGTGGTCTGAGTAATGTTGTATACCCTTTTATTTTGTCAGACGTGTTGAGAAGGAATGAAAGTTTCCGTACAAGATAATTAATCTTCGAATACGCTTCTGTAGTGTTTTGTTTGCAAATGGTGTTGCCTGCAGGAAAAAAAGGGGGTAACATTTAAGTTAATGCAGAAAAAAATCAGAATATGTTAATGAGGCATTCTACAAAACAGATTTATTGAATTCATAATTTGGGTGGATTATATACATCAGAAATAATGGGATAGAGATCCACAGAGGACAATTGAATGCAAGCGTATTGTGTTTATCGATTGGAATGAGAACTTGGAGATGGCACTAACTGTCGCATGTCTCTGAGAGAAAACCTTTGAGCTGGTTAAATAGTTCTTGAATGGCTTTTTTTTTTTTTTTGATCTGTTTTACTGCATAAAGAGTTAACCGTGTGTCATGCTGAGAAGTGAAAGAGAGAAATGAGATACAGGCGGAGAGGAAATCCCTGTTGGAAGAGCTGCTTTCTATGTAGCTTCATTGCCAGGTGCTTGACACAGAGTTGAGTAGTGGATGGATGAAGCTTTGGAAATGACCGACTCTAAGGAAAAGAGCCTCCTGCAGAGAAAGTTTCTATTTTCAAAGACCCATCAGTTTCAGTGGGAATGTTAGAGTCCCATATGTTGCTACTGACATTGAGTTAAGCCCCCTCAACCCCCCCCCCCCCCAGACTTTTTTTCATGCTACCCTTTAATAAGACACAGCTACCAAAGAGGTTTTCCTGACTGCTCACAGAATGAATTTCAATATGTTGCCAATGAGCTAAGCGGCATGTTCCAAACTGCTAATGGATCTGAATTTCCATCCATTATTAATAGGAAATGTACTCTGTTTTCCTTTCAGCCCCCCTCTCCCTCCAGCTCCTTGTGTTTTACCAGCAGGACATGCCACTAATACAGCTTTGTGGGCCTGGAAAGTGAAAGGAGATCCTGGCAACACATGAGGCTGCTATATTTGCTGCATATCCCCCACCAACACTGTTGCTACTCAATCTTATAAACTTTCCTGCTTCTTCTCTTGCCTTTTCTTCACCCCCTCTCGCCTTTTTCTTGACCTAGCCTTTGTCTGAGGTGTCTGTCTGGAACAACTTTTGCGCACTTGTTTTCATGTTTTCTTAGATTACAGGGCAGCGGGGCCTACCTTTGAAGCTGACTAGCCTTTTGTCTCCCCCCATGCACTCCAGTAATTAACTTTGTCCATCTTTTATTTTGTTCCAGTCAATCGCAGTCCACTCTGCTGAGCATCTTCTCCCAGGAGTACCAGGTTAGAAGTTTCCTCCTTTGTGAAGCTTGACAGGTGCTTAATTGAATGATGAATGTCCCTTTATTTCTTTGTAATTGAACTGCCAGCCCGGTGATTGGTTTGGAAGATGTAAACCCCCTCCACCTCCCTCCCCTCCGCTCCACCCCCTCCCCTTATCAAGCGTTGCCTGATCCTGAGTGGATGCCTGCCAAGCTTTACCCATCCATCTGTCTAATAACATCTATCCCTTGCTTATTTGGTGGACCCGTAATAAATTATGCTAAACCATTATTATTCTGACAATAATAATTTCCTTGCGTTGCATGGTTCCGTGTGCTAAATGTTTGCTGACTTGCACTGTCAGGGCTACTTTCCCTCGCTGACAGAGATTATGATAAACGACCCACTCTTGGAGTGGCAGAAGGCAAGAGAGGCAGAAAATGGAGTCATTTATCATCCAGTGACGGGTGTCAGTCATATGGCAGTTCTCCAAGGAACCGTCACATTTGTTTTTTTTCCCATTCCATTTTTGATCTTGTGGTTCTAAATATAAACACCCACACACACATATATTTTTTAAATTAAAAAGAACATTACCCCTTTTGCTCTTAAGAAGTTTGCAATAGAACACAGAGGAGCCAAATGGGAATGGAAGTGACAGGGAAAGGAACGCAACACTTGAATTTTACAAACAGTTTCGTTTAGCTATAGTGCTTTTTTTTTCTGATGTTGCCTTTGGTAAATCTATTATAATCCTGTTTGTTGCTACTTTACGTGGGGAGGGGAGTTTTGGATGCAAGACATTCAATGTGCCCTAGGTCTTTCTGCTTTGCCTGCACAACAGCTGGGAAACCTAATGAAAAAGACACGTTTTTCAAGAGTGCAAACATCCACTGTTTGTACGTTTACATTTTTTTCAAGAGTGTTTGTATTTAAATAAAGCAGTTGTAATGCTTTAAGAAGGCACACAGCAGGTTTTAGGTAGTGCTAACACATACATAAAGCACAGCTAAAGCAGGGTACAGACGTCTTGATATTGGACCCGTCCGATGTACCATGCAGCACCGTGATGACGTCATCACGCTGCTGTCAGATATCGACGTAGCTGGAGAGACAGCTCTGCTCTCCCTAGCTCAACCAAAGCTTTTCTTGGAGACCCGCAATCTCTATGCAAAGCATCGGACATCGGCCGTATTAATGGTCATGTCCGATATAGCTGTTTTCGAGCGGGATCGATTCGTCCCGCTCAAAAACAGCGATGGGCGCATATTATATGGGCCAGAGACATGGTCGTGAGTGTGCACGGCACTCGAAACGGCCATCAATCTGGCATATATCTGCAGGTCTGTACCCTGCTTTAGGGAGAATATTGTGTGTGTATATGGCACACTGATTAAACCCACTTTAAATGTAGCCATGCATGGGTCAATCGATTCCTGATCCGATCATTCCTGGCCACCGTGGAATCGGCGATTGATTGGATCGGGAATGGAACACCACCTTGGGAATTAGATTTTTGGATATGATCTCCGAAATGGTTCCACAAACGATCCAACCAACGATTCCACAAAATCCTTTGATCGGAAAGGCTGCTGCATAGGGAGCTATGGGTCCACCAACATACTCCGATTGCCAAACGATCAACCAAAAAAAACCAACATGTCGGTTCGATTTTTAGTTGATTCTGATTTTGTCTGTCAAAGTGACAAATTGACCCATGTATGGGAGCCTTAACACTTCTTAAATCTATCTGTAATCCATCAGGGAGGCCACTACATTACATAGTTCTTTGTAGACCTAAAGGAAATTGTACTTGAGTGATTGAAAGATGTATGGTGGGCTTAAAGTATACGTTTGTGCTTTAGGAGTGTATGGTGATTTTTGTTTTCCTTATAGCATCAATATGGTTACCATTTTTATGACATTTTTTTAAAACAAAATAAGTATAAAAAGAAAGTAACTAAAACCTGAACGATAAACTTGGTCCAACTATGTATAATGATAATGGTATGTTTTTGACTATTTTGCTTTGAATCTGTTGCAGAAGCTTGTTAAAAGGACTCATTCAAGGCATCATACTCCAGACGCTGTGGAATATTACTACAAATGGTAATGTTTATCTTTCTGTGACAATATTTCTAAAGGGGGTCAAGCTTTCATGTAAATCAACACGTAGGCAGGGTTTACACATACATTGTTGTGGTGTGCACATATACTTACGTTGTAATAAAGTATTTTGCACACACAGTAGTGGGCTCTGATACTCAAAATTCCACTTTTTTTTTTACTATGTTTGGGTTCTTTTGCAACCGAATCCTTTAGTGGAACACAAACGACTACAGTAGACCATTGATTTACAACTGGCTTTACTTAAAGCCCTCCATAGACAGGCCGATTCCCGGCCATAGTTGCAGCCGACCAACCGGCGTGCTCGCTCCCGCCGAGCACATAAAGGTTGGTCTGCCGCAACTGTGAGGGAGCCCACCTTGAGTTTCGTAGACAAAAAGCCGGCAGGTCGGATCGCACACGGATCCGTCCTGCTGGTTCTTTTTCTGCCCGACGCAGGCTGTTAACTCTGGAGGGGACAGTCTCCTCCTCCTCCCCCTCCGAGTTAATTGCTACAGTCTGACAGGAATCCCGAGTGTTAGTGGACCCACGGTATTCCTGTCCTCTCTGTAGCCGACTCCTCACACAGCGTGGTGACATCACCACGCGTGATTATGTCTGCTAGAAGTCGGCCATAATCGGGACGTCTATGGCCGGCTTTAGACCAACTTATATTACAACCAAGTTTTTGTTTGAACTTCACAGAATGGCAACTAAAGCCCCCCCCCCCCCCCCCCCAGTACACACGTCTAGATTTTCTGTTCAATCAACTTAAAAGAAGACATTTTTTTGGGGTCAGGTAAATTGGTGATTGATTGTATGTTTTCCAACTGTAGTAACAGATATTTGATCAACTTTTTTGGGATCAACTGAAAGTGTAATCAATTTCAATACACCCATACACCCAAATTTACCACATTCCAATCAATTTTCAAAAATTTTTCATCGCAATTTTAATTGTTTTAGGTTGATCTAACAATGTGGGCTGCCATAGATTTTCAACCAATCAACCAAAAAAATTATTGAATTAAGTTGATAGGATGAAAAATCTAGAAATCAATTAGAAACAGAATTAGTAAGCCAAAGCATTGTTCCATGACTCTGGATATCAGAGAAGTATTTATAAGCTGCACTCTATGCATGTTTGAGGACTTTGCTTTCTCTATATTCCTTCTGTCTGTTCTAGCTATTTTGGGGCAAATTTGATGCAATTACAACTGAAAAGAAGTATTTTTAATCCCGAATCTGCCCTAATAGAAGACAGATGCGGAGGTGGTAGGTCCACCTTAATATTTACTTCTGCTTCTACCATTAAGTTAGCCCATTTTTACAACAAATTGTCATAGTCATATAGACTGATGCTAACACTTTGCTCTGTAGCAACTTTGCAGCCAGCATGTCTTTGGAGTGTCGGAGAAACCCACGTGGACATGGGGAGAACATGCAAATGCTATGCGGACATTCCGCAGGCTGAGATTCAAACCTGGGACCCTAGTGCTGCATGGCCCGAGTACTTACCACGTAGCCATCGTGCTGTTGTATTACATGTAGATCCTTCCAGCGAGCTCCCTGTCCAAACTAGACTGAACAAAATTTAACAAATCAATTACCATGACAGAATAGCTTCCAACGATCAGTGTTTATTCATATACTGTAGTTAAAGTTTTTATTTCAAAAGTAAAAACACTACGTTAACTGAAAAAAAGATTGGTTAGCAGGATATGTAGGCTTTGTTAGTTACTTGTAGGACACACACAATAGGACTGGAAAAATTAAAAATGAAGTGGAAACCCCCTATTTAAAGGGATAATGTCAAGGATAGGGCATTTCTCCACCAGCTTTTCTCCAGCCAGCAAGTCCAGCAGTTACAGCTTAACTGGGATATTGTTGATTAGTTACCCTTTAAATATAATACACAGCTTTCTTTCTTCTTTTTTTTTTATCAAGTATTTAAATTTTTTTTGTTCTTTTATGTAATATTTATATTACCTGCAGGGATTTGTATGCCACCACTAGAGAGAGCTCTGTGTTTGACTCTGTTTTTACCTGCTAAGCAGCTGTTGAAGTAGGAGATCATCTGGATCTGGATTTGTTTACACAATATTTTCTCAAAGTAAAACACATTTATGAATTTATATAAATCATGTTTGTCCAGCTCCAGTCCTCGAGGGACCAGTATCTGCTCAAGTTTTTAGTTCTCGAGCGTGCACCAGAGCATTAGGAATGGGTTATACCAAAAATCTGACTATATGTGGCTCTTGAGGACTGAAGATGAACAACCCGATGGAGAGGGTTGTTTTACATTATATGCGTTGAGAATGGTAGGCAGGTTTCCATATGAAATGTGTTGTAATATTCACACAATTCACAATATTGTGTGTGCTGTGGTATGCATTGTAGTGTTGTGTTTTCCCATAATACACCTCTACTTGCATATTTTTTATACATTTACATTGGAAACGCTAATGCAGCATGTCTGATAACCCATGCAGTGCTAATGCATTCATTGCCTGTACACAATGCAGGGGGTTTAGCATGAAAGTGTCTTAAAGCGTTTCTGAAGTTAGGTTACATGATTCATGAATTACTACTATAATTTTTGCTTTTCTAGAGTATCTTGGCATACCTGAATTCAGAGATACCATGGTATGCAAATTACATTTTTTCTTCAAAAATTTTAAACCTAAGTCTGGCTTTGTTCCCTCAAGGCTAGTTTCCACTACGTCTGTTTCCCCCATGGTCAGCTTGAGCTGACGTGCACACAACCCATCCCATTCAAGGTGTATTTGAATGGGATCAACTGCTGTATTGTCATTGTGGCGACACCATCTGTGGGGTTCGCTGGAATCCATTGCTGCTTGTCATTGTGGCAAAACTGGGGGCTGTCAATGATGAATGACATGTCCATTGAATATCAAGCCGGATGTGGAAAAGCTTTTCCTATTCAAATGACTATATAAATAGGCGGGGTGCATCAAGCCGCCTAACCACTGGTTTAGGGCACGCATTGGCAGTAATGCGCCCTAAACAGCTGTTTGGGTACCATGGATGAGCCTCGCCAACGCATCCATGGTGCCCTGTAAAAACATACCCTCCAACTGTTTTGGCTCGCTGCTGCTCTCTTTATGTAGATTGGTGATTATTGAGGCAAATTAGGAAATAGGGGTCGGAACCACTCTACAAACCAGTCCACTGGTCTCAGTTGCATTCTTTATCTGAGTTAATTGCAGGTGACTTCTAATTGTGTTAGATAATGATGTGTAAATATACATTTATACGCATACGGTCTAAGTTTGCTTGTTGTTAAAACGTGCAATCTTTGTCTCATTGACTTTCAGGTATTTACATAACATAGCAGCAGACCCATCAGCACCTGTCCTACTAAACCTGGCTAATGAGGTAAGGCTAAATTGGTTTACAAGCAGCAGCACCTGCATGTATTGCCGGCAACTGTGCTGAATGTACTGTATGTGTCATATCTAACAGTCAGCTATATTTACACATCAAGTCTAATTGCATACATGCTGAGATGGGCAGTGTAGAAAACACATTTCGGTAAACAAAAGTGTGTGAAAATAGATTTCCATATGCGGCTGTTTTCAGTCACTGCTGAAATTGTTTGTCATTTACAGTTTCATAAAGAACCTGTTCCATGGATGCTGAGGTTAAAAATAAAAACTCATTTGCATGTCATAAAATATATCCAATTATATTTATTGAGGTGTGCAGCTGCTGTGAGCTTTACCTATTCTCACCAGTTTTCTCTGAACATAAATGCTTGCCTGACTGAGATGAGCAAGTTTTTGTGGTTGTGGGGCCGCCCTGCAGTAGAGACCGAAATTGTTGCACTTGAGATGTTGGGGCTAGTGTATGTATAACCAAAACATTTTTTTTCAGAAATGTAGGGAAGGGTTCAACCCCCTTTTCTCTTATGTTCGCTTGTTACCATCGGGTAAATGGTAGAAAATCACTTTCCCAGGGATGCAACAGGAAATCATAGAAAATGTCCCAGAGTCAGCCTCTACCTTGTGCTTGAAGATTTCCCCATACCTCTTAAGCCCCCCCCCCATTCATGCTTCGATCCATGACCGATTTTGCTGCAAATCCAAAGCGCTTAAATTGGGCCATGAATCGATCTAAGACACTGTGGACATGTCCGCAATTGTTGATCGATCTCCTTACTTTCAATGGGGACCAGTGTAAACGGGTTTGAGTTGCAAAGAGTTTTAAATAGATACTTAATGAAAAAACTAAAAAATAAAAGTCAACTGGCTGTCTATTATAGTGCAGAAAACATATCTAAAATGCAGCTCGCCAGCTGTCTCTATTGGTCTGCATGCCTCGGTATCACACAGCCAATGGACGCTATAGGAAACTATGGGGTAAATCTTGTACCATGTAGACAACTGTGAAGGAAACTATTGTGGGAAATATGGCTGCTCATATTTCATTAACTGTTTCTATACACTTTACTTTCTTCATAGCAGCATGAAAAAAAAAAGAATGCACCTAGCAAAGTCATGCTGGTCAGGTCTGAATTTTGTTTACTTGTTAAGGGTGGGTAAAAATGGACTAAGGGCCCTTTCACACTATATGCGTTGCATTTTTAAAACATGCACGTTTTTTACTGCACGCACTTTTACATAGACATCCATAGACATGTTACCATTCACACTGCATGCATTGTGTTTTTAAAACTCCCTGCTGTATGTATTTTTGATTAACTTTTCATGCATTTTTTATTGGTTTGTTCAAAAACACAAATGTGAAACGCAATCGCAGATGTAATGTGAAAAGCGCATGCGTTTTTGTATGTATGCAGAAACAATTGCCTATTAAAAATGCATGTCTTTAAAAAAAACGCAAATAGTGTGAAAGGGCCCTAAAGTTTTTGGATATACAGAACAGCAATTTTACATCATTAACCCTCTTGGTGCTAGGAATGTGAGAATGGTGAGTACTTGGATTAATATTACAGGTTATGACACAGGAGGAGTTGAGGACCCCTTCCGATTGGGCTTACAATCTAAGGGCTTGTCCCCACTTTGGCGGCCAGCTGCGGCAAGGTTTTGAACCGTCCTTTTTGTTTTACAATGGAGAGTCAATGCAGTCGTCCCGGATCACGCCCATAGAGAATGAATGGACGCAGTTAATAATCACGTCCATTAATAATTTAAACGGTCTGCCATGGCCAGCTGCCAAAGTGGAGACAAGCCCTAAGAGGTTGGGGAACAGAGTAGACAATATGCAGGGGGAGATGGGACTGGCATAATGGTGATGTTAGGAATGAGAAGATGGGTAGGCAAGACTGAAGAGATGGGTTTTCAGTAGTAGTAGGGTGCTGTAGGAGCAGAGAGGGTGTTTAGGTGCATATTTATGTACCAGACTAAAAATGTAAGTGGGGCAGGAGGTGTAGAGTGATTCAAAAACCAGGTGCAAAACTGACTCTTTGGATAATTGGAAGCCAGTGTAGAGAGTTGCAGTGAGGAGCAATGGGGAAAGATAACAGAGTTCTGTTACATGCAGGTCATTGGCTTGGGCCTCCCCACCCCCCACCTCCTTGGCATCAGTGATAAAGGATTGGTGACTGCGCTCTAATTCCTGGATCCACCTCCTTTATGTCAGTGATGAAGTGTCACCACCCAAGATTTAACCAAGCAGGTTATAACAGGTCCACACTCCCATCCCAAAATATCATTTGGACAGGATAGGCTCGGATTCCCCTCTCTAGGACTTCAATTGGAGGGTGGACCTATGTATCACTTGAAAAAACTTGTCTTTACAACGTGTTAAATTTTTTGCTGCTTTATTTGAAGATGACAAACAATCCATTTCTAAAAAGCAATCCAATTATTTTAGTGGTTCCCTGTTGTTTGTGCAACATGTTTCACCCCAGCTGGGGGGCTTCCTCAGGCACGTACAGGTGTATAATCCACCAGAGATGGTAATTGACTTATCCTGAACACCACAACAAAGGAGGGGCCCCCTGACCACAAATATTTCACCTTGGATGGTTAATAGAGTGTCACCGTAGAGTAAAGTTTGCAAGGGTGGTAGGAAGTACATCCGTGTGTCAGACCGATGGAGGGGGAGCGCACCTTTGGGGATCCAGAATGGAAGGGGTCCTCAGGGAGCTGGCAGGTCCACAATGCGGCGCCTCTCATTGGGTATTAGCTACTGTGAGAGTGGCGTCTCCAGCACCTGTGGCTTGTACCGTCCAGAGATGTCCCTCAGAATCCTACGTGGGCGGGGAGAGCTGTAGCTGCAGGCGCGGTCGGCAGGGTTGTGTCAGTTATGTCAGGTTATGTCAGTGATGACACAGGGGTGGTCCTTAACATATGCTAATTCTGTAATACAGGCATAGGTGTCCCAGTGCCTCACAAATTATGCTGGGAAATATTCAGGACGTGGGAGAGCAGTTGGAAAATAAAACAGACTACATTGTAATCTGTTGATATTTCCAGTCCCGCTTTGGGAAAAGAAAATGGGGAATGAGTGTACAGCCCAGGAGGTTAAAGGGGAACAAAAATGAGCTCAGTCAGTAATGCAATGTCTTCAACCAACTTCACCTCCGTTTACATATTTTCCTTTTTTTCTTACACATTTAGCATCTCCAGCCATTTAAGGTGGTTTATATCATTCTAGGCTGGCCAACTAGATGCCCTTTGGAGTTTATTTATCCCATCACCCAAGTGTGTGGTACACATTATACTTCATAGCTTAGCTCACTGTACATACTAATGCAAAAAGTAATAACATTGCAAATAGGAAAGTAAACAATCTTCCTGATCTAAATCTTTGTTAAAGCAATTAAAGTGTTTAAATTGTAGACAAAGAGATTTATTATATAGTTTTGGATAAAGTATCAAAGTGCATCTAAACTATAACAACAAACCTTCTGTTGTCATTTTTGGTCTGTTAAGTCCCAGCTAAATTTCTCTTTTAAATCGTATAAATACATCACATCCTTTGTAGAAAGTCTTCTGCCTGCATGGTTTTACAGAAAAGGCCTAGCTGTGGGAGTAGAGGGTCCTCTGCATGAGGTCTGACATGCCCCATACTGAAGCACTAGGAAATCCCCATGTTTCTATGACCAGAAAATTTCTTCCAATCATAAAATCTCAGAAAGACCATAAGGTGGTGTATGGAACCGGGTGAAACTCATATTGTAAAGTACAGGTAATGGAATGGTTAATGGGAGGTGGGTGATGAAGTTGCATGGAGGTGTGCAGTTCCTGATGTGAAGGGGGGATGTGACCCCTTTAAAAGACCTATTCACATCATTATCAGATCATTAATAACCCTTTTAAGATCATGAATTCCTTGTATGTCCAGTTGAAGTCCTGTGGCCCCATGATGGCCCCACTAAATATGTTGTACTATGTCCATCTAATGTGTGGTTTTTGTAAAAATTTAAATTTGGGATTTTGGGAGATTAGAGGGAAAGATTAGCTGCTGTTTTTGGGTGTATCCCTTTAAAAGACAAATAGGAACAAGGACACAAGCCACAGGACCTAGTGAAACGTAATGTTAAAATAATGCACTCACAAAAACGAGTTACAAGCAGGCTTAGCAAGGAGTAGTAGTGGTTTTCTACATGGGCAGCAGTTGCCTTGTGTGTGTGTCACTCCAGCCATCAGAATATTTGCCTTCCCTTCCTGTGTCTATGACAACCCAAAATGTTGCTGTTCCATTACTAAAGTACTTCCAAACCAAGACCAGGATCTGTCAAGTTTTTAACCTCCCTAGCGCACTGCTGAGGTACAGATTTCTGGTTCAAAAGCGCACCATAGACTTTTTCTTTTGTAGGCCTGTAACGTCCCAAAATATGTCCGTACAAGGGTCGTATAATAATGTTTGAAACAAAAAATTATGTCAAAAATTTTACAAAAAAATAAATAAATAAAAAATAAATAAAAATGTAATAAAATGTATCAATTGATGATGAAATCTCTAAAATATTTCTTAAGCATGACAGATTTGAAAACAGTATGTATTAACATTTGTTTATAATCCATTTTTTATTCAATTGGAAATGTGTTCTGTGTTTTTTACTTTGAATTGTATTGGATACAGTTATCACTGTATCCAGTACAAGTCTCTTTTGAATTTGGCACCCCCACCCCCAGTGTGATGTCATCAGGTCCATCACACGGGGGGTGAGATAGTCCACGGGGGGCACGCAGCCTTTATGTCGGTGTGTTTTTAACTTTTAACTCAGTAGAAAGATATATTCAGTCCGATTTTAAAAATAGTGCCGTCTGCTTATCCCTTTGCCGGGGTGGGGTGGGCTTGAGAGATTTGCAGATGGTGATCTGAAAGAAACAGTACGTTTTCAAACTTCGACCACTCAGAACACAGTTTTCTGTTTAGAAACTGTGTACAGAGCGATTGGACTTTCTGTTTCTTTCAGATCGGAGCAGAGGTCTCAGATCTCAGAGGAACCAGTAAGTTTTCAGACTTGAACCACTCTGAACACAATTTCTAAATAGAAAACTGTGTTCAGAGTGGTATGAAGTTAAAAATCCCGCCACAAATGCCTCTTTCCCCTAGGTGTCACAGACGCCTTAGACGTAATGACGTGAGACAGGGGGGAGGGATCTGCTCCCTTCCTGGAAGCCTGCTGCAATCGTCCGATGCCGCCACGGACACAGGCTAGGGTAAGTGAGCGCTGCAAGTAAACTCTCAGTAGCGTAGTTCAGTTAGACTTTTTGCATGTCCAGAGCAAACATCCGCTAGGGTGGGTAATGGAGTTCTATAAACATTGGAGTACCCAGGGTAACCGTTTGCTGGACACCCAGGTTTGGTGATTTTGCAAGATAGAATTTAAATGTTTATTTATTTTGCAGAAAATGACAACCCTAACAGCATTCCTTAAGTCTTACAAATATTATATACAGTCAAAGAATTAATAAATTGGTATTTTAGTTTTGTTTACAACATATATTCTCTCTAATGCAAGCATATATACCTAACTCGCCACATGGAAAAATAGTTGAAGGTTTAAAGGCTTTTACAGACCAATCAAAATCAAAATCCAAACTGGCTAGAAGGTTCTTCTGGAAGATGAGTTTATTGCAGTTATAAATATAAATAACGCTTCAGAGTTTTATTGTGTAAAGCCCACATAAAACACAGTGGGGGCGGATAAATACAATATGAAATCAGTGTGTGGAAAACTAAAATATTTATTTACAATAATAACTTGGCTGTGATATTTGGTCACATAGAACTAGCAGCCCCAGGAAATTGTGTGAGGTAAAGATATAAACGTACCTATATATATGCATTGTTCTTCCTTTTTGTTACACTACTCATATCTAATTAGAGATTAGAATTAATTTATTTTTAGTAATTCTTTAAAAATGTATTACAGGGACCAACTTCCTTAACAAATTTTGGCTTTGTACCTACTATTACCACTGAGGAGCACAGTAGTGGAATTTTCTGGATGAGCTTCCCATAGTCTTTAATGTCCCATAATCCTTAGCACTATAAGACACCATTGGCAGAGCAGCAACATATACTGTAACCTTTTTCTTGTTCCTGATAATAGGAACTTTACATACATATTTATTAGAATACACATAAAAGACTACAGATGAGCATCATCCTTCAACTCCCCGTGCTGTCAGACTAAATAAATGGCTTTTTACAACTTAAATAATACTGATAGAAGATGTGGTTTTGTTGGCTTTACAATATTTCTTATAATATATTATAATATTTCTTAGGTATATTTTGAAGAGGTGATGCTCATTTGTTGTTCTTTAACACAGTGAATAAAGCACTTTAGAGAGAATGACTACTACTGCTATAATATAATCAAGTTATGATGGTATAAAAGGGGGTGGGGGGTAAAGCTAATGGCTGCAGTTGTACGTTAGAGAAAACAGAATTGCAAATTTCTTCTTGTAATGATCTCAGCTTGTATTTGATACCTCACCTTAAATGCTTGTCATCATGGCATAGGAATGAGACCCTTTGCCATTAGTACAACAGTTGGCTGAAATTTAGTATTCTACAGACTATATAAAGAAATATATAATATATATAATTGGTGAAACTTTTCTCCTACACTAAGGATATGTTTCCATGTTGTCAATAATACATTGGATGTGTCAACATCCCTGTGTTTGACGGATGACAAACACAGGGATGTCGATGCATCCAATGTAAATCAATGGACTAGTACACACATGCGTTGATTTCCTGCGTTGGGTTGCGTAAATGTCAATGTGAAGCCCTGTGTTTACAGTAACGCAACACAACCCAATGCAGGTATGGATGCGGTAACGGACCCATAGAGATTGCATTAAAGGGAGTCAAGAGAATTTTTTTTATAAAAACAAAATGTAGGATGTCTGGAATTATCTTAATATATACTCCAGCAATCCCATCCCAGAACTTAAGAAAAGGTAATAGAACTGCTTCCCCTCCTAGATGGGACTTTACTTGGAGTGCTGGAGACGTATTTATAGCCAAAGGGTTGGATATATATACGTCTCCAGCACTCCAAGTTAAGTCCCATCTAGGAGGGGAAGCGGTTCTATTAGTTATAAAAAAACAAACAAAAAGCAGATGCATCAATAATGCATCCTTGACGAATATCCCAACGCACCCTAACGCAACCCCTGCATTGAGGCAGATGCGTTTACGTAACGCATCCATTAACGCAATGCAAACATATATTTTTTGGTGGAGTACATTATCTACAGCCTGTCTGTGTTTATGACCTCTAAATAAGTAAGGTAATATGATGTAAGAGCTCTTTTGAACTTATGTCTGGGACCTTGTCTTCCAGTGATTACAACAGGGATGTCCAAACTTTTTGCAAAGAGGGCCAGGTATGGTGAGATCAGAATGTGTGGGGGCCAACCATTTATTGTAAACCATAACCCATTCACTTCCAAAACATGGATAACGGCTGTGCCTAGGTATGCTGGAACTTGTAGTACTGTCAGCTGTTCAGTCACAGTTTACTTAACTCCAGTACTGACTATCCTCTAGATATAATGTATAGAGAATTTTTGAGACGATTCCCAGCTTACCCTGATTCTGTGTACTTACACAGGGTGATGGTAGTTCTCTTGCTGCAAAAAAACAGAAAATAAACAGCTCTTGAAAGTTTGACAGATTTTTCGCACTATAAGACGTATAGGAACATAAGATGAAAGAAAATATTAGAAAATAAGAAAAAAAATCTGAGATACAACATTCACATATAAAACAAATATACAGCATGTTCCAGCAAAGTGTGCAGGTCTGCACCATGCAGTATTTACCCTATTTTCCTCCAGCCAAGTGAAAAGGCCAGTGCCAGGAGGTAGGCCTTCGTTCTAGCAGAGTGTGCATGGCTGAAACTTTATCATGTGTCTGTACAGTAACAGTAACCATTCTCTAAACCCACTGATTTATGAAGAGATACACTTTACAATCTGGTACAAACAACTTATAGCTATTTACATATAGGAGGAGGGATGCTCTGTGTGTTAGTCCTGCAATGCTGTGCTTTCTCAGGATTAAACATTTTTTTTTACATTGGCTCTATAAGATCTATTTTGCTTGATTTTAAGCTGGTAATGTGCGTATAGAGGGTAAAATATGGTACTTAAACTTCAACAGAAAACAAGGGTTCAGCGATAGATGCAGTGATGGATGTCTCCCCCTCTCCAGTCTTTTACACTAAGGGATCTCTCTCTATAGCCCCCTGGTAAGATCACCTGATATCTTATATCGCTGCCCAGTTGCAGCTCAATGGAAAATCAGGTACCCTGTTTCCCCGATAATAAGGCATTCTCCAAAAATGAGGCACCCTTACATTTTTGCCTCAAGCTGAAATATAAGGCATTCCCCTGAAAATAAGGCACCCTCGAAGATACAGTACTGTAACTCTGAACAGGGGGGGGGGGGGGGGGGTCAGAGGGGGCAATCAAAATGACACAGGGGGATCAGAAGGGGTTACTAAAATGGTATTCCACCCTCTGAGTCACCTGTGCCATTTTGTTTCCTCCCTCTGCCCCCTGTGTCATTTTAACTGATCCCCCCACCCTGATACCCCAGTGCCATATTCTTCTTCATGGAAAAATAAGACGTAGGGCATCTTTGGGAGCAAAAATGTATATAAGACACTGCCTTATTTTCGGGGAAACAGGGCAGGTACTAGGTTTGGAGTGGGAGGCTCTCCCCTTCCTCCAACCCATTCCCCACCCTACCCTATACAACATTGCAACCAGAGGCTGCCAAAATAACCTGTTTGGATTAAGCCATACCCACACCTGCTGACATATGCTCATATATATTTATATCGCCAGTTACGGATTGGTAAACTGATACATATATCATTTGTTTTTGGGCTCATACATATTTTAAATATACTGTATATGAGGTGTAATTCACATTTCCCATGTTCACCTGAACTCTGGTAAGATATTACTCCCAGAAAGTTGACATACTTATAAAACAAAGGGGGACTGTAATATCTGTAATTCTTTGTAGAGAAACAAAAGCAGGACATGAATTATACAGAGCAGTATATGTTCAGACTTAATTCAGTTCCTAAGGTCTCACTCTTCCTCCCACCATCTTAACTGCTCGGCTTCTTGAGCACAACCCCCTTCTCCCAGCCCTGGGCCTTGTTGTGTCTTCCTTGTGAGCGCTGCCTAATGCATTAGGGAAATGTTGCAATAACCAGTAGCACATTATTACCTCCAAACAATCAAGCTGCCATTTTTATATGATACTTAATATTTAAATGACACCTCTCTGCATCTGCTGACGATTGATGTAACGGCGCTACTTTATGAGTCAATATATATTTAATCAGTGAAAACTGTAAAATCTGATGAGAGATGTATAACATAGTGGCAGGGTATGGTTGCAGAAGGCCAGTTAAATCTGCAGCTCTGTCCTCGGATGCTGTTTTGCATGCATCTCAACACAGTTCTATATTTTTTTTTTTATACCTGAGCTCCTGTATATATTTTTCTGATTACATCTCTGTATACACACACACCAGGCCCTCCTAAAGCTTAAGACTTTGCATTAATATTTACACGCCATCAGAGGAAGGAAATGTAAAAAAGAAATAAATGCCAGGGCAGAAACAAACAGCATTTGTAAAGCTGCTGTAATCTAGTTAGCCAATGTGTTATTTTATATATGCATTTTAGTTTCACAGATTTTGTAAATGGAAGTAAATTAACATGAGATAACATCCCGTTGCCCTAATTAACCCCGAGTATGGCTTGGAGGAGATTTCCATTACCAATAGTGGTACCCCGAGCCACACTTAGGGTAGATTACCTTGTTCATCCCGGATGGCACGTCCCCCTCTGTTGGTGTTGTCCCCACCCTTTGCTGGAAATAAAGCCCATGGGCTGTCGGGGGGGGGGGGGGGGGTTAAAAGTAGATATTGAAGTTCCCACATGCCCAGCTTACTTTATGTCCTGGAGAGTAATTATTCAGTAATGCTAAGATATACTCTAGACAGTAGAGATCCCGCCGATCAGCATTTTTGGGACCGATCACCGATTACCGATCACCAAGATCTGATCTGCCGATCACTGCCGTCACAAAATGGAGGGGAATGGGAACGGTCATGTCTGATATCCCGTTTTTGAGCGGGATTGATTGGACCTGCTCGAAAACTGGGATGGCTGCATGTGATATGGGCCATATGATGGCCGTGAGCGTGCACAGCGCTCAAGCGGCCATCCATCTGGCCCATATTCACATGTGTGTACCCTGCTTAAGTCTGAACAGGTTCAAACGAGAACTATGGTCTTGGGCCTTAGGGCTCTTTCACATCTTGACAGCCCCCCGCCACTGCGCTTTCCTGTTTGCTGCGGCACTTTAAGTAATGGCACCCCAAAAATGTAATGTGTGACACTGTAGTGTTGTGAAATGCATCCTACAATGCGTTGACCTTTACCCCTCCATCATTTCAATGGACAAGGCCAGAGGTGTTGTAAGGTGTGAATACCACTGAATGGGAATTCGGAGAACCAAAGTGAATGACCTGCAGTATGTAGACACCACACGAAAACACCGGCTGATCACAATGTCAGCTCAGACTCCATCCTCGAATGGCCCTAGAAAAACTGCTGCGTATGTATGACATCATATTGACATCATCCTGACCAGTACAGATGTCTGAAGATGAATCTCAGGCAGTGCAGGTAATACATACAGCCGAGCTTCTTGTGCTCCTGGGGAACATCCTGCAACCCCCCTAAACTGTGACAGAACAGTGTGTCCCCCGCAGATATCCCCCTCTCCTTCTTCGCTGTGACTAGAAACTTTGCATCTCTGATCACTTTCGGTGTGACACTGGAAGCCGGACTATCAGGGGGGCCTCACTGGGGACATCGCACTCATGCACAGCTGATAGATGATGTGTATACGTTTACTTCCATAACCGGCGACCGTGCTACCGGACCGGAGCGCCCCCAGGCCTCGGCAGCTGCGTGTATGGACAGTTGGCGTACCGGGAGCGTGCAATGAATGAACAGTGGCTGGGATGATCACAGATCGGGATAATAGAAGAACCGCGTAGGGCGGGGGAGGGGCCCCTCCCCTGCACCGGCTCCCGGCCACACATACCGACACGCACCACCTCCCTGGGAGACCTTGTGCTTTCCCGGCGCGGCCTCCATCTCCCCGTCCTCTCCTCCATGGGCTCCGGCTCACTAGCACCCCGGTCCTGCCCCAGACTTCACTAACAACCCCCGTGAGTCCCCGTACCGCCGCCATTACATCGGCCAGACGTCGCGGGCGCGGCGAGCGATAGCACACAGACGTCAGGGTCAGAAGGATTCAACCGAGAGTTCCTAGTTCAGGAGTGTGCTTCACTCTTTAGGTATTTTTTTAAAATATGGCCTAGAAGGTAGATCTTTTATAAGAGCTCTCTGGGACTTATTAGATGTTTGCTTTGCGAATATATGTTGTTGTCAGTAAAAGCATATTAATGGTTATTACTATACACATTGTTAATGTAATTAATGTTTACAAACCTCTATAAACAAGTTTTTACAATTGGGAAATTAATGTTTGACTTTGTGCACTTTTATTGCTTCAGAAAGGAATGTAAATTTTATTGACATTTATGTTGAGATGGCTTAAAAAGATAACCTGTAAAATAATTTTATAGAAGTATTTAGTTTGTAGATGCTCGTAAATGCTCTGAAAGAGTAATGGGATGTCCTGCAAGTGGATGGGAAATCTCTTCCTAAATGTTGTTTTTTTTTGTTCTCAACTGTAGAAGCCAATCGTAAAAGATGCTTATCTGCTTTTTTTATTTGTAGAATAATCTCCCACAGTATTTGCTTTAGATATTCCACTTCTCTTTGATGAAAATGCTACATGTGCCTTATGGCTGGCAGCAAAATACCTAGTGGCCAACATGGTGGACCCAAGTGAGCACCACAGTTGCCTTCTACCAACATAACAATTATCTAGACTTTTCATGGGGCAGAAGCATGCAACAGACAAATCCATGGCAATAATTCCAGGAAGAAACAAGAGTTAGGGCCCCATACATGCATCTATCTGCGGCCGATTTTGCCGACCAATGTGTGTGCACGTCTGAGGCAATCGATCAGGCGCAAAATCGACCGCAGATTGCTGCTCGATCGTCCAGAGAATGTACATGTCCCTATCGTCCCGGTGTCCCCATCCAAAGTAATGGCCAGCAAACAAAGGGTGCCTGCCGATCCTCTGGGTGACTTGCAGCGTGATTATGTCAATCGGTCTCCTGTGAATCCCGCATCCATCGCTGCATGTATGGGGGCCTTTAAACCACGTTGGCTGTTCTTTCCCACTGAGGTTTCTCCTTACTAGATTCAGGGATTTCTTCTTATTGTCACTTTTCTGTATATACACTTATTGGCCAAAATATTTTGCTATTTAGGGAATTCTTTAATAAAAGTAATATCGTCTGCCAGCTCAGAAATAGTGTTCTATCTTTAAAGAGAGTTCTCCTACCTTCAGCAAAGTAAAGTCTAAGCTGTCCTGGTGCTTATGATGGATGGGTGGGAGGGAGGTCACCAATATTTTTTTGGCTGCCTGCGCTTCCCTGTCCAGGTGAACCTTTCTTTTATTGTTTACTTTTTACCACAGGTAGAAACAGAGATAATTTGTTCAATTGAGTTACAGAGCACAAAAAAACAGATGTTACCACTCTTATTAAAACCAAAAATAGTCAGAGTCTGGCTTAAAATAACACAGTGTCACTGTAATTAGTTTAAACAAATATATTTTTGGTGACACACTCACTATAAGGTATGACGTATTAATGGCATTTGATGGCCACTCTGAAAACTGTCAGTCTGGCCCCCGGGGATAACTAGAGCTTATTAAATGTGATACCTCATTCGACAGTAAAATTGGTGTATGGCAGAATAAATACCTGCTCTTGTTCCAAGCCTGAGCGAAACAATGAGGTCAGACACACAGCTGGCATTAACTCATACGCTGATATAAAACTCTGTGGAACAGTTCCACCGGCCCTCTATAGAACAGAGCAATACAACTCAGGTTATCCTCTATGGGTTGAGATGACAGCACAGGAAAGACAAACACACTGAGCAACTAAACAAGTTATCTCTACGCTCATTTCAAAGCTTTCTTCCTAGTTTCTAAATCAAGATGAAAGGATGCTGTGATTATTAGCCTTGAAAAGCTGTCAGGATATTCATTATGCGGGGATATTCAAGCAAGTCACTGTCTTTGCTCCAACACTTACAAAGGAGCCTTCAGTGACTGAAGTGTCTGAGGATGTAGATTGGATTACGACGTGTAATTCCAGAGCTGATTCTTCTATAAGAAATATGTTAATCTGTGTATTCTGTATCTATACATCTTCCAATGTCGTAATCATGATGTCAGCACGTGTTAATGTTATAAGTCTGCTGTAGTTTTCTTCTATTCCGAATATGTTTATTTTTTTGGCTTAGTTTTATCATGCTCATTTAATACAAAAGGTTTGAAAATTGTTTTGCTGTGTTTCCTTAATGCTGGCCATACACATGCCGATAAACGGCCGGATTTTAATCTGACCGACTGGCGTGCGCGCTCTCGCCGTCGGTCAGGTTAAAATCCGGCCGTTTATCGGCATGTGCCCACATGGGGCGACAGATTCCTGTCGCCCCACTTCTCGGCCGGCCAGAGATCCGACATGTCGGAAAATCTCTGGTCGATGGGAGCCGATGCCATAAGCAGCAATGAAGACGGCGTCTCCATCGCTGCTTATGGCTGGCACACAAAGGGTGCCTGGCCGATTGTGGGGCCCCAGAATGCAATGGGAGGCTACCGTGATGACGTCATCACGTTAGCCTCCCGGAGCGATATCGGAGGGCGATATCGCTCCAGCTCGGCATGTGTATGGCCGGCATTACTTTAAAGGGTCTGGATGTTTTATCTCTTATCTAATATAACTTATGCTAGCCATACACAGCCCGATAAATAGCCCGATCAACCAAGCCCGATCAAAGTTTTTGGTTAATCGGGCATAAATTCGGTTTTGCCCACATGGTCCGACAGAGCTTTCCCGATCAAAATTTAGCAGAAAATCGGGCATCACATGATCGGACATGTTGGAAAATTTTAATCGGTCTGGTTACATTGTTCTACTTTTCTTGTAGTGCCCGACTAAATGAACACCGATCATCCCCGATATTACTATTACTTCCCATTGAATGAAAGATTGGACGACAAAAATGACGATAAACTCTGACTATGATGTACGATCAAAACTGTTACATCGTTCAAAAAATGTTTTTCCTATGTGGGGATTTTTTGTTAGATCATCTGAGAAAACGCCGATCTTTTTATCGGCAAACTTCGATCGGGCTTGGTTGATCGGGCTATTTATCGGGCTGTGTATGGCTAGCATAAAATTTGTACAAAGGGATACCTACAATTTAGAATGATAGCAATCAAAACCAATTTTGGGCTTTGCTTCCAGTAATAAAGTTTTTTTTATGGAATCTTCTTCTCCATCCTATATCTTTTATAAATGTGTAAAGAACAATGTGTGGCTCTGTCCACCTTTTAAGGGCCATCTTTGTTTTTATTTTCTTTCATTATTGTTCTGTAAACTGCATAAATAAATCAACTTAAAACTCTGTAACCCTTTGGGCATTTTACTTGATTTGGGTACTGTTTAAAAAAGCGATACAGGTCATCAATGGAATGTAAGGACCCAGAAGACCAATGCTTGCATTCACGTGCAGTTCAATGGCTCGCCCCTCCCCTCTCTTCTCCTACAATGTATCATCAAAATAAAAAATAAAAAAATATTTATTATTTGAAAGAAAATTGTTTGGGGTGTGAGGAAGACAGATGCTCTACGCATCAACCCCTCCACTACCCCCAACGGAGACTAGGGACTTTGTGGGGACTTTAACAGCACCTGATTGTATACATGGTAGTCATGCGTTTAGTGTTACACCATTTTTTTAGGCAGTGTTAAGTAATTCAGTCATATCATCAATAACAGAAATGTTGCAATGTCATCAATTTAATAAAAAACATAATGTATCAATAAGATAAAATGTTACAAACATGTATCTCACACCGAGGTTCTACATATACAGAGCAATCACATTGTGCGAGATTGGGAATACATTTTCTCGATGCATTTCGCCGATTGGCTTCTTCAGGAGAATTCAATGTTTCCCATTGCTAGCAAATATCAAATAGAGTCATCTTAGTCATTTATACATCATCATAGTAAACATTATGTAGCGTGTTTGTGCATATATACTCACAGCCTTTAGGTGTGATGTAAGTATGTTGGAGGGGACTGGGAGCCCATCCACAGTAAGACGAGAATCAGGGGGCCAGAAAAGTTAACCACCCGCCCACTGCGCCATTCGGGGAGGCACGGGTCATAGAATAACGGGGGACTCTGGTGGGTGCATGATGCCGAGCACCAGCCACCTGCGGATGGAGATGAAACATAGACAGGGTTGGTCTATCCCCCAGATGGCAATGGGGAATCCATCAGCACATAGGGGTCCAATGTGACTAAAATGTGAAAAAGCAATCAATGTGTGTGCTAAACAATTGTAATACAAAAATACAAAAAATGCACATGTCCTTTTGTATTAGCAAATAAAAAATACAATATTTTGTATTGGAGTCCCAAAGACTTTAATGGCTTTTTTTTATGTTCTAGGCCTGTAACTTCCTCACTATAATAATGTTTAAAACAAACAATTATGTAAAAAAAAATCTGCTTAAAAAATAAATTAATAAAAGGTATTATTTGAATGATAACATTTCTTTTGTAGGATAGATTTCAAAACAGTATGTATTTATAATTGTTTTGTGTTTATAATAAAAAAATATTGATTCATTTGGAAATGTGTTGTATCTTTACTTTGAATTGTATTGGATACAGTTATCACTGTATCCAGTACAATTTCCTTTGGCGAGAGATAGGGTGAAAACAGTTTTCATGCAATTTACTTTCGAATCTCCCGCCGCCCCCCCGATGTGACGTCATCACATCACTCCACGGGGGGGGGGGGGGG
>CM070043.1:10713230-10781139 GCA_036250615.1 Ptychadena robeensis
TATCTTTGACTAATAGTTAACGGTTTTTGATGAGCTGAAACATTTAAGTGTGACAAACATTCAAAAGAATAAGAAATCAGGAAGGGGGGAAATAGTTTTGCACACCACTGTATGACATACCACCAGTAATAGGTACGAATCTAGGTGTTATTTGCAATTAAGATGGGATATCACAGCTGTGAAGAGTAGAACAAAATCCTTCAGAACATGTTGAAATATTCTATAACAAATGTTATACCATATTCTTGTCAGTCAATTTATTCACATTGTCTTTACTCACAGCAGTTGAGATCTTCACATTGTCTGTACTCCCACGTTATGGAGCCTTTAAATGCATAAAGTGGCTGTACAAACAGTTCTTATACCAGTGTCTTAAATAATACCCATACTTGACATAAGACTGAAAATCTTAGAGAACAGCGCTAAGCCAAACCAAAGCATTCAAATAGATGGCTCTAATTTCCCTCTTAACAAGGCTGACATATGAAGCAGTTACCTTTTCATGCTCAGTGCTGCATATTTTATCATACAAATTATTTAAAATTTTTTACCTAATTTTTACCATGTTTGTGCCAATCGCATATTCCTCATTGTAAAATCATCAAACCATTGGTCAAAGTAATACTGTGATGTATGTGCATTAAAATCTGTGATCTACTATATCCTTGATCACAATAACCTGTGTTGACAGGCAATTAAAACAATCCTGTGAATTATAGAAGTCAGTATAGAATGGTCCACAATTATTTTCTGGTGCTACCTGTGTTGACATGTTTTGCTCTCCTCTGAGCTTCCTCAGGACTCAGGAGAACTGTAGATTTACCAATCCTACCACTTAATGTTTGAAACCTTTGTCACAGTTGGGTTACACAAATAATATTTACTGTGTGTCAGATCTGTTGAAAGTGAATCTGTGATAAAGGAGAAAATAAAAATAGCAAATCGAATGGTTTGTGCACTAGTATTTTTTCTTTTATGGAGACCATAAGAAATAACCTAGGATGTTTAATCTTAAAACTAATATTTTAATCATTGGTTATCATATAAATAACCAAAAAACCTAACCAATGGGGTTTATTCAAGGTTCCCTGTTCATCCAATTTAGATACTCCATATCTTTTTAAAATCCACAAACATTTTATTCCATACTAAAATACATAGAGCATTCTTTTCACTTCACATTTTAAGCATGATAAATTGATTACAACATAATGTGTTGATGTTCAAGTGCACCATAGAGCTGAAAGAGGGGCTCCACATCCGGTGCTTCCTGTTTTAATCCAATACAATAAGGGGACTCCTTAAAAAAATACATGCATCTTACAAGTATGTTTCGACTACAATGTGTTTTGCCTTATTGCTTTTTCAAGTAAAACATCTAAAACAACTAAAAGTAAACATCAATTAATCATCAATTCTTTATTATATTCATCTCTTATCTTTCTCATAGGTAAGTGCTTCTAATGGGGTGCTTCTTATGGTCTGTTGCTTCTTATAGTCTGAAAAATATGCTTTATAATATATATTTTTATGCCAGTATGGCATATGTATCTCACCATGTCCTTCATCTAAAATAATTCATTTTCTGTATCTTAAATGTAATGCATACCTTCCCTTGGATAATCACCTATATAGGTTGTCACCCATAATTGTTTTTCAGTTTGTTTAGTACTTGTGCCCTAGGAGGTTTGGTCAGCACAATGGCTAGCACTTGCAGGTTTGAATCTTGGCCATAACCCTTTTTGCAACTCAGTATGGTCTTCCCGTGTCTGAGTGAGTTTACTCCCACACTCCAAAGACCTACTGATGGGGTCTTACCCCAAGTTTGTTTCTCACTGTAATGTATCTCTGTGTTAGTGATATTTGTCCATAGAAGGGACATTCGATTGTGGGCTCCTCTGAAAGAGTTATTAATATGACGTTGTACTCATATATTATGTGAGGTTGATGTATAAATCAACCTCAGTTTGAAGGCTACATTTTGAGGCTTCATTCCTTCTACATTCTTATTCAATTTTGGTGATTTAAGTCTGTGACAACCAGCTAGCAGTTTCTGCAGGAAGTTGACAATGGCAGCATCTATATCTCCATCAGCACAGGTTTACTTTAGGTGTATTATATTTGTTTTGTTGAGACCAGAAGAGTGACTTTGATTTAGCATACCTGTCATCTGTTGCCATATATCACGTTTGGCAGGACTTGGTGTGCAGGTGCCTAGTAGTAAAGCACTGCAATTGAGTAAAACTATCTTTCAAATTTTACCAATATGATAACACATAGGTTTAACCATTACCTTAAATTAAACTAAAAAGCACATATACACATTACTCACCTTTTATGTAGTATTTATCTGGACTAACCAATCCCCAAACATAAAAATAATATACTTATCTTCCTCTCTTCCCATCTCCTGACACCACCATATTTACAGGTTCCAGTCCTCCAATCTCCAAGATGGTGGCGGGAGACTCGTATATTTTCACTTCTTCCACCAATCCAAATCTACAGCTGGATCACCTACAGTGGGCTGCCAGACAAAAGGGCACTTGGGAAGGTAGATGGTGCTGATGATGATGTAGATGTTGATATCTACCTTCTCAAGTGTCCTTGCACTTGCAGCCCTCCACAATGCCACTGGAGAGGCTGAATGTCGCCAGATTTAATGGACTTTCATAAGTTTTTTTTACCCCCAATCTGCCCTATTTGTGGTGCAAATAATTCAAAGTAGAAATAAAGGTAATAGGTTCCCAATTAGCAAAAACTAAATGACTCTAGTATAAGCCTAGGATGGGAGATGCAGCAGCTAAAGCACTAAGGCAGGATGTCATTATTTCAACTAGCAGATTTTTTTGTTAATTGCAAAGCCCCCGAACTTGATATCATCACCTCATATAGTTTTTATAAATTAGTTTAAAGTTATTGACCCAAACACAATTTGTGTAAAAACTACATGTGCTGGAGTAATCAATTCTTTAATATTATTCCCCTAGAACCCTTCCTACAGCAATGTTGGTGATAATACTATTTTTAAGGACTTTGCAATTTACTCACCAAGTCAACCCGCAAAATTTAGGGGATATCTTCTACTGACTCGAGCAGAAGAATAGAATTTTCTTCAATACATTTTACATGCCGAAAAATTTGGCTAATACTATCACCTGATCTGTAGTTCTTTGAAGGGCAGCCTATAGAGTCCAGATTTCACCTCTATTTTTATATGGTAATAACAGCTTCCAATTCAACTTTTGGATTTCTAACATCCTTTGTGTTTTTTTCTGCCCAGAATTCAGTTTTAATAAACAAAAAAGTAACATGCTCAATGCATGACACGGCAACCTGTGTGGAGTATATTTACAGACTAATATGAGCTACTGTACATCATCACTGCGCTGCATTATCAGCTTAGGAAGAATGTCTTACCTAAAAATATTTTGGTTAATGATTTCAACTTGCCTGATTTATGCACAGATGAGGTTCCTCCTCCTACTTCGGCATCCACCCTTAAGCAGAAATATAAAACCTTTAACATTACATTGTCTTTGTTCTGCTCGTGAATCCTCAGCTCGTGTTGTTATTTTGTCTTTACGCCCCACAATCTTCCTCCCGCACAGTAACGCTAGGCTCCGCGAGAGGGTAGGAGGAAATACTCTGCTGCTACTAATAATAATAAAAAAAAGAGGAGAGAGAGAGAAGAGATGAAAAGAGCAGTGCTTCAGGAGGAGGTTCAAACTTAAATTAATTTGCCACTGAAAAAATACATTTTGTTATTTTCTCCGTGTCAACTGCATGATTAAAACTGGCTGTTAAGTGAGCTCAGGGGATCTTCTCGTAAAAGATTTATGAGTAATGTTCAGTGCAATATTCAAAGTGAGCCATGAATATCAGGGTAATTGCTCTCTCTGCTGCTTCTTTTACTAGGCGCGAGTTTGTCAACTACGCCATAAATATTTGCCTAGTCTGGTGAAAAAGACACTTCCATCGCCTGCATTTTTTATTACCTGGTGTTATGTTTACCTTTTGAGTCCCGCCTTTAGGCACATAGGTAATCTAACAATAAAGAAGAAAGGCAGCAAATAATTCTTTGTGGGTTTCAGCTTCTCGCTTTTTTTTTCTCTCCTGAATGCAGTTTGCTTTTAAAGCTTCGTTGCGCTCTCTGTAGCATGGAAAGTTAAACCTTGCCTGCTTATACTGTGCATTGACACAACCTATATTTGTAGCCATTGTGTTTTACAGCCAGGTAGATAGTCCATCTGCATTGCAAAGATTGCAAAGATTTAGGTTGTTGCCAGATGGTGCCGTGGTGCTTTTGATGCCTGTAAACTATAGTAGCTGTTTGTATCTTTATGTAAATCTGTGTGTCTGTCTGTGTGTGTGTGTGTGTGTGTATATATATATATACACACACACACTGAGCATAGTCAGACTATTATTTTCTGTATGTAATTATGTCTTGTATATCAGCTGTCCCTCTTCCCCCCTTCCAAAAATGCCATAAAACTATTTTTCTTTTACCAATTTCTGAATTCCAAAATGGCAGTAAACCAGCCTTTTGTTTCTTAATGTATATTTATGTGTGTGTGTGTGTGTGTGTGTGTGTGTGTGTGTGTGTGTGTGTGTGTGTGTATATATATATATATTTATTTATTTATTTATAAACTGTCGGTGGGCAAAAAAAACATAGTACACCCTACTTTATTAACAAGGCATTATTTTTATTTATTTTTTTGCTTTTTTATATGCATAATATTTGTTGTATTTGTATGTATACATGTGTTTTATAGCAGGCTTATCCAGTTGCAAAAATGCCCCAATCAAAAAAAAAAATAATTCTTACCAATTGCATTTGGGACCAACAAGTCCTAAATGACCGTAAAGTACACTATCATTCTCTGCTTTTATGTATGTTTATGTAGGTAAGTGTGTGTGTGTGTGTATATATATATATATATATATATATATATATATATAATATTTTTGTACATGGCAGAATTTTCTTTGCTTTTCTATATGTGTCATATTTGCTTTATATGCATCTATATGTCTTGTATATCAGGCTAACCCACTTCCAAAGATGACAAAAACTAATTCTTACCAATTGCTGAACAAGTGCTTAATGTAAATGTTTTACATGTGTTAAAATTTTGCAAATGAATCTTTATGTAAAATCGAAAAGAGGAAATCAATAGTTACTAATAATGTATCACCTCAAACCGAGTAGGGTGATTGCACCTGTGCGATATAAGGGGAGTTCTATCTGTTTAATCCTTGCAGATTTTGTCTTATTATACTCCCTTTAAGGAACTGGAAATTTCACATTTTATACCCAGCATCCTGTAACACGCCGATGCTTTGTGAGCAAATCACATGATGTCAGAACAGCACGGCTTCAGATTTAATCAAGAAAGAGATTAAAGTGAATGTGTCTCTGCTCCCTCCCTCTCCACAAGTCTGCCGCAGCACGGCCATTTGTCAACGTCAGGCACTCTGATTGCTTTGGACCTACTTCTATCCGACTGCCGTCAGCCAGCACAAGGGCAAAGCAAGCAGATTAGCCTATATCAGACCCAGTAAAGCAAAATTCATTGAGTGGGGTAATTGTAAAGTTAATAGTCTGACCAAAATGTGATGCCTATTAATATATTTCTTTTTTTATAACAGGTAGTATTCATTCTCTTTTTCACAGTGTGTCCATTCTTTCCTTTCACTGTGTATGCATACTACCATGGACCGCTAACTTTTGTATATATATATATATATATATATATATATATATATATATGTATACCTATTATTGTGTTCTGTTATTGTGAAAGTTCTCTTTGATAAGGAATGGTGAAAAAAATATGAACAAAGGTAATTAAACCAGTGCCGTGGTCATGTTCCTACTTCATCCGATTAATTGGAACTATCTTTAACACAGAGACTTGTGTAAAATATATGAACTTAGTATGTCACTATGAACTTAGTATGTCACTGAAAATCTTCAGGAAGTTTTTTTTTTATTGTTTTGGATTACCTGTCAGAACACCTAAATCGCTATAAAAATGAAGAACATCTTGTCCTAAACAATATATTTGAGGTCAAATGCCATTCTGTCATTGTCTAAAGTAGGAAGTACTCAGTGGGGTTACAGTGTGATTAGTATTATTATTCGTATAGTTTGACAGACTGACATATTAGGGTTAGTAGTATTTTTCCTCAAATATGTTGAAGGGCATGGAGCATAGAAAAACAAATATAATTTTTTTTTTGATATTGATGTTGGTGTGTATATGTTACATATATGTTACATATACACACTATGTTACATACACTGCAGTCTTCATGTCTATGTTGGAGAGGTTCATTTGAAGGAATTTGAGCAAACCAATGTTCAAAGTCATTAAACATTATCTAAAACAAATGAACACTGTTATATATATTTGTTTTAATTTTTTATAGCAGTGTGGTTAGCTCGATCTTTTCTCCAGCTAAGGATATACATTTGAGAGAAATGTCATTGGGGGCAAAGTCGAAAACACCTATTTAGTTAATTAGGGAAGGATTCAAATTATGTCAATATTTTATGTGTTCCAGTGACAACTGCACTTTTCATTTCTTGAGTGGGAATCATAGGGGCAGAAAGGAAGGAAATTCTCCCTTTTGGGTCACCAACTGAGATAATATCTTGCAAGAAGTTTTAACTCCTCTTCCACTCTTTTTATCAATAAACTGTATGTCTGAAGTTTTGGCTTTATTCATTTCATATTCCTTGCACCAAGCTGTTAGGCCAGTACCAGGAGTCAAGCCAAAAGGCCAGTGCCAGAAGAGGAATTTTAGTTCCAGCAGCATGTGCAGGGTTGAAGCTTTATTCATGTGTCCCTTCACTAGCAGTACCCAATCTCTGAACACTGTGACCAACCCATGGAGAGACACATTTTAAAATCTGGCACTAACAAATTACCCAAGAGCACCTATTTGCATATGGTAGGAGAGATGAGTAAAAATGTGTCTCTCCATTGTGCACCCTAAGCGGGACCTCCCTTGTAACAGTTGCCTTTTGGCTTGGAAGGATTGTAGATCCTATGTATGATTTTTTTAAGGTTTCAAAGAGAAACTGTAATGTGGTCAAAATACATATAGATAAATTATGATACCTTTGTTCAGCCTGGTACTGCTACATACACCTCAATCAGTGGGTGACTTCTTATTTCTGTGCTGCAATAAATTACTTCAGTTCAGTTATCAACAGATGTCATCGCGCTACACTCGAGCTTCCTTGATTGAACAGAGAATCGAGGCGCAGCACTTCTGCCCTTGATCCCATTCGATACAGGTTCCCTGTTCGATCTAGAAGAAACCAGTGGCCACAACCAATTGATATTGCTTGGAACTATTAAAACATCGAGTCATAATTTGCCACTTTAAGTGCATACAATTTGAAAGCTTATGTTAAAGTTTCAGCATTTGATTGACCATTTCTTCTGTTGACTGACAGCATGGTAATAGATACATAACTGACCTGTTGGGTGCTCTTCTTATTTTGCGGTTTGGTTTTGCAAGCTGCCTAGATACAACTTTGTGTGAAAGATTTAGGGTGCTTTAAGTACTCTTTTATGATTGGCAGTAGATTAGTACTGTTTTGTTTGCCTGGGGGGAATGAGAGTGGCCTTTTTTAATTGTTCATTCATTGCTTGGTGTCAACTTTGTTAGTGTTGTCATAAAAACTTTATAAGGTCTGCTCCTGCTGCTTATGGCCCTTTAACACTTAATTAAATTTACTTTGAAAGATAAAAGACTCAAAGTCATCTTAAAGAGTAGCTGATGGAAAAGCTTTTCATTCAGGTTTTTCTGAAGTGCATGTGTAGCCGAAATCAAGAATTAGCATCTCTACTTTTCATATTATTGTCATCTAGATAATGGGACCTTGGTACCAGTCCCACGGGACTAGTGAGGTTGTAGGGTTTAGAGTTGGGGAAAAATATTCTCCTTAGAGATGTATGCCATATTTCCGGACTATAAGAAAATTTTTGTACCATTAATATCAATGGAAAAAGGTTCCTGCATCTTATGGTCCGAGTATGTAAAGACATGTGTGTTTCTTTCCCTCCAGCCAAGCCAGGAAGTTACTACCAAAAAGGAGATATTGGCTACATTGGCACTAGCAGTACCCATTCTCTGAACACAGTGACCAATTTATCGACACATTTTACAATAACATAGCATTAGTTGTGTATTTACATTAACATTCTGCATTGCAATAAATACATTTTGTGACTCATATCTCCTCCCATATGTAAATAGCTGCGCATGGGTAAGTTGTTTGTGCCAGATTGTAAAATGTGTATCTTCATAAGCTGATCAGCACGTTCAGAGAATGGGCACTGGTAGTGTATAGACACATGCTAAAGTTTCAGCCCTAACACTCTGCTGGAACTAAGACCTCCCGCCTGGTAGTGACCTTTTGCCTGCTTTAGTGGAACATACTCTATATTCACTTGATATGTGAATGGATGTGTCTCTGATTTTATTTTTATTTGTTAAATAAAAAAAAACTATAGAATGCATCTTCCAGTCTAGTGCGTCTTATAGTCAAAAACACAGTAATTATCTTTAATAATAATAATATAGATATGTTATAAGTGTGCAAGTTGAACTAAAAATAGACAAAATAGTGAAACGTACCAGGGTTTTGTGAAGTTACTGTTTAAAATGCATACAATTTCTGGCTCCCCAACAGGCTTGAAGGTTTTTATGGAAATTATTTTATGACTTTAGGGTTGCTGGATTGATATGTGTATTGATATATTGCATATCAAATATACATTATATTGAGTTGTGTACATAATAGAACTAAGGAAAAAAATTGCACCTATTTTCAAGAATTGCTGAAAATTTCAAATAGAAGCTGCTTACCAAGTTACACATGGAAGAGCATTTCTAAATTCATGCCAGGTTGCACCTTGAAGACATTGTACTTCAGCAAGGGACCATGTCTGGAATTTTTTTTGGAGTACAGTTGTGCCACTTGATCTTCATATATTTTAATACGTTTTCCAATAAGTGTATTGTGTGAGTAGGTCTCTAGATCCACTTATTGATGTAACATGTTTTTAAATTCAAGTAGGATACAAATATTTATTCTTATTTGTTATTATCATATACATTTTTATTGTATTCACTTTAGGAAATGATCCTTAAATCTATGCAGTTTATTTATAAGAGGTTACGTCTTCCGCACTTGGTTCTGTCACCGGGCCTAGAATTCTTTATCTAGAATAACATCTAGAGTTTTTTCCAAAAGCAAAGCAGTAAGATATTTTAATTGCCGTCTTTGGAGTTTGGAAATATTTTCTAATTCTATTTTCTTCTTGGAGGCCAGTATGGTTTATACAGTGTTTCTTTTATCTAATTCTTAATGTTCTCCTGCATCTTGTTGAGGGACAGTAAAATGCCCTAAGCAGAAGTCCTAGTCATATTCTTACTACATCTCCCAGCATTTCAATAATTCCTATTTCAACGTCTTCACGGTTTCCTAATAATAATTAAACACAATGCAATTAAAATGATGAATGCCTTGCCTCAGTATGCTTGCTCAGCAATGTGAAGTCGCTATCTGTCCCAATTATATAGCTTAGAAGAGAACAAGTGTCAGTGGGGGCTGTGGTATTTAGAACGCAGTTTATCCACCCAGCTTATCTATTCCCCCAGAAAACACGTGTACTGCTGCTGGCAAAAATACAGTTTGGGCTGCTATTTTTCCTTTTATATAATTCTCATAAACGGCAGGACACTCTGTTATTGCTTTCTGTATGAAACATTTGTATGTAAACATACAGATTATCTGTGTCATTAGCAATTTCATGTAGACCTTAACATGTAGGATATATAAAATGAGGCTTGACAGAGCTACAATTAGTAAACAAAAACAATTTAGATGTTTTTTCAAATAAACGTTAACTTGGAAAAAGATGTACAGAGGCATAATTAGTTACAAAAAATGTTTCTCAGTGATATTTTTGATATATAAATAATCCTATTTACAATCATGAGTAATTGGTATACCATTTGCTTTTGTGAAAATTGATTAGAAAATGTGACATTGGGGAAATAAAACAGTTACACTTGCGTAACACTGACAAGCTTACTCCCCTTAGGAATACAGTGCTGTACCTACCATATTTTCCGGTGTATAAGACGACTGGGCGTATAAGACACCCCCCAACTTTTTCAGTTAAAATATAGAGTTTGGTATATTCTCACCGTATAAGACTACCTCTCTTCCAACGCACACCAAATAAAAAAATGTATGTCTACTCTGACTTTCAACCCACAGATCTCCAACCCTCTTAGAAGTCTTTTTTTTGTATTAGTAAGTATAGGATAAGTGAAAGCCTCTATGCAGCAGAGTAGTGCTTTATGCTCATATGGAAGCAATATTTGATAGGGGGCTTTTAGTAAGAAGGATTGTGCTCGGGGACCTGAAAATTTGCATGGATATAGTCTTAGGGGTTAACTAGAAAACCACAAAATTCTACCATGCAGGCATTTCAAGATATATGTGTTCAATGTAGGCAAGTTAAATGTTGCATATAGGAGTATATCTCTCTGGCGATGAAGGAGCATTATCTGAGAGCTGGACTTCAGCTGAAATGTAACTTATAAGTGTTGTAGATAGAGGGGTGAAATTTTGGGTGTAAGTAGTAGTAGTAGGTGAGCATTACTGACCCTGAAAGTTTCATGATTATACTATGAAAGGTTTTCGTGCTATGAATGTTCAAAATTACACACAGGTTTTGTTTCTACAGCCGTGGAGAAGCATCCTGTAGCCATGGTAACACTGCTCTGTCCCCAAGTCTCTCTGCTTCTGCTAGCCAGCACGCAGACCAGGGAGCACAGATCCAGAGGGCAGACCTACCGGCTCTCCTAGATAGTCCCCTGCACCCCCCTGCCAGCCTCACCCGGCGTATAACACGACCCCCAACTTTTGCACACATGTTCCTGTGTTCAAAAGTCATCTTATTTGCCGGAAAATACCGTACATCCTTACAAAAAAAGTTAACGTACTTGGCATAGTGGTTCAAAAGTGGTGTAAAAAAATATAAAGTATAGTTATGTAAAAAATTTAGGGCATCCTATTGTGGCAACATTATTTGGCAGGGGATTTAAAAAGAGCTCAAAGAAATTTTAGGCATTCCATGGTCTTGCAAACAGCCTACAAGTGGAGAACTTTCAAATATACAACAAGGTCTGGCCATCCAAGCAAGGTCTAGAACAAAGACCAGGAATTCTGGAATCATGGATATAATATAAAATTATAGTTTGGACACCAGGACATGTTTCATGTACACTAAATACAACATTACAGGAAAATGATCACATACCAACTGTAAAGCCCACTAAACACCTTTCAATAAATCTGTACAATTTCCTTTAGATCTACCAACAACTATGTAGTGCCGGGTCCTACCTGATAGAATACATAGTGATTGGTAGGTTTAGAAAGGTCCTCATATTACATGGTTTTGGTAGGAAAAAAAGTTTATTGTAGAGATTTTGTAAGGTATATGGGGGCCTTAAGTAATGGAGGTTGAAATAAAATGACATGGCCAGCTAACAATAGTAGACTTAACCATGAATTTTAATGTGGGACAGAGATTACTTGAGAAACATGTGAGGTATTCTGTAAGAAAACTAAAAGGTGGAGCTGAACTGGACTGTGCGACACGACAATTAGCCAAAACATACCAGCAAATCCACCATGGCTTGGATTAAAACTAAGAAATAGAGAGTACTAAAGTGGTCTATTCAAAGCCCAGATGTTTGTAAGCCCACATGATCACAATGTAATGTAATCCCATTGAGATCATGTGGGAAGGCTTACAATGAGCTGTACAAGAAATCCTTCCAACTTCCTACAGCTGCATTAAGTGATGGTGCAAACTTTACTCATAGCCGAGACTGATTGATGGCTACAAGAAGCATATATGCACTCTCTTTTGTCATTAGTAATCAGGTCAGATACTGATATTTTCTAATGTACTCCATTGATTTGAAGAAATATGTGAGATCCATTACATTGGTTATCTTATTGTGAGTGAGGTGTTCTATAGAGACCAATATATTCTGATAATATATGGTACCCCCTGGTGTACTTTAATTTAGTAGTATCAGAAGCTCCTGAGCTTTGACACTGGACCCAGTAGTTCCATTAGAAGTCACCATTGTGGTCAAAGCATACTCATAGTTAAGGAAAGTCTAAGTGAGTCCTATGTATGTATGGCTACAACACTGGCATGAAATTTAAAGAAGAAATGTATAATTTATCCATTTGAGTTACAAAGTATAAACAAAACTTGTAGGCTGTGAACTACTAGATCAATACACAATTAAAACAGTTTTCTTTCTGAAGAGACGCAGAGAAACAGGGAAATAGACACATACAGCTAATGTCATATGTAGTTGAAAAGAGAATTATATAAAAACTGATGGGCATATCTGCAATTAGATGTTTGTAAGTGGTTTGTTACTATCGCATAATTCTGCCATGCTCAAATTTCTGGAGTGTTCATCGCAGAATCTTATAGGTTGGAAAAGTTGTATACAATATATTCCGAAAATCATAGTACAAATTACATTTGTGAATAGAATTAACATCCCAAGCAAATGCCAGTAAGTTGGGAGCACTTTTTATGCCATGCTAAAATGTTTAGGATGTTGGTTGAAGGAAAAAATAAGCTCATTAGGTCTCTGTTATATATCTTCATTGCTTAGATTGAAAAAATTGCCTAATTTATATGAATTTCAGACTGTAAAATTCTAGGCAAGCATAAACCTATCCTGCTTCTCTAATAACCTCATGATCAACCAGCTATATTGGCAGGGACCTTTAAAATGTACTCAATGACAATGATATGTGCATATCTAACCAGCTGCAGCAACATGTTTGCCTTCGCCCTCTGAACATCACCAGACCCTATGCTTCCTCTTAGGATTTGTAAAAACAAAAAAAAGAAGACACCATTTGTTAATGTAGTATCTTGTACTTCTTAAACTAAAAAGTATAAAACCTAAATATTACTCCCAAATCAGTACTGGAACAAGTGATTAAACCACATTCCCTCTATAGGATTCTGAAACTTCTACCTGTAAAATGCTGCATTTTAAGGGCATAACTTTTTATTGTAAAATTGGTGCTCTGTCTAAAATAGATAGTTGTATATAAATTCCAATGGCAGCTACCAATAACTAGTGTCCCTCATAACTTTAGCACCAACAGAAAACTGTAAAAAAAATCTAATTCGTGTGACATGAGACTAACACCTACATGCAGTGAGTGGTGTGACTCCATCCACTTGGATTCTATGTATTTAAAGCAGAAGCAAGGGCCAACTAGACTAACTAGAGAGGTCAAGTAGGTACATAAAAGCTTTTACTACCAGATGGATCCATCCTTCTGTGTGGCCACAGTAACTAATGTATAATAAGGGTTTGTGGGGGGTTGGCATTGTTATTTTCTTTTGATTTTTGGAAGCAGTTTTCAAGGCACATTTACATAAGGGGTTAATATTAAGACCAAATTTACATTTCTTTTCAAATCCCACCCAGTAGCTTCTCCCTTTTACCATTTTTTCAAGGTAACCAAGAATAAAGAAAGGCCCCCAAGGTTTGCAATTATAAAGCTGGCCATACACCTTCAGACTTCTCTGTCAGATTTCCTCCAGATCAGATCTACCAACAACCATGTAGTATAGTGTCCTCCCTGATAGAATACATAGTGATTGGAAGGTGTAGAAAGGTCCTCATATTACATGGTTTTGGTAAAACAAAATCTGATCTGAAGGAAATCTGACAGAGAAATCTGAAGGTGTATGGCCAGCTTAAGAGGAATCAACAGTTTCACTTGTTACCTTATTAGCTATATTGATTATTTTCTGCTGCTCCTAGCTAAAGTTACCTTCATATGCCATAAGTTCTGGATGTATACTGGAAATACTGTTCCAAGTATGTATAGGCGGTGTGGGGGATCACACTCAAACGGCGTCTCCAAAAGCATCAATCCAATAGACCGTTTACCTTTTAAGGGCTCCTGCCCACGTTTATTGGCACACCAACACAGTCCTTGGACAAAAAAAAAATCACCCTTGCAGGGGTTAATCCAAACAAAATGAATGTCCTTGAAAATACCAAGCCACCTGGCTTTGCACTGTCCAACATAAATAGGTGTCCTTCACTCAGCTACTCAGCAGCCACAGGCCTGGGGCCCACACTCCCTGTGTGCCCCCCTGTACCAACCGCTCCAGCAGCCCTGGGCCCCACACTCCTTGTGTGCCCCGTCTCCACCTTCCATGAGGAGCACTGACTGAGTGGCTTCAATCTCCTTTTGAGACACACCCAGCCACCTCCCTGCTGTCCATCAGGTGTAATTCCTGGATGGGATGGGAAGGCCCACCCAGTTCCTTCCTCTCCCATCCCAAAACCCAGAATCCCAAAACAAAACCTAAAACATTCTGTTTTTGTCCAACAATATCCTGGATTCCTTCCAGGATACACCACCTGATGGACGACTCACACCGTGGCAGATGACTAGTCTGTCACAGCGGGCTATGTTTGATTCTTTCTGAATGTCTCATGATTATACATGTCCATATAACTCAAATTAAAAGTCCAGTTTTTTTGGCAGAGGTAGGAGGTTCTTTATATTTTTTTATTTATTCCTGGGTCACTGTGGATGCCAAATATACCATCAGTTATCTGAATTTCTGTATCAGATATTGGGAATGGTTCTAGATGTGCAACAACTATCTCTAAAACAATACATGTGGGCCAACTTTTTCCTCTTTGCTAGCTATATTGATGGCATCCCAATTGTCTGGAATGGTGATGATGCCAAATGCAATACTTTCATCATTGCAGTGATAATGACTTCACTTTAAAATGTTTAGTAGAACTCTCTCTTCATTAGATAGGGGCAAGCTTCTTTTTTTTTACACTTGTAAATGTAAATAGATAGGGGCAAGCTTTTTTTTACACTTGTAAATGGAAGACTGAAAGAATAACACCCCAAACTAATTTGCAATACTACAGTTGGAAATGTCATCAATGGGCACCATCCAAATAGACCAAAATTATGTAAAATAGTTGGCACTGGAGGCTTGTAAACACATTGTCTATAGAGATGATGATCATAATGAGCTGGGGGGACTCCTAAGGAAAAAAATATTGATAAAGGCCGTGATAATCTGTTAATTTACATAAACATGCTACTACTTAAGTTAGCTCAGAGGACAGTTAATATAGTGATTATCTATATTTAAGTGTACAAATCAATCAATATGCACCATGTAGGTAAAGCAATAAAACAATGAAGATCTATTGAGGGAGAAATTCATGTAAGTTCATAAAAACAAACTAAAACCAATTTAGGTAATACGTTACCTTCTAGTGAGATAAGATTACATATTAAATCTGTATAAAATATTAAATGTAGTGAGGCTCTATTTCCACGGCATCTGATACCATGCGCTGTTGGCACGTTTTTTAACACACCGTAAAGGCATCCATTGACTAGCAATGATATCAGAGGCCATGAAAATAGAGCCTTATATTTAGTCCGGTAGGTAAATTTAATTTCAGTGTTTCTAATTGTGGTCTGTATTAATTTCCTTTGTCCACATACTCTGTCATATGGTCATTACATGTCACAAGTGAATAACTTAACATAACATCATTATGCTAACCCATGAGGTTTACACTTCTTTAGATTAGACCCAATAATATTCATTAGTGAAGAGCGCCCAAGGTTTAAAGGCCCCCATACACGGGTCGGATTCCCACCGGATTCCGGCACGATCGATTCCGGGCGCGTGCACGCGAAACGATCGTGCCGGAATCGCGTGCAGCCCACCTTGTCCGATCGATCACGTCCGATTGATCAGGGGCCCAGAATCGGATCCGACAGAGAACCAACATGTTGGTCTTTCTGATCCGATTCAGCACACATCAGGGGGAGTTGCCATTTGTGGAGTGAGCGATCGGGAATCCGTGGGACAAGGTGGTATGCAGCGATCAGATACTCTTAATTGGCCGATTGATCGGAGCTCCGATTCCCGCTGAGATCGCCGGAATCGATCGGATGGGTGATCGATCGGCCATGGAATCCGACACGTGTATGGCTAGCTTAAGGTTTTGCCACTGAAAATCTAGAGCTTAGAGTAGCACCCAATTGCCTTTAAAGTTACACTGTATAATATAAGACCAGTTGCAGTAATCTACACACTAACAAAAAGTCTTGACTATATAGCATATTAGATCGATAAAGACTGATATCCAATCACAATGATCATTTTGATCATTCCACTTTTTTATTCCACTTCATCCTTCTTAATCATACTTTTATGGTTAGTGTGTTTTATCTTTCTTCCTATAATGTACATGTCAACAAATTATGCATTCAGCTATTCCGTGACATTCTTCATTGGTTATGTATCAGTAGCATGTTTGTTATTTCAAATAACTGGTTATAAATAATGTTACCGAGCTTTGGAAGTATTCATGGATATGAGCCATCATGTCCAGGTGTTTAGTGCACATTAATTTATCTCCTGTCTATTTTGGAACTGGATCACTGTGGAATATTTTGTAGGGTGTCAGTAACATTATCGCACCGCATATCAGCTCCAAAGTGCCCATCTGACTGCACAAATTAAAAGAAAATATTCAAAAATATTCAGTAGTCTTCTCTTTTTGTTTTTGATCATTAACTGTCAGAAAAAAGATTTAACCTCTTGTTGACAGATACCTTAACTGACATTAATCCCACTAAGGTATCAATTATAAAGTATTAACCCTTCACAAATATTTAGTTAGTTGTAATGATAATGGAAAATTATAGTTTTAGATCAGTTTGGTCTTATTCGAAAAGTTGGGATGGTCAGTTGGATTTGAAAATTGGATCTCAACGTCTTTTTATCTTTAGTTAGGAGATGATAATACAGTTCCTCTTACTGTTGCATCATGGGCATTCATAGAAACTATAAAATTCTTTGCAAAGTAAATAGTTGTTTATTAAATGTGTTAATTGATTGTTTCTGGATTATTAGATTTTTTTATGCATCTTCATCTTGGCTGCATGACTGGGGTAATTGTTATGTATATACCATTTATGGTGCCCCAGGTCCTAATTCGTCACCAATATTCTACTATAAAATGGACCCTTCACTTATTAACCTAATTTGTACCCAAAGGGTTGGTTGTAAGTCAAACAATTTTTCTCATAACAACAAATACAGGTCTGTAGAGTGAGAAGAGGGTACCATAATGTATCCCACCGTTCGCTTACCAATATGTAGACTTGGAACTCCAATGCACTTTGAGGGTACTAATTATTCCAATGATGTATAAAAATGTATAATTTAATATAACCTGATAAATATATACTTTCACAATACATGATACATAAATAGGGTAAAAAAATAAATAGGGTAAAAACGACATTCCATGCAACTATTGCACATCCAATCAGGTTACAAATATTTGCACTAGATGAGGATTTTGGTAGTCCAGGCATGGGGAGTAGTCTCCCACCAGTACCTAGGTTTGGCAATTGCGGTATAGGACTTGATACCCTGGTAGGGGTGCCTGGTGGACCAAGCAGCCAACGCTTCCTGGCCCTCGAAATGTCCCATTCCCTAGGAGAGATCGACCAGAGTTCAGTCTCCCAAGTACAAGGGACCCATGTGGGAAGCTCCGAGGAGGCTGCAGTCCAAACTTTTTGGTCAGATGAACAGTGTCTGCTGTCCATTGGACACTTGTTCCATCTGCTGACCCCTATCCTACTAAAGGGTGCCCATAGTGATACAATAGGATGCCAATCCTTACTTCTGCCATTTATCTTCTTATGCTTGTCTTATGTGCCTGTTAAGGCCCCCATACACGGGTCGGATTCCAGCCGGATTCCGGGCCGATCGATTCCGGGCGCGTGCACGCGAAACGATCGTGCCGGAATCGTGTGCAGCCCACCTTGTCCGATCGATCACGTCCGATTGATCAGGGACTCAGAATCGGATCCGACAGAGAACCAACATGTTGGTCTTTTTGATCCGATTCTGCACAGATCAGGGGGAGTTGCCATTTGTGAGGTGGAGTCGGAGATGGAATCGGACACGGAATCGTCCCGGAATCCGTTGGACAAGGTGGTATGCAGCGATCGGATACTCCTAATTGGCCAATCGATCACACCTGCGATTCCCGCCAGAATCGCCGGAATCGATTGGATAGGTGATCGAGCGGCCATGGAATCTGACTGTGTATGGCTGGCTTTAGGGGTAAGCTTTTGTTGCTAAATGCCTCACCTTAATACATAATAAATTTTTTTCTTTAATCATCTGTTCTCACTCTTTATGTTCTGGAAAATTATCCAGTACATTTCCAAGAGCTTTTTAAGAAATAGAAATCCAAATTCTTGGCATGACTAGAAATGTTTTCACCACCTATGGTGTTATAGTTTATTAGACTGTTTTGTATAATTAATGGATTATTTTTAGAAGCCCCATGTTTGAATTCTAACATACCATTTCTTTTCTCCTCTCAAGCTGATATCAAGACTTAACCCACTAGTCCCTCCCCTGTCCCCATCCATCACTTTGTCACTTAACGGCAGGGTGGACCTGAGTGGGACTCTTGTTACTCCTCATTGAAACCATTTCATATGGGTATTTTTTTATGTGAGTAATGAGTCAAGAGCAGCTCATTAGCTTCTAGGACAAGGAGACAAGTGCACCAAAAAGAGAAAACGGGTGTAATTTGAAAGGTAGCACAAATATTTAGCTTGGTATTTGTGGATTTGTTGGATTGCCAGTGCCAATTATCATTCATCTTATTGAAACAACTCCAAATACATATAAAAAAATCAATATAATACATATATTAAATATATATATAATGTGACTTTGCAGTTAAAGATGAATATTTGGTATTTTCATTGTCCAGGGATATGTAGCCAGAATGTGGACAGGGCATAGCAACACATGGCCATTTATAATAGAATTCAGAAAATGTAATACATTTATTAATTGTTTGCCCCATCTTGACTCTTAAATGTTTTTGCAAACCTGTTTTAGTGCTGATATAATGAGCACTAAGACACAAGTCCAGACACAAGCTTTATTAAGATCTATTGATACCTCATTATAAGGCCATTTCTATATGGTTTTGGCTTCACCAAGATACCAAGACCTCCACACTTTTTTCTGTGTTTGTTCCATTCTCCAAGCTTGAGGGCATGGGCGTCTCATTGCTTTTGACCCTTAGATTTTGATTCAAATAATTGTTTCCTTGGGCTCCATCATATTACCAAAGTAGAGGATTTCAAGCATTGTTGGCCAAGTTTTCCAGGCTTGTTAATTTTTTTTTCTTAAATAACCAAATCAAATGAAAGCAAAACTGTAGTTTGATCAGTTATCCACTTGTGAGATGATAATGCAATTCTAGCTCCACAAATGGTTATATTGATGTGCCAGTTGTACCTTATGTACAATGAATTATCAGTTGCCCTGTGGCAGACATTTAAAAAAAAACTAATTTTAGTAACGTCCACGATGGAGGAAATGGATTGAGCATGAATGGATTGAACACTGTTTTTTTTCCCCTGAGTTCACCGTATGGCAACTGTGGGGAAAACCACTTAGTGCAGACTCCTCCTTCATACCCTTACAGGAAATGACGTGCCACTCTAACGGTATACTGGGGCATCATGACCGGCATCAAGGGGCAGCGTAGCATAAGCAACGGATCCACAGCGGTCTGCCAGCGTCCCACAGACGCACAGGAAACACGTTATGTGATGTACAGTATAGACAAAGCTAGGCATTTCATTCATACAGCTTAGGCAAAGCTGCTCACATATGCATTACAGGGGAAGAAGTTGATAACCTTATAAGTTATACACCACCATACACCAACCTCTTAAAGACCTGTGCTACTCTTTTGAATCAAATATTTTTGCTGGGTTATAGGAATATCTATCTAATTGGAGCAGCCCCCATCCTATGTACACTATGTACATATGTATATTAATATGATACATTTAATAAAACCATTTCAGATGGTAGATTACATAACTCATTGTTTACTGTAAATTCATCCATTCTGTCCTCTTTTTTGGGACATTGGACTATCTAATGTACATCTATGCTTACTAATAAGGGTGCCAATTTAAATTCAGATGTGTTTTCTATTGTAGAATTTTACATATTATATTGGAGTAAAGTACCGTATTTTTCGGACTATAAGACGAACCGGACCATAAGACTAGAGCAGAAAACCAGAAAAAAAACATTAATATGTTTTCACATCAATTGGGTTAATGCAATGGATTAAATGAATGCAATATTCAATTCAGCCAGTAGATGTCACTAGCAGCAGTACTCTCACAGCACAGGTTAACCTTCTGAACGTTCAGCCTGAGTTAACTCGGGCTTAATAAAGTTGATGAATTGGATCAGCCAGAATTAACTCGCTGAAACCTGCAGCCAGATGGCTTGCAGGCAGCCCGGAAGCTTGCTGCGCTTTTCACCGGTGCGGGTGTGTGATGACGTCATCGGGAGGGGCAGAAAGTTCAAAATGTGTTAAAAAAAAATTATTTTATTTTTGCTCTATGGTTTTTCTTTCATTCTGACATTGATTGGAGCGATTTTTCCCTCCAATTCAATTCAAAATGATAAAACAAAACATGTATTTGGGTATTATGAGTTTTCTTTCATGTTGGATTTGATTGGATTGATTTTTCTGTATCCAATAAAGTTCAAAATAAAGGAAAACACATTACAAGTAAATACTTTGTAAGGGCTTGCGTCCACTGCGTCTTTTTCCCCGTGGTGAATGTACGTCCGCAGCGGGGAAAAAGAGGCAGAGAGGACACTTCCCATTCGAATGAATGGCACATCCGCGGTGATGATATGAAGCTGCGGAATGCCGCGTCTTTATTGCAGCACCGCACATTGCCACCAGAGACACCTCAGATCACTGGTGATCAATGGAGGTGTCCCAAAACGCGGAAAAACAGCGCCCCTACTGCATGTATGAATGCAGTATGGGCGCAGTTTTTCTGCATTTTGTAAATCAATAGGGTGCACTCCTGCCAATGCAGCTTAAGGTGACCTACCATCTGTTAGATCACTCTGCAGTATAGGCTGCAGCTCAGTTGATACTGCAGAGATCCCATATTGACAAATAAAAATCTATTTTTGACAGCAGGAGGGGTGTCTTTTCAGAGACTGCCCCTCCCACTGTGTTACATATCACCTCAGCAATATCATATCACCTCTGGGATATCTCTCCCAGATGGCCTTGTGGCTGTAGGAAATCCCCAGTCTCGTAAGATTGTTATGTCAGCCTCACATATGCGAGAAGAGGGGAGAGTAAAACCTTTCTTCCTCCAGCCGCAGCCGATTTGGGTGGGGGGGGGGGGGGGGGGGGGGCGGCGGATTGGTGTCAGCTACCCTGAGAACAATGGATCGGGAAGTGGCTTCATCTTGCCATTAAGATGTTGCCAACAACTGTGAAAACGGGAGGAAGGTAAGTAATGTACCTACCGTTTATACTGGAATATAAGCAGAATTTTCCAGCACCTGAAATGTGCTAAAAAAATTAAATTTGGCTTATATTCGGGTCAAAAAATTTAAATTGCGGCATTTTCTAGGTGGACTTTATGAGTGAATTGCAAAGCCCAATTGCAAACATGCTATCATCACCAAATTTGCTGGGGATGTAGAGAAGGGTTGTGGTAACATTTGGGAAAAAAAATATTGCTCTAGCTTTTTTCATAATTATGCTAGTTTTTGCATAAATTAGGTTCAAAGTCAAGCCAAATTTGAACATTTTGTGCAAAAACTTGATATGCTAGAACAATCCTTTATTCTTTAAAATGTTCCCACATCCCTTCTCTACAGCTCCAGCACTTCTAGTGATGATATCATGTTCAGGGGCTTTGTAATTAACTTACAAATCTGCTGAATAAAATAATTACACCTCAAAACATGTACATTGGCTGTGTGTTTCTGTGCCTTAGTTGCTGCATTTCGCTCCCTAGGCTTATACTCGAGTCATTCAGTTTTTCCAGATTTTTTTTCTAATATTTGGTACCTCGGCTTATATTCGGGCCGGCTTATACTCGAGTATATACGGTTTATGTTTTTTTTTAGTTTGAGAAAAAACTGGGTTGAAAAACTTTAGGGTTGAAAAACTTTAGGTTGAAAAAAACTTAAGAATGAATAGAGCATAGTGCTTGCTGCTATATATTACCAAAGCTTGTTCAACAGCTCATTTACTTCAAATGCTCCTTGTGAACTAATAAACACATGGTGCACATGTTGATTACACTTGTAAACAGCTCTTCATCTACTAATATATTTAAAAAAAAGAGTTTTTTCACCAATCACTTATAGGTTGAGTTGTGAAATTGTTACGCTGTGGCATAATCCTGCGCGTAAGTATAAAGCTTCTTCATATTGGTTAAGCAGTAGCAGTAGTTAAATTGAATGCCATGTAGAGTTTTGTGCGACACATTGCTGTAATAGTTTTTGCCGGTCTCAGTGGATGGCCCCCTTGCCAGGTGAGCAGTAGCAGGTGGAAGGGGATTAGTTCTGCCAGAATAGTCGCCCCCCTCCCTTGTCTGTCGCCTCCTGGAGCAGCACAAGGGAAAATATCAGCACTTTTTATTTTTAGTGGGAAGATAAATTTAAAAGGAGTAAATTGGAAAATCAAATGAGGGCTGTGGAAGCCGGGGAGATTTGCAGAGCTGTCTCCCGGCGTTTGAATGAGCCATTCATCATCCCTTAGAAGTAGTCAATTCCTCTAGTATCTGTAAATGTTTTCAGATATTAGCCAATTTATATGCTCTGAGATTCATCATGGAAAATCAGCTTTACCGATGCGCATTATCTCCATCGGAGATGAAGTTTGATGTATGGGCATCTTTGGAACTCAATGAGATGTGCATTCAGAGAGAAGGGAAAAAAATAAAGGGGAGGATAGAGAAAAAAAAACGTTTTTTAATTAATAAACAAATTTGCTCAGGAGCTCATCAGTGTCAGAAACAATAAGGACTGTCGTTCATTACTGTTTACTGCGTTCCACCCTCAACAAATGGTGCCTTCTAATGAGATTTTGTTTTCTTTTTGTCCCTTTTTTTAATTTTGTTAATGGCGTTCTTGGAAGAGGAAATGCAAATTTATTTTGAATGAAAAATTAAATTGAGTTCAAACTCAATGTTTCTGGAATTACACTGACAAGAGCATCAGTGATGGGTACTGCTGTCCCGAACTCTCCCAACTTGTGACACAGGATTTTGACTAATGTCCCTTGGCTCTTGTTACACTACATCTTTTTACCACATGTCCAGAGTGTTACATTTACTGCTAATAGATAAAGCTATTCCCATCTCTCTGTCTAGTTTAATCTCAACTGGCAAAGCAAATATTAACAGTATGGTAGGATAATGTCGACATCTGGATACAGCAAATTTTAAGCAGGTTTTCTAGGGACATTTTTGTTAAATCGCCAAGCCTTTAGAACATAAGTGCAAAGATTTGAATGCATCAATGAGCAGCTTATTGACAATGAAAGAATTACTGCCACATGTTGCGTCTATTTAGATGATGTTGCCTATCCAACAATAATATTATTACCCTATTTTTCAGTCAATAAGATGCACCCTTTCCCCTAAAATCGGGGGAAATATGTGCACGTCTTTTAGATCGAAGAATAGCCTTTTGACAGCAGGAGTGGTCATGCCTTTGCAGTCCACCGGGGGGGGGGGGGGGGGGGGGGGGGGGGGGGGTCAAGCCCTGAGCTTAGCCAGTGGAGACAGGAAAACTGTAAGAGGGAAATTGCCCCTGTGGGCGTTTTCTTTTCGTCTGTTACAACTCTCACTTTGACGGTGGCTTGGAAGCGGGGGCAGAGGCAGGGAAGCTGTCAGAGGGAATATCAACCTCACGGGTGGTTCTTCGTTTTGCTACTTTGCCTCATGTAACTCAAACTTGGCCAGTCCCATTGCCAACCAGACTTGAGAGAAGTGATTGAAGAGAAGCCAGCATTTCTCCTCTGGCTACTTAGTATTTACCTCCTTCTATAGTAGTCAAAGCAGGTGCGGTTGTCTGAAAATCTGTATATACGAGTGCATGTTATGTTGAGCTGCTTCTTATAGCCCGCCAAATACAGTACATATATACCGGCGTATAAATCGACTTTTGAACACAGGAAAATGTTGATGGTGGTGCTCAGGGGGCACTCCCTGCTCCCCGTGCTGTGCGCTGGCTGACAGGAGCTGAGGGAGAGGTCTTCAAAATCACCCTCACCCCCTCCTTCGCCTTCCCGATGTCTGTGTGATGAAAGAAGCTGGCTGCTACTGACGGCAAGTGTGCTCACTAGCGACATTTTGCGTTGTGGCTGAAATTGATATTGCAGGAGATTGAGATTAAAGCTAGAATACATTAAATAGCTATACAAAACTTCACTTCATACACAACTGTATTACACTATATTAAATTTTTAGATTTCTGGGGGTAAAGTCAGAGTAGACATAACATTTTTTATTTGGTGTACGTTTGAAGAGAGGTAGTCTTATATGGCGAGAATATCTCTAACTCTATATTTTAACTGGAAAAGTTAGGGGTGGTCTTCTACGTCGTGTTATACACCGGATAATGCGGTATATATCTATCTTTGGTGTGATTAAAAGATATTGGCACATATTGTGGGATGCATACCCTAATATGTAGGAATTACAACATCCACCAATGCAAGCGTTCAGGAGATATAAATCACTAATGCCCCCCATACTCCTTACAATCTTACCATACAATTTCTATACAATCCACTTTTCTTCTACCAAAACCATGTAAGATGAGGACCCTAAACCTTCCAATCACTATGTATTCTATCAGGGAGGCCACTATACTACATAGGTGTTGGTAGATGTGATGGAAATTGTATGGAGTGATCTAAAGGTGTATGGGGGGCTTTAGAGATTGCCTTTTTTTTTAACCAAATCCCCTGTTGGACAGAAATCTGCATTTCTAGGTCCACCTATATGTGGTTCGTTTCCTTGCCTAATGTGTATACAATGTACCCTGATGAGCAAATGTAAGACTTTTAATAACGCATGCATTGCATTATTAAAAACGCAGCATTACGGCATGCGTTTTTAAACTCCCTGCTGTACGCATTTTGTATTAAGTTTTTTATTGGTTTGTTTAAAAACACAGATGTAATGTGAAAAACGCATGCATTTTTGTATATATGCAGAAACGCATATAGTGTGAAAGGGCCCTCAAGCTTTCTTAACATTTGGGGAGCATGAGCTTTGCTAATTGAAGAGCTATAGGCCTGACTCCTTAGCGTACTGTCAGACCTCTGCAGAGAACAAGGGTCCCTCACTAAAGCTTCAAGCATTGTGCATGCTCAACCTGTAAAAAACTGCTTAGTGGGACATCGATTTAGGCTGCCTATAGAAAAGTAATTTTGTTTAAATGCCAATGTTGAGTATTTTGGCAATGATCTTTCTAGATCAATGCCTAATTGCACACAAGATATCCCCTCAAATATTTTGGAATATGTTTCTACTAATTTGTATTGAAGGGATGTCCACATAGAACAGTTAGTTGGTTTGCAATATAGTATAGATGTTTTTGAACTGTGGGAAATTAATACACAGATAGAATGGTACTTTTTCCAGAGAGTAATCTAGGTTTCGATGTAAATTTATCAGGCTAAGGCTTTGTTTCCATTGTACGCCGGGACCCGTACGCTAAGCGTATACGCTAGCAGGGGCCCCGACGTATCTCCGACGTATCTCACAGACCTTTGCCTGCCGGCGGACGGTCTGTCTTCATTGCGCTGAGCTCATCCGCCGGTGTCAGGCTGAACGTAGTCGAGTACGTTCAGCCTTTACACCGGCGGATGTGTAAACAGACCGTCCGCCGGCAGGCAAAGGTCTGTGAGATACGTCGGAGATACGTCGGGACCCCTGCTAGCGTATACGCTTAGCGTACGGGTCCCGGCGTACAATGGAAACAAGCCCTAAGTGTTCTTCCCAAATATTATATCAAAATACTCCAACAGAGACATGCAGCAGAGTCATGTAAACATGACATTACCGAGTACATCAATTCATATATGATCTGAGTCTTGAGAGAAATAACTCAACTATAGAGGGATTCCATACCAGAGAGAAATTATTATTATTATACTATTTAAAAGTGTCAGTTAACCAATGAGAAGCTCAACACAAAATAATCTATCAATATATCACTACATTCTGAGTAGTATAAATACAGTTCTATGCGTTATTTTAGTCCTGTAATTGGTATCTTTATTGGCATCATAAAATCGCAAGGGCATGGCTTGTGGGAGGACCTAAGCAGTAACAGGAAAGAAAAAAGAAATGGAGAAATACTGAGAGCTATGTGAGAGAAAGCTCAGGATTCTGGTGTCCAGAAAAATTGACTGGTTCATGCAGACACCAGGAAATGTAATTGGTAATATGTCAAAGTTTTAAATGGAAAAACAACTGCACATAGAACTATATGCCTGCGCTGGCAACTTACATTTTGCTGGCAGGTTAAGCGGACATAGTAGATTTTCACACTAGGTTCACACTGTAAAAAATTTATGCCTTTACATAAATAGGCATGCGTTTCTGCATATCTGTTTTTGCGTTTTTGAACAATTTAATGAAAATGCATCAAAAACATGCAGAAACGCTGCATAAAATGCAATGCGCTGCGTAATATGTTGGTGCTATATAAATAAATGATAATAATAATAATAATGCATGTAGTATAAATGGTAATATAACCCCAGGAATATCTGATATGTTGCTGAAGTTCCAGGATGGGCTTCGTTCCTATTCAAAAGCTTATGGTATGTTAGGAGAAGTCTGGGAGCAGTAGAATAGGCAAGCAGAGAAATAAGACTTTGCTCCTAAGGAGATAAACAGTAGTTATCTGGAGGTGAGTTAGCAGCTGTGCAGGGACTTTCCAGGTTAGTTTTGGTTAGGAGAATGAATTGTTTCACTTCTGTCATTAAACATAGAACAACGTTCCTCAAACTGGGGTATCGGCTTCAGGGGGACTATGAAGAGGTGCCACTGGTTCACACGAACTGGTTTAGGCAAAGCAGATGCACCTATCCCATTGAATGCACATTTGATGACTATGCGATTATGCGATTATATAAATAAAATATTTGTTTGTCAAAAATTATTTGGTAACACTAGCGTGTATGATAAATTTAGTTCATTTTAAAAGCAATCTGAGGATCTCTGAGGGATAACCAATCTATAGGTCAGGTCAGATACCCCAATCTCTGCTGTGGTCTTCACCTATAGACAAGCCCCCGCTTTAACAGGAGACACGATACGCCTACCCAACTTTGGTTGCCCCCAGGACTTCACTCACAAGGTATCCTATCTGAGAGCTGAAAACTGGTGAAACCCTCCAAGGACCCCCTAGGGAGTGAGTACAGGAACAAGGGTAGATGCAAAAGTCCAGGTTCACAGCAGGGGCCATACACAAAGGATCAGTCCAACCAAACACAGTATCTAAGGGTTAATCAGAGGAGTAGTCCAGAGGCAAGCAGGAGTCATACACAGATCAGTCTAACCAAACACAGTATTCAAGCGTTAATCCAAAGAGTAGTCTGAAAGCAAGCAGGGGTCATACACAATGTTATCTCTAGAGCTCACAAACTGATTGGTTCAGGGAACTGACGCTATCGCTATCACCGGTAAGGCAGCAATGCACCATTCAGGTTTATATAGGGGAGGAGATGCCAGAGGCTTATTAACAGGTGCAGTGCCACCTGTGTGTGCACTCTAGCTTTCCCCTATGTCTGCAGAAGGTGGACACAAAACCTGGCATGGATAAAGCAACTAAACCTGCGGTGACAACGGGTGACAACACAATTATTTTGATGCAGTCCCCTTGCTAGGTGGACTGCACGGCTGTGACGGAAGGAGATACAGGAGCGTATGTGTGCCTGCAGATGCCGGCGTCCCGCGTCCCTGACACAATCTAAAAAATTGTAACAAGAACTTCATGCAAGAAATCTTAGTTTGAAAACCACTGATCTGCATTTCCGCTCTGCCTATTTACTTTACTGGCCTGTAAATCACTGGTCCAAAAAAACATTTCTAAGCATGTATCTTTACCTATCAAATCAATAGATTCCATATTTCACGCTCTAAATTACAAACCGGTTTTGTCTCAACTGAACCCATTCATTTTCCTTTTATCGTTTCGATAATTTTCGATATACAACATTCACAGAGAATAAAATGCTAAAATAATGTAGAAAGATATAAAAATCATCAGAAAGGTACAAAAGGAAAACAGAAACACGAAGGGGTTGGAGACCTAGGTTTTGGACCCGACACAATGGTTTCTACATATGAAAGTCACTAACCCAAGCTAAAAAGTAGCGTAAACTATATACATAAGACTATATTACGTGATAATAAGAGGAACCCCATCATGTTGCGTACATGATATTGATATATTCTTTTTCATACTACCTTGGTGCTTTAATCTGCAGAATACCTTCATTTCAAAATGAATTACCCATTAATATGTGGTCATTGCCACCTCATTCTAGAATCATTTTGAAATATAAGTCAACCCATTCCCTTCATTGTACATGTAGACATATGAAATCATTTAATGCACTGACAGCTGATGAGCATTGTCAAATGAGCAAACTAAAAATGTATATATATATTCTATATTCTCTCCATTAGACCCCCATGATTCTGGTTCTTATAGAGTAAAAAAAAGTATATTTTTTTAGAATTGTGAAGTTCTGTGCCTGCATAAAATTTATATAACATTTTTTTTTATAAATGTTTTTTTCAGTATACATCCGCCTTGAGGCAGCCTATTTATTTGTCATGGGGTAGCATCCCACCTGAACGCATGAGAAATAGGACTTGTAATTTGTGTTAGTGCACTTAAAATGCCATGTGCTTTGTAGTGCAGCATGTTGTGGGTTGGCTTCCAGTCTGAATGGCCCACACAGTTATGTCATGTTATGTATCCCAGACTTTGTGTATACATTATTTTTATGCCACTCTGTTTTTACTTTTTTTTGCTTTTTTGGTTAAGAAATAGAAAGGCAAATATGCATTTCATGCTACACAGGTTGGCTGCAATAGTGGAATCTGTTACACATTTAAAGCAGGTCATAATCATATAATTGATGGACATATGTGGTAACACATTTCTAAAACATGTGCCATAATATTTACCTGACCAAACATTCATACTCCAGTGGGATATGACAGTAAGACATTCTACATGGAGTGTTCTTGTAAATGTGAAAATGTGATATGGGGGGGATAATAACACAGGGAATCTCATCCATTGCTTTACACTGCTGGATGTTTGTTGCACTCGACCCCAGTAGGTTAATGAACACTTTTCTGTTAAGAGGTAAAGTGGAGGAAAGAAAAAATTAAAAAAGGACCAGTAAAGGTTCACACTAGGGACCACTTACATCTTTTAACCTTTTAAGTGCTGGGAGACCTGCAATACTTTAAGTGAAGGTGTTAAATGGTTTTTATTTGCTTCAGGGTTAGTAAAGGCTAGACAACTTTCCCCCCTCCTTCCTCTTTAGATCAGCAAATGGCACTGCAGCTATGATGAATGAGTATTAGGGTAACTCATTTTAAGACGTGCTTGATTTATTAACATCGAGGTCTCCATTTTCCGGCAGGTCAGTGCTTTACTGAAACACCCAAAGTCATTGTCAAGGTCAGGCTGTTTATGATGTTTTTTTTTCTTTTTACACAAATGTCTGAAACGCATCAGCCTGCTAATCAGCCCTCGAAGCCTTGATGAGATTCATTGGTTGGACAAAAAAAGCAGTTTTGGTCTTCACAAAAAAAAAATCTTTAAAAAGAAAAAAATTAAAAGCTAGCGGCTATGAGGTCCACGCTTCAATTATGACTCCCTAGTAAGACAAGGGCCTTAATGGTCAGTGTTTGCCTTCAGGGATGTTTATTACACACACAACTATTTTGCAGGAGCAGCGTCAAATCTATAAAACTACCATTAGGCTGAAAAATCAATCAAAATGCCATTAAAGTGGAATAAGTTGCCAATATTGCTGATGTGGTAGCAGCTCTTTCGATTTTCCTTCAGATTATTAGGTACAGCCTAGTAGTGACTTTGTTAAGGAAAATAAGTGTTGTTCAGAAGTAATACGTCTCTTTGGCTTCATAAAGTTTGTGGCCTCATATTTCCCACTTTATTGATTACCCATTATCATTTCTCACAAGGCGTCCTAACTCAAGGGGAAAATATAACTCTCTCTCGTTTCTCGCTGAACGGCCATGCCATTATAGATCGGGAGGAAGGTATTTCAGATGAACCAGTCTAGGAGAAAAATGAGCTGAAAATAATATGAGTGTGTGCCTTCCAGGTCTTAGCAGTTAGAAGTAAGAACAAAGCTTTGTCAGCATTCTCCCCATGAGTCACCCCCACCCCTCACAATCACTACTACCTCCTTTCTTCTTTTTACCCTCCTCTCCTTGGTATACCACCTCTGTGCTGCTGGATCTCCATCTTTTCCTCTTTTTTGCAAAACAATGAACAGCTGGAATGGAGTTCTCGAGCCATCAGTAACCTTAAAGCATTTCTGTACTATGAGTAATTTGCTCTGAAGGATACAGTAGGTTAACGATTTATTCAGCTCCTAAAATTCCAAGACCACTGCTGTGATGCTCAAGATAGATATATATTTTTTCATTTGCTCTCTGGTTTATTTGTTTGTTTGTTTTACAAAATTTTAACAATAAATTCTTTTTCATCTTTTTATTTTTTTACATTCATTTCTGGGATGCTGACATGCCCTGTGTGCTTTACCTAAAGCAATAAACCAACACTGTGTTTGTAACAGGGTCACAGGGCCTTGAGACTGTAATCTATTTCAGTAGCACAAACTCCAAGTACTGAATAGAATAAGAATAATTCTTTTTTTGCATTAAAAAAATAGAAAAATAAGCATATTGTATATAGGAAAATAGGGATATATCATAGGACACCACAACACATTGGAAAAAATTACCATTATTTTACAAACTGGCACTCAGAGGACCTAAACTGTGTCAGCTTTACCTAAAAAGGCAAAATTTAGATCACAAAGGGTAAGTTGCACGACCAAGTTTAGGTAAAAATAAAATAATGGAGGTACAATGCAGGCTAAGCAAGTAGTAGTGATCTCCTGCAGGGACAGGAGTTGTGGTGTACCTGTGTCTCTCTAGCTGTGTTCCACCCTGCTGTAGAGGACAGGAGTTGTGGTGTGCCTGTGTCTCTCTAGCTGTGTTCCACCCTGCTGTAGAGGCACACACACTTTCACGCAAATTTATAACCCACCCCTCATACTGACCCATTTTATTACCTGTGAGTTTTACCCAGTTCCTTTCACCACCTAATGGCCGTGCTGGCCACGGACATCACTCCTGCATTACGCCTGACAATTGTGTCCACTTTATTTATGTTTTCTGTAAAAGGCAAAAATTTGAGTAGGAAATGTTTAGGAAACCTATATGTTGTTTTTATTATAATTTTTTTCTGTTTTAGTCCTTTAGAGGAGATTTATTTTAACGTAATGGAGGCAAATTGGAAAATAGGGTAATTAAAGGTCAAATATGGTAACATGAGGGCACTTTTCTTATCTAAAAGAAAATCCCCTCTTAAGCCTCCTATACACGCCAAGATTTACATGATAAACCGCCGCGTGTGCTCAAAGTTTAAACTTTTAATTCAGCCAGAAAGCAGTGGCAACCAGCGTCCCCATCCAAAGTAAGATTCTCGGGGATGACACCATCATGCGCGGTTGATCTGTCAGGAGATCGGCAGCAAATCTAAATGTGAGTGGGGGGCTTGTCGTTCTTCATTAAAAGATGAAAGTGAAAGTCTAAAAGTGTAGATTTTTTTTCTTTATATTACAGATATTGGTTACCATAATACAGAAAATGATTTAATACTTTCTTAACCTCCTGGCCGTAACGGCTTCTCATGCCATTTTTTATGGCACGAAAAGCAGCTGCCCAGGCAATTACGGCAGTGTACACTGTACTTCGCTGTGGTTGCCGGCTCTCCCCCTGGCCCTCTACACACCGCCAGTGTCAATTAGACACCAGCGGTGTGTAGGGAGAAAAGCGTCGCCCCCTCCATTAACATGGAGGTCTATGGCACCGCCCCCTTCGTCATCACCGATGACGCCGAAGACTCTGGGCCGGAAAGGCTCTGTAAATCTGCAGCTCTGCAGAAATGCTGCAAGCTCACTGAGAACCAGCGGTGGTGCCTGATCCCGCCACGAGGGCAGTGTTTAAAAAATAAGGGCATTTACTTCATTATCTCTATAACTGTTAATAAAAATGCTTGCTTTATTCCTGACGGGGTGTAGAGCTCTTAAATTATTAAAAAGCAGTTGTGCAAGTTTAATTAAACCTAAAAATACCAGCCCACTGACAGATATCTTTGTAGATGAGTCGAGAAAATCTGCAAGACGTGTGTCTTCATTCCTGGCATCTTATTAGCTTAATGAGTAAGATATTAAACATATTATGTTACAAGCAGCGTTTTCTTTATTCTTCAAAGATGTTTTCTTCTCTAGATTGGTTCTTTTTGGTCTACAGATAATTTGTTTATGAAGTGCTTTCAGCTAATACATATATTGATCAATTAAATCTTATAGTCCATTTCATGTATGTCAACATTTATTCCGGATTTTATGTACCGTATTTTTTGGACTATAAGACGCATCGGACCATAAGACGCTTTGAGCTCTGCTGGCATAGGCAATTATACAGTACAGATGGAAGGCCTGGACACCAGCCGATATCTCACATCTGACAGCTCCTCCAGCTCCCTGGCTAATCTCCGTGCTGGGAGAGCTGGCGGGAAGCCAAGGTGTGGGCAGGGGTGTCGCGCATTCGGACCATAAGACACAGGCACTTTCTGCCCCCAATTTTGGGGGTGAAAAATTGCGTCTTATGGTCCAAAAAATACGGTAATTTGCTCATTTATAAATACGTATAATTCTGGTAATATTCATAGAAACTCTTTCTTTGATTTGATATGACAATTTCAGTGCTACATAAAGGCTATAGACCTAAAACACCCTTGAGTCTGGAAAAGGTGCTTTTAAAGTAAATAGTAGGCCATATTGTAAAAGTTAACCTGTGATCATTTCCATTAAAACACTGTTGGTTGAACTCATACCTTTGTGACATTCTCTTTAGGTAATCTTTTATGAGAAAACATTTTGCAGTCTAACTAAAGTCTACCAGCACACTATGAATATTTTTTAATTATATGTATTATTTTTTCCAGCCACAAAGCCTGTCCTAAATAGCATGCTACGTGATCCGTCCTTAATTCCTGATTCCGTGCTCGCCAGCCAGGTGCAACAGGTAAAACCCCATCAATGTGCTAAGGGAAGAAACTACTTCACTTTCGTTTAATTACTACCGCTGTAAAATAACTTTGAGATTACAAAGCCTTCTGAATGTCACTAGATAACTTGCCTGAGGAACGTTTCCTATTTTAATTGCTGCGTTTTGTGTCAGCAGTAACAGTGTGAGATCATGTTTATCATGTCAGTTAAAGGGTTTTGTCCCTAGGGATAATTAATGTTCAGTGCTGCTTAGCTGTGTTTTCTGGTGATGCGGGTTATGATTATGATGTGTATTTATTATAGATTGTTTATATTTGTTGCCCTTCATTTTGAATAAGCATATTGTATATCTCACTTTTTTAATTCATTCATTTTATTGAATTTAATTTAATCAAATGTAATTACAATAATAAAGCCAATTTAAAAAATGGTTCGATTAATGGCATTTTTCACCTTATAAATATTTTGGAAACATGACACAGCCTATGCCCCAACCAAATAAGGCCTTGTCTCCACTGCGTCGAAATCTCTGCATTTTATTTGTGTTGAACAGGGGGATTTCAACCCTGGTGAATGTGTCCCATTGTTAGGCAGTTGTCGCCACTAGTTCATTGATGATGGGATGCATCATGTCAATAACAACGCAGGTCCCTGCCTTGATATTGCATGGATGCTCGATGCATCCTTTGAAAAGGCAAACGTCAACTGACGCATAAAAAACTTTGCCTATTTCACATGTTTTGCCTATAGGAGTGTATAGGGCATGTTAACAAGTCATAAACATGGGACAAATGCACCTGGGCCCCCCTTAGGTTTTGCGATGGCCCTGATGCATCTATGATGGCCAGTGAAGATAAAACTTGACTGTGAAAAGTTTCTTACCTCCAGGGACTTTTACAGTGCTAATTAGTTCGCAAGCCATGAATATGATTAATATTTATTGTACAAAATATATGAAAATGTCCAATCAAGACCATTTCATGGGTCATAGGTGCATATTTGTCAAGAGGCCCTTTTTAGGTTTATGCAAATTTTGAATATTTAAATTGTTCAGAGGTGTTCCATGCCCCTGTGTTCAAAGCATTTCACTTTGGTGTGCAGCTTCCTTTAGGAACATTTATAGACAGTTGGAGGTCAATCTTTAAAGGAAACGTGATATGTAGAAAGTCTCATGGACCATAACCTCAACAGGTTATACAGTAGATGTGAAATTTTGGTGCATGAAACCTCCAACTGTCTATAAACGTTCCAGAGGAAGCCGCAAACCAAGGAACAAAACCCGTCGAACGCAAACAGCACGAGGGCATGGAACAATGGATTTGAATATTCTAAATCTGCACAAACCTAACAAGGACATCTTGGATAATATGCACTGTATGTGAAATGGTAAAAGTCTCTGGAGGTAGGCAACCTGCTGTTTGAGTTGCAGTGAGTAGAACTCAAACCTTTTTTCTTGAGGTGCTTTAAATAAACCCTTTAACTAATGCCCTCCTATAATTTACATTTACATAACTTAACTGTGTTCTCAGCCTTTGCTTCTCAGCCTTTTGGCTAAGATCAAGTGTAGTATCTGTTCTTTTCAGTTCCCTGAAATCCCTGGGAATTCCTTGTATAATCCTTTCCTACGGGATTGGGTTCCAGGTTTCCTCAGTTGGTAAAGGGAATGTATGGGGGCAATTCTTGCATTTGTGGATCCAGCATGGTCAGGGAAGGAGCACGGTGGAGTGTCTCCCATGTATCTGGACCCTTCCATGAGGGGTAATTGATAGGTGGTGTTGGGAAGCCATGTCCTCTCTGGTCTTTTAATTTGGGCCATTGTGGCCCTTTCCTGGTCCTTAGTACTCGGAAGACCTGACTCCGGTCAAGGTCACCTGGGAAACTGGACACTTGAGGGTCAGAGTACACGATTGAGTGTGCACTAAGGCTCAATAAAAACAATACATGCATGATTGGTTTTGGAAGTCCTTTTACTGTTTAAGGGTTTGTAAATAATTGTATTGTTTTGTATTGTATGTAGTTTTAAGTTATTGTTTTGGTTACTGATCTTATTTTTTCTCTCTCTTTTAGTGCATTGTAAACGACTGTTGCAACGGACCATTGGTGGATTGCATCAAACAGTATCCTTTAAGAGTCATACATCCAACCCAGTGTAATGTGATCCAAGGCTAATGCAAAAAGTGTTGAAGTATGTTTGTGTAAATGATAGATACCCCTATTCATTTGAATGACCTATGCAACACTCCATAGTGATCCTGCCATAAAATTGGTAGCTGGCCACACTACGTTGGATGGGGACTGATGATGCAGAAGTGCTGCGGCTCAATATCGAGGAAGCTGGAGCGCAACGCAATGACGTCTAACGGCCCATCGATCATACAGGCATCGAGCCATGTATGCCTAGAATTATTATTAACTAGCCTGACTTGTAAATGATGATCGTTAAATGGCTGTATATGTGCACTACTGCCCACTGCACCCTAAATGTACAGTGTGGTTTCATGCTAACAGTTATTACTATTCTGACATTTTTAGGTTTGAGGGATTTCCACCGCTCCAGTGACAGGACAAGTATTTAAATTATTAGTTTAAGGTATTAATGCATTTCTCCCATATTCCAAATATAGCACACCTTTTATGACCCCATCTAACTCTAAACACAGCCAACAAACTGCTTTCATTATATCTGCAGCTATTGGCAGCCAGGAATGAGTTATAATGGGCTGTAATGGCTTTGTGGTTTGAAAAAAAGGCATGGCTGGTGAGGAAATAATTGATTAGCATTTGATAGAAACTATCAGGGAAATGCTTGATTGCTCTGTGGAGATATTGAGAAATATCATCCTTGCAATATGAAGTGGCATCATTGTGCTAGCTTTGACTTTGCACATTCTCCAAAGATTGATTTAAAGGAACTACATGTGACAGGCCTTTATAAAATGTATATGTTTTGATATTACGTATTACTGGTTGTAAAATGCTTTAAAGAAAGCTGTGCAGGTATTTTCTAAATGCAATGAGATGGAGATGCAGACAAATGGAGGCATCAGCATAGCAAAGTAACAAAATTATATATCTATGGCTGCCTGTCGGAGAAAGGAGAATTGCCTGGTAATGTATTCATTTACGGGAACACCTGTAGCATGGTAGAATCCGTGACCACTTTTATAGAGGCGCAGAGGTCATGTACCTTGGGATTTCTTTTTGCCTCATGTAACAATAGACATAGATTTCACCCTTATTTGTGGAGTTGGTCAGGGTCCCACTCATGTTATTGCCGCCATATTATGTCCTATCAACCATAGCAGCATCTAATATTTGGATCAGGGACAGGACATACACATTTACCCCTTGTATGGACTTGTACAAGGTAAAAGGGCAATTTGTTATGGCGTTTTTTTCAGTATTTTTATTTTTTTTGCTTTAGTGTATTATTTTTTACATTGTTTGGAGAAACCGAAGACATTTTATGTGTGATGGTTTTACAAATGTTACTGTAGATAATTTCGTTTGTTTGGGAATTAAGTGTTGGACGTTATAAGATTGCGAAGGTGCTTTCTTCTATGGTGAAGGCAATGAGAGACAGGCTAATAGGTTTATGCAGACTGAACTTGAGCCAATCAAACTCTGCTGTGTTTCATAGATCAGATTTCTATCCAAAGTTTGAACAATCAAGATTTTTATCAAAGAGTAAAATATGGTACCCATATGTGCTGTCTGCTGGCACTTCCAACCAATCGATTTCTGATTGCAGTGATTTGGTTGGTTGCTTTTATGCAATCTGCAGATTTATATACACTCTCCAGGGCTTTGTGCAAGTTATCACTTCTTCATACAAGACTTCACTTCATGGATTTTGAGTAAGGCATGGGTCTATTGCGCCTTTTCCCCCTTGTTAGACAAAGACAGGATATTGTCCACTTTCATGGTGTCAAAGTGGCGCACCCAAACCACTTTGTTTACAATGCTGAGTACCACATTATCATTGAAGCACCGCTGAGGTGTCCATTGAAGATTAATGGATGCACCAGTAAGACTTTTCCATGTCTGTTATTGAACACATGCCCTTAGGCAGTACAAGAGTTACTATTTAAATGCAAAACATTAACCAATATCATTCAGTAAGTTTATGTTCAGTATAAGAGTATCAATATAATAATATAAAAATTATAGTAGTGATAGGCTCTGGCCCTGTATCAATGCAGCCCACATGTCAATCCCCCAATCTCTGCTGCACTCTTCGCCTATATATAAAGCTAGCCATACACGTGTCGGATTCCACGGCCGATTGATCACTGATCCGATCGATTCCGGCGATCTCAGCGGGAATCGGAGCTCCGATCAATCGGCCAATTAAGAGTATCCGATCGCTGCATACCACCTTGTCCCATGGATTCCTGGACGATTCCGCGTCCGATCGCTTACTTCCCAAATGGCAACTCCCCCTGATGTGTGCAGAATCGGATCAGAAAGACCAACATGTTGGTTCTCCGTCGGATCCGATTCTGAGCCCCCGATCAATCAGACGCGAACGATCGGACAAGGTGGGCTGCACGCGATTCCGGCACGATCGTATCACGTGCACGCCCGGGAATCGATCGTCCCGGAATCCGCTTGGAATCCGACACGTGTATGGGGGCCTTAAGACCTGCTCAGCCTTGGGATGCTAGGTGCATTGTCCCAGCATTCTCAGGTCTTATGTGTGCAAGGAATGTTGCCTGGGAACAGGGATTGATGAAGGACCAGGGGCCCACAAACAAACAAGGACAGACAGTTCTGGCAACCACACAGTGCCAGCTAGGGCAGACGTGGGCAAACTAAAGCCGGGGGCCATATTCATCCTTTTATGGTTTTATTCCGGCCCTTGGTGTCAGGATACTCTGGCTCCCCTCTGCTCATTTACTTTCCTGCAATAAGTGGAGAAAATGCCTAAAGGATGATTATTAAGGTCTCCTGCTAGAGGCCGTAGATTTCTTTACTATTCAAAGCATCATTTGTTATATATATTTTTTTTATATATATTGTTCATCCTTAGTACTCAGTATGATTATTATTTCTTTTAATCAATGTATCAATGTTTAAATTTTCCACCTGTTGCAGCCCACAAGTTAGCAAGTTTGCCCACCCTGAACTAGGAATGTAGGAATGAAGTCAAGACCAAAGCAAGATCAGGGCTGGAAGCAGACAAGCTATCTAGAAGGGGCAGGCAGAAGAATAGTCGAGTTTAAGCAAGGTCAAGGTAGGCAGCAGACATAGAGTGGTAAAGAGCAAAGCAAAGGTTAGTTATCCAATAAACAGTAAATGGAGTGCAGGGGCAGCAAAGCCATGCAGCATCACATTTTTTATAGGGCAGGAAGTGCTACAGATTACAGAACTATTAAAATGGAGCACCTGGAAAGGCACATTGATCTTCCTATGCCTGCAAGGAGGTGGGCATGAAAACATTGCATAGATTAGCATTCAGAAGCTGCATGGACAACAGCGGTGAAAACAGGGTTATGTCTGTGCAAACCCAAGTCACACTGGGGTCCCATGGTCCTAACAAGAAGAATAAGAAGTGTAAGAATAATTCTTATATAAATATAATTTGGCTGCTTTTAGTTCTGTGATCAGCCTTTAACAGGCTCATGTTTGCAGCCAATATTCCGAAGGTGAAGTCCCTGTAAGGCCTTTGTTGGCACAGGGTACCAGAGCCACACGCGCCCTGTGACTTATGGCCATATGGAAGTGTTACATCAGGGCGAAAGTTTTCAGAAATTACATGTTAATTCCAGGGCACATAAAATAGTTAAAAATCAATTGAAAGTTTAAGGTTTTAAAAGCATAATGTCTTTTGAAGGATTGTGTATTGATTTTAAATATAACTCTCTAATTATATATGCACAGAGTGAAGCGCAGAGACAAGCTCTTTGCAAATGGCAGGGGGCTGTTTCACAGGAAGGCTTCTGAGGATTACGGGAAGCCGGGCCTCAGTTTTTCACTGGGCGGAAAATGGCTTGCGAGATTATTTACAAGTTTTGCCTGCTGGTCAGCGGGATCCATCAATAACAGGTAGTAACATTATAGACCATCACTAAGTGTTTCGGCCACTATCGCATTAGGAAATCGCTTTGAAGCTCTCATTTTATTCCCTGTTTGTCTTCATTCTCTGCTATTTTCTTACTCCCAATCTCACTTCTTAATTTTCTTTTTTCTTATTTTTTCTGCTTTCTTACAGAAACTGCCTGGCTAATTCTTTTGTTCTAAGCAAGAATAAAATATTTCAGTGAAAAATTAAACCAAATAATGCTAATATTTCCTGGTTCTACCTGGTTCTTCTTTGAATAACATTCCTTTGGCAATTTTAGACATAGTGATATGCGGTGGGGCACTTAGACTATTAATGGAAGTTCATTCTACTCAGTACAGGGGTTTGAGTTTATTTACCAGGGAGTAGTTTTAAGTCAATAGACATATGGTCTATTGGCAAATATACTGAGGAATAGATTGTAGGTTTACACTTACATTTGTTCTCAGAAGTAAACCTGCCATAAATAATACATTAAATGAGGTTTATGATACAAAAGGAAATAAGCAATTGCTATCGCCAGTGAAAAAATGTGTCAGTTCTGAAAATGTGTAAACCTTAATTTTTACTGTACAAGCCTTGGACCCACAGCTCCCCACCAGAATTAGACAAAGGCATGCTACAGGGTTTGCTGAAAGCTGTAACAATAGGTTTTGGGTGCTTGACTGGCCTCAGAAGCAACATGGGTGGGGTGGGATATAATTCTGCTGTTTACCACCTGTCTAAACTCATATGCAATTTTTGCAATATGCTATTTTCAGCTGCGTATATATATATATATATATATATGGACTTGCTCATTATTTTGTTTTCTGTTTTGACCAAAAGTAACATTGGCTTTACTTGTTTCAACTGCTTAAATATTGCAACAAGAACATTACAGAGCTATTATTTTATATTACATATAATATGTATATGTTAGTACCTACCGTATTTTTCGGACTATAAAACTCACTTTTTACCATTAAAGTCAATGGGAAAGTGTCCCTGCGTTTTATGATCCGAATATGTAAAAAAAAAAAAAAAAATTATATATATTCTTTTTTTAGTCCCAACCACCCCAGGAGCAATAGCTCTGCATCCCAAGAGGCAGAAATGTGTTCCCGTCCCTTCAGCCAAACTAATAAGCCACTGCCAAGTTGAGATCTTATCTACATTAGCACTAGTAGTACCCATACATATATTCACTTGATATCTCAATGTCTTTTTCCCCCTAATTATTGTTCAAAAACTTTGGGTGCGTCTTATGTTCCGGTGCATCTTACAGTCTGTAAAATACGGTATATTTTTTCCTCATAGGTTAAAATGAGTTCTGATGTCAATCGTGCCATAGGAAACTGTTCTTTGCTTTAATATCATTAACATTATCAGATAAGTGATGAAGTGTGTATTCTACAATATAAATGTTCATGTATTCAAGCGCAGCATATTTTATTTCCTTGACCCTCTGGTGCTTTAGTGCTACTGGCTATGAGCATGAAGTGCTTTTAAGAGAAAAACTAATAGAGAAGAATCTGGCATTTTTAGGTAAGACGTTTGCATGATAATGACAATTATTTTAAAAAGTTAATTTGTAATGTAATTTGAACTATTATTAGAAACGTTTATTTATAGAACACCAACATATTACGCAGCGCTGTACATTATATTAGAGTTGAGAGGCAAAACAAGATAACACACAGGTACAGGTTTTGACACAGAAGGAGTTGAGGAACCTGCCAAATCGGGCTTACAATCTTATAGGTTGGGGAACAGAGTTTACAAAAGGGGGTTGGGATGAACATAAAGTATTTGGACATCTTCATGTCCAGGGCTGCACACAATGCGCTTGCACATAGTGTACTTTTGCATAGTAAAAATTAAGAGGTATTCTGGGTGGCCGCATTCACAGAGGGAGAATCGCTATCTCATAGAAGAGAGAGAGATTCTGCATCCCCCCTCTCCTCCTCTTTACTTAATGTGGAAGCCATTTTGGAGGCATAAATACATTTTCATGTTCAAGAAACAAGTTTGAGATGATTGGTGACATTGAGCATTATCATGCTGTCAGTAGGCATCTAACAATGGAGAAACTGCAGCCATAAAGGGATAGACATGATCAGCAACTAAACTGTTGTAGGCTGTGCTTTTTCGACAATGCTCAATTAGTACTTCCAATTCTGTAACGCTAATACCACTAGCCTGAGCTTAGTCATTATCAATTCATATATTTGTGTTCCTGATGCCGAATCTTGATAGTACCATTCAAATTTCGAAGCAGAAATTAAAACAAGTCAGACCATTTAACATTTTACAGTGTTCTTTTTTTTTGGGGGGGGGGGGGGGGGGCTGACACTTGGAATTGTAGCCTCAGTTGCCTGTTCTTCACTTTAAGTAGTGGCACCCAGTTTGGTTTTCTCCTGCTGTTAGCCACCACTTTCAGGGTTTGACTTCATCTATTGTGAGATATCCTGGATGTAACAAGGGGTTATTTGTATTACTATGGCTTTTCTTTCTGCTAAAAAGTGTCTAAGGAAAAAAAAATTTGATACCCAACATAGATGATGCACTTAAAACATTTGCAGGCATTCAGTCAGTTAAGCATCAACCCCTAATATTCTTGTACTTTCTATTCCCAAGTCCAAACATGACTGACCACCTAAGTGGATTCTTTCTCGAAATAAAATGGAATTTCTCAGTTGTGTTTGTATTGCCACTCAAAGACTGGGTTCATCAAATTGTATCTCTCTTTGATGAAAATTAAGATGTATTCATATTAGTTATGTTTTCAGTGCTGGGAAAGATACGGATGTTGGAAGTTAAACAATGTAAAAATATGTTTTGGCAATGTTACTATGGAATACCCCTTTTTGGCTTTAATTGATATTTTGGGTTTGCCACAAATGGCTACTCTTCTATCTCTGGGAATGCTGTATGTGAGGTTTAGGAATGAGGGGAAATGATTATTATAGTAAGTGAATATAGTGAGGGAAGGAGTTCAGGATGATTGATGCTGAGCAGGCTTTTATTGATTGAGGGGCGAGCAGGAACTCTGTTATCTAATACATTGTATAAACAGCACACCCTTGCTGGCATGTAATTAATATTTAATAGAATAAGTGGCTGAAAGAAAATGCTTTAATATGTACTGTAGTATTACTTTCCCTGTCATGAGATAAGAGCCACACTTTGGTCATGTGAAACCAGAGGAACATGCAAAGAAATGGCAGGCAGTCTTTCTCTGGGCTGCTGTTGACTGTCATGTCAGACCATGAAAAGAAGCTTTTATATATATATATATATATATATATATATATATATAGTTGCAAGAAAAAGTATGTGAACCCTTTACGTGGCGTCATAAAATATGCTCTGATCTTCATCAAGTCACACCAATAGATAATAATTCACAAACATTATATGTTTTCATGTTGTTATTGAACATAACATGTTAACATTCACAGTGCAGGGTGGAAAAAGTATGTGAACCTTTAGACTTAGCAACAGTGCTAAACTTTCTCCATTTGTAGACAGTCTGTCTTACCGTGGATCTATGAACATCAAGATATGTTAAATGAATACAACATTATATGTTAAATGAAAACATATCATGTTTGTGTGGTATTTTAAGCAGACTGTGTTTTTGGTGTGACTTAGATGAAGATCAGAGCACATTTAATGACCAATTCATGCAATACGCCACGTAATCCCAAAGGGTACTTTTTCTTGCAACTGTATAAAGTGCCTAGTACTCAGAGTTAGGTTTGTAGCTCTAAATGAGCTGTTGATGACTGTCATCAGAAAGATAGAGGCAAAACAGGGTATTATTGTCTTATATTGATATAGTGATAATATTTTATGCAGCGCTTTACAAAGTATATATAGTGTTATCATGAACAGCTCACAATCTAATGTTTCTATAAAACTAACACACGGCATTGTTCCTGGGCTGGGAGGAGCCAATAAGCCTTGTAGCATGTCTATAGTTTGTTGAAGGAGACCCACGGTCTACATGCAAAGCAATGGACATTGACCGTGATTTATGGTCATGTCCAATATCCCTGTTTTCTAGCGGGATTGATTGGCCGCATTAGATATGGGCCAGATAGACGGCCATGAGCGTGCACGGCGCTCGAAGCGGCCACTGATCTGGCTCATATCTATGCGTGTGTTCCCTGCTTTAGTCTCTCTGTCTAACATCCCCAGAACCAACCTTCCGACTATATATAACCTGACTGAGTAGATGAGATCGTTCCCACCTAGGGTCCGTCACTTATTCAATCAAGTTCTAGTTTCAGCACCTTAAGGAGAATGATAAAGGACTACAGCCACGTTTTCAAAAAAGCAGAAGGCCTTTAGAGAAGTTCCCTAGAACATTCCACATCCTATTTGTGCATATCAGTCTACACCACCCAATCTGCACGACATACTAATGTAGACTGTGTCTTTTCCTAAACATTGCCCATTGAGCACAAGGAACATCATCACCCGGTATGCATTGATGCAGGGTGTCGAGACCTGTACTCATTACACAGCACTGACTATGGTATCACAGTATCCACACGGATCACAGCTGGAATACAGTAAGTATCTCAGGGGAAACATTTTCCTTCGATTTTCCTCAATGTCTTGTGTCCTTAATATTGTGCCAAAAAAACTTGCTTCCGACAGGAATTCTATTTGTGGGGAGACGGCCAAAAACCCTTGACCAGCGAAGCACCTGCACAGATTTCTCCTATTTCAAAGAACAGAAATATAAAAACATTTTGATATTTTTTTTTGTTTCTGTCAGTTCTTGCAGCACGGGCTCCACAGCTATAAAGACCTCCAAATTATGTGTCACTGAGGGGTGAATTTAAAATTACATGACAGGTAGAGGAGGGAATGGTGAATCACAAATTCATTACAGATAAGTCAGATACTCGTGGTTTAGTATGGCTCTCAACAGGGACAATAACTTTATGGTCATTTATGATTTAAACTGAGTTCTAACCACTGGCAATATTTTAACCCTTTCTCTCATTCCCCAAAACTATAAGAACACTTATTTACAAACGATAACTATGTATGGGACTGCTCACTTTTCAACTGTGATAAATTAAAAACTAGGCACATGGGCCCATTTTGTTTTTGGGTTTTTTGGTTTATGGGTGTTAACAGCTTTGTCATGGAGTAGGTGATTTGTCATGGACAATCTGTTAGTCAATTGACATTTAATTGTTATTAGTAGATGGTTGCAATTTAGTACTTCTACCCCTTACTCTTTATTACTACCAATAATTTCATGTCTTCCAACGCTTGACCTTATATTATCTTTACACGATTACGTGAATTGCTGGCATTTACACATTGCGTGATTAAGTTCGGCCGATTTTAATCTGACCGACGGGAGTGCGCTGCTCTCTGCCGCTTTCTTCGTGGTCAGTGTTAATAAAAATCCTGGCCGTTATCGTGCATGTCCCCACATGGGGCGACATGATCTTCTCTGGGGCGCCCCCTACTTTAGCGGGCTGGCCCAGAGATCCGAAATTGCTCGGAAAATCTTGAGCGATGGGAGCCGCTACGCGCCATAAGCTACCATGAAGTCCGGCTGCTTCATTTCTATGCTTATGATGCAGGCACATCTAATTAGTGTGCCCGTTCTAGCGACTGAATGGGCGTTGCCAGAATGACATTGTGGTATTGTAAAGTCTGTGATGACGTCATCACGTTTACCAATCCGGATGAAAATAGGGTGCAGTATTCGGCGCACCGGGTCGAGCCTGCGTGTATGCTTGGCAATTAGGGTTGGTTTGTTGTGCACCACGTCAAGATTTATTGGCCGACAGGTATGCCGATTCAACGTATTTTTTTGGTTGTTTGTACAATATAATCGTTGATACACACGACGCCATTGGCATCCCGATGGATTTTTTTCCAGAGATTTGACAAAAAATCGTCCACACAACATGATTCGAGAAATGTGGTAAACTTTCATCTGTCGTTTATTTTTCGATGGTTTTTTTTGTTTGCTAAAAACGAACGTCATTATTTCAATCGATATTTTGGTTCCCTTATCATCTTTCCTAAAAAAAAAATCTGAAAGAGTTTTCATTCGGGGTTTACAACATATTTCATGTCGAGTATTTGTCCGTTTCGTGGCTGTTACCAAACTCCCCCCAAAAGGAATATACATGGAACTATTCGATAATGGACGAACGAAATCCGCTAAAAAAATAGAAAGAAGTGAAAAACAAAAAATCTTGACGTGAAACCACCTTAATCCACACCCTCACCTCAATCAGTCTAGTGGTCTGAGAAACACATTAGCTTTTTTACAACGATTTAGTACTTGTAACTTTTGTCGTATAATTATGTGATTTTGCTTGATTAAAATCCCAGAATCTGGATTATCGCCTGTAAGAAGGGATAGGTCGAGTCCTTATTCCCCGATTACAGTTGCACTTCTCTTAATTACTTATAGTTAGCTCATATTATTATTTCGGTTCACTTGAACTACAAACTCTCTACCTTGAAGAATGCAAATACATTCCATCCTATGTCTCTTTTAAAGAAAAAAAATTTATAGATGAGTTTCACTTTAGACGAGCAAAGCTGTAGGCAGTTAACAATGGGTTATATACGGTAGTATAAACCACAGTATAAAGAATAGAATGAGTTTGTAATGCCACATAGTTTTACTTAGTTTTATTTAATTATTTATTTAACACCACATTTATTTTATCTTTTCAAGAAGAAAGTTTGTTTTAACTGTTGTTCTGTTGCTCCTACTGCGGTGACCCATCCAGACGAGCTGTTTTTTATTTACATTGGTGTGATAAGGAACTGATGTTGGTGTATTCCCTGTCCTGACCTGATAGATGGATGGGAAGTGAGCTTGCAACCTCAGGGAACTGTCATTAATTCTAATCAAAGGTGAAGCTGAAAGAGCACTAGGAAGACCCTTGTCAGCATCACAGCAGGTGTTAGGACAGGACCACACAACCTTCTCTGTTACACATCCAGGTCATTAGTTAGGGTTGGATGGAGATGTAAAGCAATGCCTCTAATAGGTCTCTACAAAATGCTGTAGTGCTCTCCTGGGTTTCAGAAGTCAAGGGCAATATGTTATGACATATTGAGGGCTTTTCTGTTCAGCTCATAACACCTAAAGAAGAGGAAAGGAAATAATAGATACTATATATCATTAACCTTCCAATTACTAGTCCACATCAAATTCCAAGCATATTATTTAGGACAACAGTGTAAGCCTTTGATAACCTGTTCAGAAAAATCAAAATCCTCAACTCTGGCTGCAGACATAAGTAGAATTAAAGATGGATTGATAGAATAACCAGATAAGTTGTAAGTCCTTACTAGAATTAGGGAAACTAAAATTTGAAGAACAAAACGGTGGGGATCAAATGAGGAAATGCAAGAGTATTTCATATAATATTTCAAAAAAATTATTATTTGTTTTGTTTCTACTATGCATGTCTGCTGTAGGTAAAGTTAGGTTTATGAGAAAAACAGTGATCCCCAAAAAGCTATACCAGTGAAACAATTACTAGAGGCTCTCCTTTCCTCCATTGTGAATGTAATGTAATGTGAATAACAGGGTGAGTTGCCAGTTTAAAGTAAGTCTGCATAAGTTAGTATCTGGGTTAGCAGTGGCTCTACTCCTAGTTAATATCAAATATGCACAATATTCAGCCCTGCTGGAACATGCTTTGGCCCTTAAGCTGTCAGGAGTCTACCATCCCGGGGAGGTTGCAGCTAATAGTCTGCAGTCTCTTTGGAGATGGGACTTTTGGGGGAGAAGCTATATGTCACTCAGCTGCCCATCACTAAACCCAGTTTACGGCTACAGTCTGACATAGGCAATTCTCTAGTTAATGAATGACAGTCCTTTATGGCTCAAGTCAAGTATACTTAAGTGTATGTGCAAGAAGCCTTTTTTGCAAAAAAATGCAAAACAGATTTAGTTTTTTAATATTTGTGTACTGTATTTTTTTTAGTGTTCATCTAATCCTCTCACTTAGTAGGTCTATACAATGAGGAACAATGCAATAACATAGATTGTCTTCTGTGAAAACTGCATATGAAAATTATCCTTTGATCCAGAGATACAAGGAACTGAATTTGTATGCAAAAACTGACTTTTTTCTGTGGGATGCAGCATGGCCTCATGTTCTTTCACCTCCCAAAGCCTCTCTATTGCTCAGGGAGGTCACACATTGTGTTAAAGAACCGACTGAGAGGTATACAAGGTAGAGTCACATTAAACATACAACCTCCAGTCCTATATGCCCGAATCTAATAATCATTTTGCCATCAGATTTAGTTATTTACATTTCTATCATAGGCTATGTGAACTGGTTTATGACAGAAAAAGTCTCTGTCATTGTAGGATTGTTTGCTGTATTCCAAATGCACAATATGCACGCAGTTATTGAATAGATGCTCTTTTCCATCTCATAAACACAATTATTAGCTAATTAGTTGCAAATATGCTTCAGCCAGAGCTTTATGTCATTCTATGAGACCTCGGTCTAGATTGGGGTCCTGCAGTTCTCTGACAGCTAAGGCAGCTTAATGGGTAAATGGTTACTGCTAGTTAAAATCGGTAAAATGGCACACTGCTCTTAAGGCCCCCATACACGTGTCGGATTCCCACCGGATTCCGGCACGATCGATTCCGGGCGCGTGCACGCCAAACGATCGTGCCGGAATCGCATGCAGCCCACCTTGTCCAATCGATCAGGTCCGATCGTTCAGGGGTCCAGAATCGGATCTGACAGAGAACCAACATGTTGGTTCCATCAGATTGATTCTGCCCAGATCAGGGGGAATTGCCATTTGTGAGGTGGACAATCAGACACGGAATCGTCCCGGAATCCGTTGGACAAGGTGGTATGCAGCGATGGATACTCTTAATTGGCCGATTGATCACACCTGCGATTCCCGGCAGAATCGCTGAAATAGATCGGGTGAGTGATCAATTGGCCATGGAATCCGACACGTGTATGGCTAGCTTTAACTGCACTCATTCGTTTTTTAAAGATGTACTGTTTTTATTAAAAAAAAAACTAAGCAACTAACAGACTATTTGGCCAAGATTTTCCTATATTAAAGGCTAGTAAACAGATAAACAAGCTTTAAAGCAAATATATTCTTTGCTCCTGGTCTAGTGTCACATTTGTGTTTCTCTCTACATCTTAAGGTGGGTTTACACATGTACGTTTTTTCTTCAATCAACTGCCAATTCGATTTGATGTCATTATCGAACATCGTTGTTCATTTATCAAATGTAACATTTATCAAATGTAACAGATTTTTTGTTTGTCCATCCCGATATCGAATGAAAATGCAAAATTACGACAGATAATAATGTTCGATGACCTTTCAAAAGATTTTTTGTTCCAACTAAATGTTTCCATCAAACAAATTGTCCATTCTAGATTTGTGTTCAATCAGCCAAAAAAATCTACATGTGTAAACCCACCTTAACAGTGCCAAGGAAATCATTCCCCATGTAGGCGCCATGTTGTATTATTAGGAGATTTTCAAGGGGTAAAGGGCTGATCCTTGTGATGATTGATCCAGCAGTCACAATGGGCTACGGAATAGATGACAAGGGCAAAAGGGTCGAGAGTCCTATGCTAATAATTTACTGTGAGTCCCATTCTCTATAGAATATGTGATGCTGTGGGAGAAACATTCAAGCAGCCATTATACATTGGAAAAGCACTGGTTTGATTTAAGGCTGGGCTCCTGACCATTTGGGAACTGTAGCCGCTAGTGAGATGCACAATGTTATTTCTCAGCCTAGACTGCTGATTAATTTTACAAGAGGGATGGTCAGCAGCCATTAATTTTACAAGAGGGATGGTCAGCGGTAGATGATGAGGTAAAATGTAACAGTCCCTAAGTATGGTCTCTGCTGTTCTCACAGCCACTGAACCAAATCATGCAGCACAGCCAAAAACAAGAGAACCCCAGGTTCAGTGCACAGCTTTGTACCTGCTACAGACAATATTGTTAATGCCCCATTAGAAGAAAACAGTCATATCTAAGTCGTGTCTTATTGCTCCTTTAAACATTTCCAAAAATGTTATGTTTTTTTAATGAAGTAGGTGCAAATAAGCACATGAAAGCAAAACATGTACATGATTTTATTGTTAGCGGATGCTATGTGTTTACAAGCATGTTTCTGGTCTTGTTTGTAGATGAAGATCAGCTGCGTCTGAAGGGTTATGATAAAACTCCAGACTTCATTCTGGAAGTACCAGTAGGTGAGTCCATCATATCACTTTACATTTGCTTTGAAGCCTTAGGACCATTGTGCTGTGTTTATCTGTGTATCTATTACTATACATTTTTTCAATTATGTATTTATACACACACACTGATTTGATAAAAGTATTTTTACACTTTATGCACCTCATCATGCTGTGACTCCGCTCTTTGACTTCACACATGTTCTTGCACATTGTAGCTGAGGTTAACATGTTCCTTAGCACTTCCAATTTTCACTTTCAGTTGACAGTGGAATATCCCACAGGGACAGTAATGAAAAACAATGTATTGCAAAGGTTGGATAATAGAAAGACTAGCAGAGAAATACTGAGCTTATAAGGCACACTTACAAATCTACTGGACTTATTAGGTACCTGAAAAGTACTACTGTTAATACTAAAAAAAGCAACAATAGCCCACATATGATCAAAACATTACATTACAATTTTAGTATATTTCAGCGATCAGTTGGCGTGTCCCAAGGGCTCCAACGCGTTTCACCTGGTTCAAGCTTCATCAGGGATTTCTTGGAATAACACTTTCATATAACAGAAAATATACATGTCATATAATTACATATTCAGCTGGTCACCCAATTGCACCGATATGTTGTAGGACATACCCAGATTTCCCTCTACAGGTAGTCCAACTCCAAAAGCCGAGCCAAGCGCTCAGGAGGGGGCAGGGTCGCCCCACACCAGATGACCCACCCACATTGGATGGCCGACCCTGGGGAGGTCCCGCACCGTTCTCCCATGCTGCTGGGGGTATAGTCCCACTGTAAATATTAATTTGTATTTAGGATCCCCTATTAGCCAGTATTGGCTCTCTAACCATCCCACATTGTGTATACACTTACCAACAAAAAAATCCTTCTATTTCTTAGGTATTTTGGCTCCAACAGCCTTGGTAGTTCTCAGAGAGTGTTGAGTTATAGTATCCTACTGGGATCTGATAAACAAACAAAAACGTTTATGAGACTCCAGAGGGTGCCTCCAAGCATTATGAATAGCCTCTCCTCCCCCACAATAGCTTCAATATAGCAGCGGCCGCAGCCTACCTTGTCTAGTTGTCACCCTCCAGATCCTGTATATTTGTCCCCTTATTCATGTAATGGCGGAAAATTGCCCTGAACTAGGGCTCTCTGGTGGGAGTTGATATACCCCTCCTTGATCAGAGAATACATGACACCTGGGTCCTCCCCGCCCCCAATGGCAGGTGAGTGTTACGCCCCTCCTCTTGGGTCGCACAGACCCAGGCGTCATGTCTCCCTGTGTGGGCGCCATGCGCTCAACCACAGCCATGCTCCACAGCCCCCCCCCATCCTTGCCCCCCCCCCATCAGGCCAGCATGCACTGGCCACGCACCCTTCAGGCATTCCCACCTGCCACGCCAGACCAATCATGGGAGAAGGGGGAGGAGCCCGGCCGTGAGCGCATCCTCCTGTGTCATAAAGGGGGCGGGAGGTAGTCCCACCCCCACCTATGGCTGGTCAGGAGAGGGAACAGAGGATCCCACCCCCCAGCAAATGACACCAGAGTTCCCCGATGTTGTGGGGAGGCGCCCACTTCTGTAGCAGTGAAAAGGAGTTGGACGGACAGTGTCCCCAGGCATCCAACCTCCCCCCCCTACGTCCTCCCAGCCTCTGCAATCCCCCATTCTCCACTGGCCCTCTAGCAGTGCCTGGGCAATCAAATCAGCTGACATACAAAAATGTTTTAATTATATCAATTATAGTAATTATTGCAAAGGTTGCATTCATTGACCACATTTGAATTCACTGAGCTCTTCAGAGTGATCCATTCATACACAAATGTTTGTAAATGCATACTGCATGGCTAGTTGCGTGATTTGATAGACATTAGTTTAAATAAAATACCAACATTCAATGATTACATAGCGTGTACCAATACTGTTGTCCATATAGTGTTTATCATTATCCTCAAGCTTTTGATGTCCCAAGTATTGCGTTGTCAGAAATCCTTACAAATGGATATCGGGCTTTAATATTTTTTTTGCTTTACAGCTGTGGATGGACATGTTATTCACTGGATTGAAAGCAAGGCCTCCTTTGGTGATGAAAACAGTCACCGCATGTACCTACAGGAGCAATTCTGGAGCTACTGGAACAGGTGCGATTTTGGCATACACTTAAACTGGCCACACAATATACATTCCAAGGATTGCATCGATTTCCTCTCGTGCTGAATGCGAGGAAAAAGACGCAGACAGGAGCAAACCCTAACTGTACAATCCCCCTTTGATTTACCAACATCCGTGTTAATCCATGGCAATTTAAAATATATATCAGTTCAATTTACATATTATTTAATCTGTACTACATAACGGTTGGTGTTTGTGCACATTGTAATGAATGTGTTAAGCATTAGGGTAAAATTGGTGACACAGCAAAGTGTCTTTTTCAAAAACTTGTTTGGGATAGCAGTATGATAGAGATTGCCTAGCTGCGTATTGCCAAAGATTTTTTGTAGTGTCCAGATATAAAAGGTATGTATTGATGACATTTTGATTAGATCACTCACATACTTTCTGTAGATCCTATAAACCTGTTTATTTCATTCATTTAATTTCAAGGCTGTAAATACAGGTTAGAGCGGTATGTACTGTATATGTTCAAATATGTAACCAGCGGCAGTGATTTCCATCTTATCCCCCCCAAAAAAGTGTGCTATTAGTAACTGTAAGGTATCATCCTGATCACAAAGGTGTAATGCTTATATCCAAACTAACCTGAAAATGGTTGGGTTGAGGATTCAAGTCAGAGGTACTTATGCAACTAGTATTCGTCAAATCTGCTATGGTTTAATATTTGCTAGGAATTTTAATGCAACTACGGTAGATAAAGCTCCACATTATAGGTTTAAGCCTTTCATTGCATTGTGTTTTTGTTACATAAGATACTGGTAAAGTTTAAAATCCAAACTCTTTTTTTTAGATTTGGATAGAGTGGTGAGGTGTTTGAACCACAGTAAAAAATTTTTTTGTCTGTTTTCAAGCTGGAGAGAATTCCCTCTTTAAGCTAGCCATACACGTGTAGGATTCCATGGCCAATTGATCACTCACCCAATTGATTCCAACATGTTGGTTCTCTGTCGGATCCAATTCTGATCCAATTCTGAGCCCCAGATCAATTGGACGTGATCACTTGGACAAGGTGGTGTGCAGCGATCGGATACTCTTAATTGGCAGATTGATCGCAGCTCCCATTCCCGCTGAGATCGCCGGAATTAATTGGGTGAGTGATCAATTGGCCATGGAATCCTACACGTGTATGGCTAGCTTTACAATTGTCACTTGTTGTGACGAATGCCCTGGGCCGGCCTGACGCAAGTTACATAGAGCCCGCTGGACGAGGTATGGGTCACTGGGTTACTGAGCCTGACATTCCGCCCTCCTGAAGTGAGTACACAAGGTCAGCTTAGTACCGTTTTCCGCAGCCTCTCTCTGTCACACCTGCACAGAGAGGGTCACCGGCTGAGCTAGCCTTTCCCTGACCCAGTAAACAGCGCAAGCTCAGCCCCGGAAAAACCTGCCACCAGCTTCGGGTTTAATACAAGCCCTGTCCGCTAGGGGTTATATAGGGCCAAGGTAGCTTATTCTAGGCCAAACACGCACGTAGGGATTCATGATCGAGATACCAGATCAAACACAAGATTAAATTGTATATTTAATCGCCTTAAGGGCACACTAGACAAAACACAATACATACACAAATATATATAGTGGGCTGAGGGTACAATGACAAGGGGTATGGCACAGAGATAGCAGAACAAGTGTTAGTTACCGCAAGAGTCCGTTGGTTGGATCAGTTGCAATGATGGTTGGAAGTCCAATGGAAGATGAAGTCCTTGCTGAATACACATGGGAGGTAGTGACAACAGCTGGGTTCCGGTCAGTGTCCAACACCTCGCTAGGTGACCCCCTTGGAAAAAAGACACTGGGTGCTTGCTGGGGCCAGCTTCTTAACTGCAACCGGCCCCTCCCCTCTCCACCCCTGGAGGGGGGTGTCTTACGCCCCTCTACTCAATCTGCCAGCCAAAACCCTAAACCCAATTGTGGCCCACATCTCTGGTCCCAGGGATAGGGTACTAGGACCGACGCGACCGTCTATGTTCTGGCTACCTGTAAAGTCCAAATGCGGTTCTGTTATGTGGTTGCTAGGGGGAGTTAGCAATATCTTGTCTTCTGGGTTCCCGAGCCACACCAAACTACCATGGTTCTGTTCGTCTTGGCCCCCGATCGCAGAAACATATTTGGAGTATCTCTGCGATGGGTGGCCCGTTCATAATTCTCGAGAAACCCATGGAGCCTGGATGTCTGGGGTTATGCCAGGGAATTGGCCAGTAGATATGGCTCCCTACCGTGAGGCCGGAAGGTACACAGGCTGATTAGAAGCAGTGTAAATGAACTCCCCTTTGAGGCTTGGCCACCTGGGGATATTAACACCTCTGCTATCTACAACCAGCCATATGCTCAAAAAGTGTACATGAAATGTGAACTGGGAATTTGAATTGAGGCAAAGGAATATGCCTTGGTTGAACAAGATGGCGGTCATATTCCTCACACAACCAACATGGCTGCCGACATTCCTCACACTTGTGTTACTTGAAATTAAACCAAGGGAAATCCAAATATTGGTGTTGCTATCAAAACTGATGTTTTTATGTGAACACCTTTACCAAGACACATGTTTCAGCAAGGTTTTACCGTACATTGTGGAGATATCCTCTTGCTTCTTATTGAGTCTACAGGAAATAAGCAAATGCTAATCTCCTATCAACTCTCTTTACAAAATGAAAAAAAGTTTTGCCTTTAAAGATACAGTCAAGTGCATACATATTTGGATAGAGACAATGTTTTCCTAATTTTGATTCTGACATTACCACAATTAATTTTAAATGAAACAACTTAGATTCAGTTAAACGTATTAAATAAAACTACTCAGATGCAGCAGACATTGAGCTTTAATTTAGTTGAACAAAATGATTGCATAGAAATGTGAAGAACAAAATAATTTTTTATCACGTCATTTAGGATCCTTAAAAGTAATAATCAAAAAAATTGCAAATGAAATATTTATTTTTAATACCCTTCTAAAACCCTCTGCTGCTATGCTCTGTCTTGAATGTCAAAGTCCTGAAGTCTTGAACTCATGGACACATCATTTTTGATATTTAACCACACCTCCTCATCTTATTTTTTGTAGTTTTAATAAAGGTCTGCTTGTTTGTTTGAGTGAATTACATGTCTTTGCTAATCAAATGAATAGGGAGCTTTACCGGTGCAGGCAAGTCTCCCACAAACCATGGGCAAACAGTGGACAATGCGCTGTTTTGCCCAGCAGAAGAACTTCCTTAGGCATCTTTGGTAGTGTTGCCATCCCCACAAATCATAGCCTATGGTTCTGTATTGATAATGAAATATTCCAGAGACATAGGGAAGAAGTAAAGTTCTTTTACTACATGCTCCAGACATTTAATGCTCAATGGTGAAGGACTCGCTCACCACTGCAATGGACAAATAGAAAATAAACGTTATTATTAACAACTCGCTATTATATAGAATATTGAGTTTTATTTTAACTCATAATATTTTTAGTCTTTTATAAATACATATGGTACCTTTCTCTGGTATAAATAGGAACAAAGGTAATACAAGTCATACATATGTCAGTTTAACCTTGCTGGTATCAATTTCCAACTGCTGTTGTCCAGGAACTAGTACTTCATTCCTTTAATTGAAAGACTTTTGTGGCTAAAATTATTCTTACATCCAGTTTTTACATCTGTTTTGCAGATTCTTTGAGGTATGTTTAAAACGTAGAAAAAACACATAATATTCCAGATCAATAAGCCCCGTTCACATTTCTGTTCCTGTAAAGTCATACATTTTGCTTTTACATTCTTGGTAACCTTAGTAATATAGGCCACTGAAATCAATGGGAGTATCTGTAAAGCAAATCAATGAAATGCTCTGCATAAAAAGCACAGTACCGTAAATGCACCAACATGTATGGGAGAAGTGTATTTTCCAAATGCAAAATGTGAATCTAGATAGAGATAGTTTATAAAAAGTCGCCATCTCTCTACGAGTCCTCTGACAGCCTAACAGGACGTCTGCCAACACTATAACTGTTTTCATATTAAGAAGCTGGTGCAGTTATTGCTCGCTGGTAATGTCTTTGCTCCTCACCATAAGGAACACTTCATTTGCAGTAATTAAGAGCACTCAAGCATTTTCATTGCCCTGTTGATGAGAGACTGGGCATTAAAGTATCATCAAGGCCATGCTCAGGCTACAATGTGCTGGTATTTAAACTTGGATTACCTTTAAAGGTGCTGAGGGCATCTTTATATATGTGCCTGAGGGTAGCATTTGTTTGTTTAAGTGGTTCTCTGAAATTCCATGACCACGTTTTTCTTGTATAACACCGTTCTATCATTTAAACACAATTGTTAAATCCATTCCCCTTGCCTCTGATTGCTGCCTGCCAGGCTAGATACTTAGACTCCCACATTATGTACTGGTATTCACTGTGCGGCCTTGTCCAACACCAAACATCTCTGCAATGTCAGCCTTTTAGTGAGCATTCACATTACATTGGGTAAGCTGCACTTATGTTGGCCTTAAGTGTGGATTGCTATGGCACTTATATACACAAAGAAAAATCTTTTGGGATTGAAAGGCAACAAACAGCACCACACTGAGGAGTGTTTAATATTTAACCAAAGCACAAGTCTGCACTCCATATGAATCCACATACTGTATATATATTTTATTGTGATTTAAAGAGCTTCTACTGCATTTCAGTTTTCCTTAATTGTGGTTATTATTGCTGGGCTGAAACTCGTGAGCTGTGTACTGCATCAGTACCAACAAATTGTACACTGCTTGGGCATTTTTTATATATATATTGGATAGCTTAATTTTTGTTCAGTTGTTCTGAATATAGTAAGTAAGCTCGGAATAATTATTAAATGGCAGCTATATCATATGTACAATTGTCCTTCAAGCTTGGATTTAGAAAATGTCCTGACTGCCCGGACTGAGTACAATGTGATGTTAGTCCGTCCGGGCGATCATGCAGCACGCTGGGGGGGTGGCGGTTGGTGCGGTGGTTGATTTGGAGTTGTGATATTTCTGCTAGCACCCCCCAAACCACACATCTCCCCCCATCCCCGTCGACAAATCCTGCCATGGGGCCCGGACATTTTTGCTGTACCGGCCCCATAATTTCTGAATTTCTGACGGCAGCCCTGGTGGTAGTTATGTACCATTATAATATAAATGCAAACATTGATTGGAACTAAAAGTAGTCTGTAAAATATGGCTTCATGTATAATGAACAGGATGCAATTTGCAGGATATCCCAGATATTGGTCACCGCTGGTGTACAAATTGCATATTGACAGAACTTTATTTACTACTTATAACCTTAGAATTACTGTTTTCTTAATATTTTTGCAAATATAGTTAAAGTTTTTCCCCAGATGGGATTGTACTTTATATGGAGGTGGCAGGCCTCCCAGGACACCTTTAAAGGCACCATCATTTATTAGATCACCTTAAAATGAAACAAAACTACCGTATATACTTGAATATAAGCTGACCCGAACATAAGCCGAGGTATCCAATGTTAGAAAGAAAATCTGGAAAAACTGAATGACTTGAGTATAAGCCTAGGGGGCAAATGCAGCAGCTAAGGCTCAGAAAAAGGTTCAACACAATCAACACATTAAAAACATCAATGGAACGTTGTCATAGTCTCATGCTGATAATGGAGACCCATCCTGTGATGTTGACGTGTTTCACCTTAAGGAGAAGCCTTCCTCAGTGTTTTATTCTAGAGTGTTTGATATAATATTTCTGTGATGGCAACAATAATGTGATCATAATTCTTCCAATTACAACAGTTTAATAAGAGTCCTGGTGATAACTGATTATTATATTTGAACTCCATGCTGCGGGCAGCATTATTGAGATTTTGTCCATATGTACAAGACATCTCTAAGTAAATGTTACCTTTATTCCTGGCTTTGGTATTCATGATGAATTTTGACAGCTGTAGGATAGCGCGTTCTACAGAAATGGTAATGTCCACTCATTTGAAATGTTTCCAGTGTCTGTGTCATGACTAGGAGGAACATTCCTACTTCAATCAACCGGCTGCATCTGTTGGAAGTAGTCCCTCATCGAGGCAAGCTTGAGGCTTGTTCGCTTAGGCCAAGCTTTGAAAAGCGGCTTCATTTCACTGCTCAGTAGGGACTGTAACTTCCAATTTGATTGTGTTCGCAGAGTGATAAGGAGGAATTGATCAAGAAAAGTGGTCTGTTTGTAGTGTAAATGTATATCCTCTGTGGGTGCTCAGATATTCCTGGCTCTGCTCTCACTTGTAGACGCAGGTCAGCTCTATGGCTAGGGAATCATTACACCTGGAATTACATTTCACCCCCTGCCACTTCAGGGGTTACCGCATGTAAAAGCAAAGACTACTTCCTATCTCTAGTTGCTGTTACATTATTTCATTTTTTCACATTTAATTCTTTCCTGTGAAAAATCCTAATATAATTATTAGCTGATATTTTTGAGGACTGAAGTTAAGTAAACTTAAATGTCTTATGCTCATTACACTAGTTATACACAACAGGAAAGAAAGTAGTGTGTAAGGGCCAATTCAAATGGGTGGTTAAAAAAGACCAATCTATGCCGCCCCAAAACTGCTGCCTCCTGGGAAATGCAACATTAGGTGTTTGAAAACCAGAGTTTTTTCGGGCAGCTGCCCATTAGGATAATATGGGGGTGTTTTTTCAATATTCAACAACCGCATCCCAAGTGCCCGCAAGGTGTACAGGTGTAAATTCAGCCTTAATCAGACATTGCTGTAATAAAGTACCATATTTTTTGGACCATAAGACACACTCTTCACCCCCAAAATGGGGGGCGGGAGTGCCTGTGCCTTATGGTCTGAATGCACGACCCCCGTGGCCACTCGGAGGTTAGCCAGGGAGCTGAAGAAGCTGTCAATTAAGACATGTCAGCCGGTCTCCGGCTCTCCCATCTGTACTGTATAATTGCCTATGCCAGCAGAGCTCAGAGCACTGCTGGCATAAGCAAAGAAGAGAGGCAAAGATGAACTGCCATCTATCCCTCTCTCCCTCCTGGAAACTGCAGGAACTCTGCAGCTCCCATGGACACAGTAACAGCCAGCCGGAGAGCAGAGGAGAGACTCTGCAGCCCGGCCCCTCCTCCCAATCAGTGTGGAGAATGACGTTGTGCTGAGAGTGTACTGCTGCTAGTGACATCTACTGGCTGAATTGAATATTGCATTCATTGAATTTATTGCATTAACATAATTTATGTGAAACTTATTAAATCTTTTTTTTTGTTTCTAGTTTTCCTGCCCTAAAAACTGGGTGCGTCTTATGGTCCGGTGCGTCTTATAGTCGGAAAAATACAGTATTTTTCTCCACAAAACATGAGATATCCACAAAAAGAAAAAAAAAAAGTAGGAGAACAGATCTTAAGTGTAGCAAATCCAGGCTTTAAATAAGTTATAAAAAATCTAAAGACATTACACTAAAGAGCAACTAGAATACGACTTGAAATGTAAGGTGATGAACCAGGTTTCACCCACATCAACTGACCGAATTTGGGATCGAAACTTCCTTCCTCAAAGTCAGAGTCGAAAAAGTATTTGAGGAAGGGGGTTCAGTTCCCAAAACACGTCAGTCATTGAATGTGGGTGAAACCTGGTATATCAAAGGGAACATTTACACCCGTGCCCAGACCACTGAAAAAAAAGACATTAGGCACCCCCAGACGCTTTTTGGGCATGCACTCGATAGGAATGACTTGGGGGTTTCAGACACGCAAAGCACCCATGTAAATGCTGCATAAGGGCCATTTCACACTAGCCACTGTTGGATTGCGGTACCACAACGCACCACAGCTGACGTTTATGAAAGATACACAGGTTTGCATAGGAAACCTGATGTACCTTGCACACTGACCCAGTTTTTGGGCAAACTGTACCTGTAAGTGATCAATAAAAATTCTAAATTAATAGCATGTACTTTGCCTTTAACCAGCACTGAGGACATTCTCATTTAATGTGATAGCACTGGCGTCCTTGATATAGTACTAGTGCTCTCATCCAAGTGACTAAGTTTACTTGAGATGGTCAAAGAGAAGCTAAAATGTTGTCATTGGCATGCAAGTTGTTTGCTGACTGAATCAAAGCCAACCAAGTACAACAGCTGCTGTGCTTGAGTAGTGCTTGTTCACTAGAATCCTTCAGGGCATTGGTTCCTTTTTTGCTAGAGCTGCCATGTGAGAGGAAGTAATACTAGTCTCCATAATTGCAAGTATTTGTTAATTACAAAGGTTGAATAGAGGATAGAAAAGTAAAATGAAAGTGACCATACACTTCTGGGTCGGGTGTTCATTAAAGAAAACCTGTTGCTTTAGCAAGAATTTTTTAATTACCTCTGTTATAATAGGGTAGCAGATAGTTATGATATTCAGGTTTATATTTTTGCAGGTATATCTCAAGGCATTCTTGACTGATGATATTCATTTTCCGTTTATACTCACGTATAATCCGGCACGAATGTAAGCTGATTTACCAAATTTTACCCCCAAAAATGTAAAAACGGAGTACAAGCCAAGCAGCTAAGGCACAGAAACACAGCAAATGTTCTTATATTTTGAGATGTCATTAATCAAACTATCCAAATTGTGAGTTAATTGCAAAGCCCCTGAACATGATATCGTCACCAAAATTGCTGGATATGTAGGGAAGGGTTGTAGGAACATTTCAAATTAAAAAGCACTACTGTAGCTAGTTTTTGCATAAATTAAGCTCTTTTAAATCAGTGGTTTCCAGACTTTCCTTGCAGGGCCCCACTTTTCTATATTTAGGAACATTATCGATCCCACCCCCTCCCTATTCAAACACGAGAATAAGGGCCAGCACCCCCTTGGAATACCTTTGCGCCCGCCAGTTTGGGAACCACTGTTATAAATTAACTTCAGTCAACAATATCAACTTGACTTTAAACCTAACTTATGCAAAGTGCTAGAGCAGTCATTGTTTTTAAAATGTTCTCACAACACTTCACTACATCTCCAGCAAATTTGGTCATGATTTGCAATTAACTCACAAAGTTTGCCTGTTAAATGTAACAATTTTCTTTTCTTGAATTAAGTAGAAGCAACATTTTATTTTTTAGGTGCTAAAAATCTGGCTTATATTCGAGTAAATAAGGGATATTTTTCATCCCTATAATATGAGGGTTGTAGATATGATTTTAGAGAGTCTGTAAAATACTGTGCAACTGTTAGCACAAAATAGACAAACTTAAACAGAAGGGCATTTCACTATTTTCTGCATTTTGTAAAATGTGGAGCCTAGGCATTCTATGATCTGTCAGGTGTGGAGCAGGACAAGCTGGTCATGCACAGACAGTTCTCGACTCTCCACAGGCAGCCCTATGCCGGGCCACCAAAGGTCAGAATTCATGTCACAGAACGTCAGCTGGTTGACATGTTGTGATGCAGTCCTGCCACGCTCAACAGTTCTGACCCTGACTGCATTGGTGGAATCCTGAAGGAGCCGCTGTCTGCAGACCTGCTACAGTAAAGATCATTGTAGTTTTGTTAATGAACTTGTGACAATTTTTTTTTTTCTTAACTTTGACAAAAAGGATGGTTTATTTAAATCTTCACTTTATTGATATTTTTAGATCATACTAAGTTTAAGAAAGAACTTTATTCTTATAAGACAGGACAACCATGTGATACTCCAGCTTGTGTCCATTTCTGTTGCATCCCCTTTGGTTTCAAAACAAACAAGAGTTTGCTAGTTTTACAATTCAGACCAGACAATTCAGAATAAAAAATGATTTAAAATGTTATCTAAGTTCATTTTAAATCATTATCTAGTATGTTTCCCACTATACTGCTTATATATCTGATATATAGAATGGGATGTCTTTGTGATAATTATATCAGCTTTATGTTTGGATTGGGATTTGAAAGATCACCTGATGAACTGAAAGGTGCAACATGTTATATGATATCGGTTTCTGATACTAGTTTCACTTGCTTTCTTTAACAGCTGTACTAAATTTACTAAACATTTAAAAAAGTCAGCAGCTGTAACTGTACTGTAACAATTTGTTCTCTCTTATTAGCATTGCTATGCTTATCAATGACTTGTATGTAACAGTCACCTCGTAATAAATAACAAACATGCCGGCTAATAACACATGCAATATGTGTAGATGAGCTTATTTAATAGCACTTTATAGTTGCCTTTTTATTTTTACTTGATTCACTTAATTTAAATGATTTGGGGTACGTTTTTCCTGGAGTGATGTTGATGGATATTAGTTTAAATCCTGCTGGGCAGATCCTTTGTTCATTTTTTTTTCCTTTTTCAATGGATATGACTTATTTGCACAATGTATTTCATATCAAGAAGAGGTTAATACACCTACAGTCTGTAGACCTCTTATTGACTGCCTAAGTGTGATTAAGCCGTCACATTCTATCTAGTCTCCTGGCTTGGCCGTCGGAAGATGTAGGCCAGTTGACAATGCAAATGCTGTATTTTTCCTTCACTATTTAATGTCCTTTCACCCACCCCTCAATCCTCCCCCATCTCACTCTTTCAAACATTGTTACATCACCCAGGAGCACCGCGCCATTCCGACAGCGCTTTCAGCACCTATCTACATTACCGCAAGGCTTGTACTCCACATCTAGCATCACCCCCACCAAACTTGCATTCGACAAGCATCTCGCCTCACAAACGATAAAAGCTGACAGCGCAGGTCTTGAAATTTCTTATTTTGTTTCCCCTCTTCTATATTTTGCCAAAGGCCCTGGTCAGATGTTCTCCATGTCAGGAGAATGTCAGTAACCACAGTCCCTACCTTTCAGAACTGCTTGTAATTTCTTAATTGGCATTTACAAGTGACATTTCCAATGTGTGCTCTAGAACTGACCGGGAAGCTTCCAAAGAAATATCGCTTATGCTGATCATCAAATGTCCCTTTTGAGGCGGTTACTCTAGAGCTGATATTGTATTTCTATGCTAGATGTTTTTTTCTTCCAATTTATGTTTCAGCTAGAGATGTTCGTTAAGTGCAAAGATCCATGTACCCTCATTCTAAGGTTGACTTTCTATAGGCCCAGGTTATTCAAAGCCAGTAAATCTAATACACTGGTGTTATGCAAAGCACTTCAAAGTAAATCAAAACAATCATCAAGAGAACTTGCAAACTAGGATTATGTCTACACATACATAATACATATTGTGTCTCATGAATCTGTGGTTGTCCTAAATCTTACATAGAAAGCAGCAATAGACGATTTTTGTATTTTTTTTTATTTAACTTGTTTGTTTGACTTGATTTCAAAGCCCGTTGCTGGAGTATACAAAAAAGTATTCCTTTAACACAAATATTTTTTTCATAAATTTAGTTCAAATCAAGGCAACATTTCAACTTCAACTTTGAACTTAATTCATGCAATAACTACATATGCTAGAGCATATATTCAAATGTTCCAACAACACATCACTACATCTCACGCAATGTAGGTAATGAAAGCATGTTCAGGGGCTTTGCAATCAATGATGGTTTTAGACCTGTGAGCACATTTTAACATAAATAGCAAATGTAAAATGTGTAGGCCAAAATAATGATTGTACTGGGCTAGGACTTGTGGCAAAATGGATCTATAGTCTTATCTTAAATGTACTCATGATAGACTAATATAATGTTATTATTCATGTAAAATTCATGAAGATAAACTTAAGAAATAAGCTGACAATAGACGCTTAGATTTCACTGATATCGATCTGTTATACGATCGGGACATGCGATTGAGTCTTCGATCATAAGTTGTACATCGATTAAAAAGTACATTAAATGTGATAGGAAATTAGGGAAGTGGGATGAGGTTTGCATAGGTTGTTTAATTGGAACAATCTAAAGTCTTTCATAACGTCCATCCATTTGCAAAAGAACGACAAAAAATGACAGACATGTCCGATCCTTGGCTGATCGATTGTTCGTGCGATTTCTCATCATTTCGGTCGTTTAAGCATGCACCGAATTGTGAACGATCAATCACTGTGATCGATCATGCTGATCGATCTTTCAGAAATCATACAAAAAATCTAGATGTCTATAGCTATTTTTTTTGTTTAAAAAAACGTGTTTAGAAAGGTTGCAAATGTATGATAATGTAGGTAGCCATATTTGATTATTATGAAGCCTCTACTTGCTTGTAGTGCTACACAACATAGCAAGGCAGCTATTTTCTGTCCTCAAACAATATCCATATTATCAAACCATTAAAACCAATGGTTAGGCTTACAAATATATACATAAATATATACAAAGGTGTCGATCAACACTACATACAAGGTGTTTTGTGACACCTGGTCACTTCATCAGGATAAAAGCAATATAAAGGTTTTAGGTCTTGGGTGCGCCTTTTTGGTCCTGATGGATTTTCCAACCTTCCAGACCAAAAACCATCATATTGTGTTTCCTGATGAAGTGACCAGATCAACATCTTTAATCCAAGCCTTTTTTAATGTGGTTACCCCCCAGAATTTTATACTCCGATATATGTTACCTTCAATATTATGCCTCTCCTAGAAGCTTCCCCAGAATAATGGCACCTTCCACACCTGCCCTTTATTTTTATTTTTTTGTGGAACCTAATCTTCTTAAAAACCCCAATTTTCACAAAATGTGGAATATATTGATCTTTCCAGGTTTGTTTAATGACCACCAATTTGGTTGTTGTATATATTTGTAAGCCTAACCACTGGTTTTAATGACTTGATAATATGGATATTGTTTGAGGACAGAAAATAGCTGCCTTCGCTATGTGGGTTCGGAGTAAATTATAAGTTGATATTCCAGCTCCATGTGTGTACACTGATCACACAGTGAGACGGCTGCCCCCTCTTCCCATGCTGTCAGCGGAATGGTGACAGAAACATTTGATCCTTTCTACACATTATGTGCTGTTTATGCTGCAATAAATAAAACCAACTTCACTTATTGTCCCCTTTGTATGAAAAATTAACTGGACACCTAATATATTTAATATTCGCCAGCGTGTGAGAATAATTTTTATGCAACTCTGATAGTTAGAAAGATAGATAACTCAATTATTCCGTCATCTATCAAAATATTCAGATATATAAGAGCTCACTAGAAAGATTAATGGCGAGCAGAGTCCACCGGTTTCAGAGCCCTTATAATATTCACGCATTTGGCTCAACAAATTTTTTTTTCTCTATTGCATTCACAAGCAAGCTTCATTACCCATCACTCTACCGCAGAGGTTTTATTATAAGGATGCCATCTTGGCAAGGCTGTTATTTAGATGATAAATGTAGGGAAGAGTGAGTGTGTCTAGAAATTCCACTTATTTATGTCTTTGAATATAGAAAAAAAAGAGCTACTGGAAAAAATGGGAGCCTTTTTTTGACACGTAAAACAAACAGCATCTACATTGCTAATGAACGTAGATTTTACAGATACAAACAGGTCACTTATCTCCATGTTACATTGCTGGGTTTGCTAATTTGTAAAATGTAAATGAACTAATTAGGAAGGGTATGCTTTATTTGTGACAATCGTCTGCTTATATTTATGATAGATTAGGGTTTTATTTCTGCTTATTATTCATTGTGCCTTTTTTCATTTCTAAATAGGGTTTTCTAACAATTTATTTGGTGCTCTGAACACATCTTTTTACATTTTTTCTTGGACTTTGTGAGTTAATTGCAAAGCCCCTGAGCATGGTATCGTCACCAAAAATGTAGAGAAGGGTTGAGGGTATACTACAAAAAAATTATTGGTCTAACATAAATAGTTTTTGCACCAAATTTCACGTAAAAAATTTGGCCAGGACATCACTCCCATCTTAAGATGGTCCTTTATGACATTGGCTGTATATTTGGGGTTGTTGTTCTGCTGCAAAACAAATTTGCTGCCAATTAGACAACTAACTGGTATTCCATGATTTTTAAGTATCTGCTTGTATTTCTTTTATTTCTGTCATTAATCCTTACCAAATCCATTTGCTGAAGTGGAGCCCCACACCTCCACTATTTTTCGCGGTCTTCAGGTGCTAACTATTGTGCTGCTCTACAGCCAGTCAACAAATTCACTTTTTTACTCATCCGTTCTAAACCCATGCTGCCATTTTTCTGAACCCCAGTTCTAACCATGACGACCTCTGGTCTGATTAGTCTGGGCAATAGATGGGTGTGCCTGGGTCCTACAGATTCTGCCAGTTCTGAGGACAGCTTGTTTTTAGGTACAGAAGCGTGGTGGGTATATTCCTAGTTTGCTTTGAAATCTTTGGGTGGCAAAGATGTTGCTGATAAAGTACAACTACCTTGTGTCTTGCCTTGGTGTATGACGCATGACATGATGTGTTTGATGAGTTTGGCTGTTCCCTACCCTGTTTTAAGCCTTCTACACACCATGTGAGGAACCCATGGTGTCCCCCATAGTGTCATGGTGTGGTCATATTTTGCTGACAGTGGGAGGTGCTTAAAATTGTATGGTGTGTCCTGTATGGATTAAGCTATAGTAGATGGGTAGATGATGTGAACACACTACAGAAGGTAGTAAATTCTTGCAGAAGATTATCAATTAAAGTGGACATACTAGAGTAGGTAGATGAGGAGATGGTCAATTACTCTAAACATACTACAGGGGATGGTCAGTCAATTAATGGGGGCATTTTACAGGGGATGGTCAGTCACATTATTATTTACTGGTGCCAGATGCCAGCTGAAGCCACATGTACCTGTCACCTAAGGTGACAACACTGCAAGTACAGGATTCTATGGGAGAGATCTCTTCCTTTACACATACTTGGCATTATTATTGTTAAGCTTTAGCAATAAATGTCATAACACAAGGCCTGCTGGGATGTTTTGAAAGCTGTCCAGCCAAATTTTTACTAACCCCAGAATTTCCGACCATTGCCTTAGCTACGGCATATAGAGAATCAGTGAGACAATTACCCACTAGGTATGGTTTACTCCATGAGGAGGTAGTGACAGTCCAAAACAGCATCAGTGCTTATATGTAAAAGGCAAGGTATTGAGTTCTGTTCTAACTATTCAAACAACTACATTATGTATTAGTTAAAGCATTCTTACTTACATTTTTTCATTCCACCAAAATAATTTTTTCTTACATATGACTTAAATCTGTTCTTGCTTTATAATTAAAAAAATATATAAAAATGCAATTGTACTTTCAATTACTGTCAGGCTGTATTTACACAGGTGCTGTCTAGAATAGCGACCGTGAGCTTCTGCAATTGGGCTTTTGGGGGGGGGGGGGCTTTATATTAATCCTTAGGGGTAAGCAACTGGAAGCCACCCACAAAAAGCTTCATGTTTAGACATGTTTCCTCCCTGGGCTGTTTTCAGTCATTCCCCAGTTAGCTGCTCTTATCAGCCATTTCATGGGTGGTTGACACGATCAGGCTAGCTGTGCGTTTGATCTTGGCATTAAACACTACTTTAATTTTTTTTATGCAGTTTTTGGTAAAATGAGAGTATCAAAACACATATTGGCCTAATGTGGCCTAAAGTGCACAAGCCTTTAGGCCTTGTTAAAAAAGGTCTCATTGATCTACATGTTGCAGTTTTTAAATATTGCATAAAAAACATAAAAAGAGGAAATACATGGTTTTCTATTTATTTATTTTGATGAACAAACTTTTATTTAGCCATTTAAATTAAGTAAAAATCAAAAAACAACATAAGTAAATGCATTAATATTATTATTATTAACATTTATTTATATAGCGCCAGCATATTACGCAGCGCTGTACCATTCGAGGTACACAATCCATTCCGCCTAGTTAATCAAAAAAGACTCCATCCGCCGTTTCAACCCCTCCCTATTGTTGGCTGTTATCTATCGCCCACCCTGGCCCACATCCCAAGTCTTTGGGGGGACAACTTTACCCTTGGCTGCTCACACATTCTTGCCCATGACTTACCACTTCTTATCCTTGGTGACTTCAATTAGCATGGATACCCCAGCTACCCCCCCATGCTGCCAAACT
>CM070043.1:10781164-10836865 GCA_036250615.1 Ptychadena robeensis
AGTGAGTGAGGGAGGGGATTGTAGTACAGTGTAGGTGCAGCGAGGAGAGAGATTTTGGAATTCAGCCTTGAAGGGAAACACTTTAAATTCACTTATTATTTCAGGACACCATAGTATTTTCCTCACATGTGTGTTACCTGTCTCCATTGTTTCAAGATCTTCAAAGTGTACTCAGATACCCTTGTTTAAGTCTCTAAGCCAAGGTGATCTTGATTCATTTCCATAGGTAGGGTGCTTTGGCTTGTATTGGAGGACAGTATAGAAATAAGTCCATCCAGGTGATTTCTGAAGCAGCTTTTGACACCTGAAAGCTGTACGGATCTGGGATGCTGTTAAGCAGAAAAGGTTTATGGAGTTATGTGTTCATATACTCAGTATATTACCATTTCCCCCCCAAAAAACTTGGCTTTTATGAGCTGTAAAGAGTTTTAACTCCTGGCAAAATTCAGAACATTTTACCCTGGCAAATGTAGGTAACTGATACTCTGTGATTACTGATTTGCTGGTTCTTTTAGATTTCTTTGGCCCAGATATGGTGACAGTAGTTGTTTCGTTTTGTTGTATGATAAAGTATGTTTGTGGCTTTTTCTTTTTTTTTTCTAGCTTTTTATAATTTACATTAGAAACATTCAAATGTTCTTCCTGCTCATTGTGTCTGTTTTAATGTAGAAGAAGGTAGGGTCGTTCTGTCGCTCTGCAAATCTGTCATTCAGTTCCCATCATCTATAGTGGGGGAAATGATGTCTGGAATATGGTAAATAAGGCATGGGGAACTCCAGACGCTACACAGGCTTAGTGCAAAGCCGCTGGAGTGCAGAATGAGGTGTGAAATGAAATAGCCACGGAGGCACCAGCTTAGCTAATAGACAGCAGTCACATACAATATAGCATTGTCTTCTCTGATTGAAACGTCTGTGCTTGAGAGCAGATGAGAGGCTCCTGCACATACACCTGCTAGCAAATACATTTGCTGGGCACATGAGCAGAACATGGGCAGCAACCCAACAGGACGCATAATTGAATGCAGAGGCGTAAAAGTGAAAAAAGCCGTTAGTGGCATACTTGATAGTAGTACCAAGAATTATGGTTGAAAATCACAATTTATTTAAAAATAAAACACTGATGGCCCATTATAGGCAGCGGAAATATCACTGTCTCTCCTATACTCAGACATACAAGTAATGTACTGCTTTTTTGCATTTTTTTTAATTTAATTGTTAAGGTAAAATGTTAATAATATATCATACACAACATAATTATCGAAAAAAAATCTGTCTATATAACTTTACACTTTTTTTAAATGGTTTTATAGTGTGCTTGTATTTTTCTTCATTTTGTTTGTTTTGTACAACATTTACATTTATAAATTGCTTGAGATGACTTCTTGAAAAAATTCTTGACAAGCTGCTAATGTTGCCTGGGTAGACCTATGATCATTCTGGATCCTAGTCAACCATGAAAAAGTTATGGAAATCCAAATTTTTCTTGGTGAGTTGCCACATAATGTGGCGGTACATTTCTTTTACATTGTAGATATCTCCCTTTTATTCCTTTTGCACCTCTCGGTCAGAAAATTAATGCATAATCTTCCCCATAGACTCCAGAACACAAAATATAACAATTCTTTTTTTTTCCCTTACACAGTATAACTGTGGGCCAAACCCACATTTATTACCTCCTTACACAGTAGCACATACCCTTATTTGTACCCCTGCTGCACATTTCAGCCAGAATCAAACGTGAATCAGAAATCAGAGAAACTATAGTTGGAGCTTACTTAGAGCTGAGGACTTTCCCAATGTGATGCCATAACATCATTAGGTTATGTCTCCATTTGATATCTTCGATGCGTCTGTGCCCAGTGGGGGTCATAGAAGTGTTTTGCCCACATGTAGAAGGAAAATACCTCATTATTCTAACAAGGTAATAATGCACCCTTTAAACCAATGTGCATGATGTGTACAGTACACACCTGACAATTGGCACGTAATGTTCATGTTATTTGATGTGTCCATTGATTTTCATTGGACACTTCATGTCCAATCATGCATTGGGTAAATAAATGGTTGAGTAAATAAAAAAAAATTATTTTGCTATTTATTTCGAAGCCATACAATGGGCAGCGTCGTCACCGTGCCAAAATTTTTATACAGTTTACTCTCAAATAAAAGAAAAGGGGTGAGGCACATGTTCCTTGCAAGTTTTTAGAAGCTATCAATAAAGTGTTTTTTAAGCATAAAGCATTGGTTTAAAGTCTAAATCTAACTTTCTGGAGGACTATTTGGTGTATAGCTTTACAGAAGCATCCAGCTGGGCTCTTAAAGCCCCCCTATTTTTGAATGTTGCATAACCATGTCTAAAAATTTTGTAGGTGCCTGGAGTAAAGCAATGAAATAATTAATATGTTAGGAGAGGAAAAATGCAGTACCAATATGTTTCCCATCATCAACTGTCAAGTTAGGCTTGAAATTGTATTGTTGTATTTTTTGGGTACATTTGAGATGCCCATTACAATCTTATTTTGTATCCTCTGTACACTCTCATCAGATTTTTATGCCCATGGAAAGAAACACAAAGCCGTCCTACACATTTAATGTCTTCTTTTTCTACATCTATCTACATATGACTAATCTGTTGTTAAACATACTTAAGAAATCCCTGTAACGTATTTTGTCCTATAAAACAAGTGCTATATATACTGTGGAGATAATAGGTCAGGGCAAGCAGTTTGAGAGGCACAAAAAATTATATTATAATTTTGTAGGCAGTAGGATAGCATTTCATAATTCACTGGCTGTCTAGAATGCCCCCCTCGATGGCATGATGTGGTGACACCCCTTCACTCCCCACCCTTCTTCTGCTTTACCATCTCTGTCATTCACCAAGAGGCACAGTGCCCCAGGAGAGTCTGTACGGACTCCGAATGCTGGGAACAGTCTTGTCTCTTCAAGTTTTGTTACTGCGACCTGACGCCTAGTTAGTTCTTATCAGGACTAATACCATGTGAAGCACAGGGCTTCCACTCGTCACACAAGCCGACATCAAGATCCTCACCGTCTGACGGAAATCGCTCAAGGCAGCCCAGCATCTCTCCACACTGCCAGAGATGTATCTTCCAACTCCTTCCTTGCCACTTCTAACTAAGCTCACCAGTTCCAGCTCAATGCATCACACACTGGTCTCCCCAGCTAATAGCCACATCTGCATGAGACTGCTATACAGATCTTTATTACTAAACACTAAAATTAGAGTTCAGTGGCAGGGCCTCTGTGACTTTTTATATGGCATTTCAAAGAAAAGGCTTTACAATATCCATTATTATTCCATTTACTTTTTATTACAAACATGTGTACAAAGTACATTTAATGTTGGCCCTTAAACAACTTATATTTTCATCACCTGAAATGATTGTTCATGAATATCTAGCATTATATATATAATGTCCCCAGACATCTAGTCATATATATCATTGTTCAAAACTTTGGTTTCTTTCTGAAAACTGGAATAATGGTGTATCTAGGTGCATTAAGTCTTACAACATGAATAGGAATATATAGATTTATTTATTAATTATATATAATTTATTTATTAATTATATTGTTATTCAATTAGAATCAAAACATTTCATTCAGATCCCAATACAGGTTCTAGTTGTTGTTTCTTATACCCAAAAAGTCTTGGTATTTGTGTTGTATTAAATAGTAGATCATGTTGTAGGATGAGCATATTTATATCACATCGGGGTAAATCATGGTTTTGAAGTTTAAAAGTAGAATTTTATAAGATAGATAAATGTGCCCTTGGATATTAGCTGTAATACCAAAAAAATCTGATAGTTGATAAGAAATGTACGGTATATTTAAATAAACCCTCAAAGACATTGCATTTGGATTGATAAAAAGTGTAACAGTATATAAGTAAAAATGTGCTTTCTCAGGTGTGAAAGGTCTGTTCTCTGGCGACGGTTGGATATATTGGGGGTGAGTCCCAGTCTCTCCTACCCAATACAGCCTAGGAACAACTCATGCATGGTCTCAACAGTGGGGTCTTTGCCAAGTCAGTCAGTGGCCTTGGGTATATTTGAAATTTTAACATATGCAGATTTTGCTGTGATGCATTTTCTTTTGTTTTGAAATTATTTATTGTGAAATAATTTCATATGTTCTCAGAAGTGTTGTTTCAAGATCGCTGTCGCTTCTTGACAAAGATGTTGTGACGAAACAAATCAAAACTTTATACTGCCAATCATAACTGTAAAAAACAACCAACTGGAACCTGTATTGTCATCTAAGTCTATTGAAATGTTTTTATTCATATTTAATTTTAAAATATTTTACCTAATAATATGTTTAGACCTAATGCACCTAGAAACACCATTATTCTGTTTTTCAGAAAGAAAACAAGGTTTTGAACAATAATATAGATAAGAAGAATAATATAGAAGATGTTGCAATCTAGTGATGTCATCATTTAAACTTCACTTCTAAATGCATGGATATTGTGCTCATGATTTGAGAATGCACTAATAATTCTTGCTAATATTTATATATTATTACTACAATAATATTCAAATCCATTCAATAAAATATATCAGAGCAATTTTTTTAATGGCTTATTAAAATCATTGTACATCCTAAAAAGTCATCCATTGCAGTAACTGATGATCCTGTCATGGAAGATGTTGTGCAGTCACTCCTGCTAGTTGGCAATTCTTCTTCTTTACTTTTTAGTTATACTCCACATTGTGGTTTTGTCAAAAGTGCAGTGAGACCGCTCTTGCATCACATGGTTAAATAGTTTTTGTTGTTCTTTTGTTTTGTTCATTAAAAAAAAACTTTTTTTTATACTCAATCTATTGCTTCTGTAGTACTCTCCTCTTCTCACCCAGTTGTGGGGTAAACTGCCAGTCCTGCTTTGTCCCTAATGATGTAAGTGGCATGAGACCAATGGACAGAGCATTAAATTGATAAAGCTAGGGGGTCATTCCAGTTGGGGGGGGTAAGCGGAATTTCACTAAGAGCTCCTTAAATACTTCTTCTTTCAACATAACCTAATTCATATTTCATTGTAGAATACTGTAATGATATACTTATCTAATACTTTTCTTTTGCCTAAACCTTAGTTTTTACAGCATGTGTACACCAAGGTGTTAGGAAACAGTGATTTTTGGTCCACTTTCCTCAATCGTATCATTAAATTATTTTTCGTATTGTCAGCAACACATAAGGTTAAAAATGAGTCAGTTCCAGCTCATATGTGTTGAATACCAAGAGGGGCCTAATGGCATGGATTTGAGAATGACACCAACAATATGATCATTGCCTTGCTCTTTCCTCATTCCTGCAACCGTTGTATGTCCTGTCAAGATGACCCTTCCAGAAATGTGGTAGCTATGCCTTTCATCTGATACTACTGCTATTATATTATATTTGTATCTGTTTAAAGCACTTCTCAGATACAATTAAAGTATCACAAGCATTGGATTTCTCAGGTTATTACTGGCTCCCATTTCATGTGTTCAGAAAGATGAAAGGCTAATTGACCTCACTGAAGTTTGAACCTATGACCTTCAGGTCAACGAGACCATGCTAACTGCAGCTTTATAGGTATATATATATATATATATATTGCATTGCTGCGTTCTTTATGTTGCTTCATGCACTATGTATTTGCTGGGATTGCTGTTTTTTCTGGGAACAATTAGGATAGTTCATCTGTTTCTCATTGAGATTTTATACTGAGAGTGCAAGTAAAGGGAATAAAAGTTTTATAATATATATATGATATTTAATGAAACATAAAAAATGTATATTCAATATGGACTAACAATACACAATACATTGTGTATGTAAAAGTGTATGTATATATACATTTCTGTTCCCTATTTAGACAAAGGTATTGCTACACCTCTCTAAATTATTTCCAGTGTTTCACTCACACACCAAATGTATACATTCAATGCAGTCTCCATTCAAAAACACTTACAGGAGAATAACCGGTAGTTATTTTCAAGAGGTTAAGAGACTGCAGTAGAATGCCACCTTTTGAAATAGTATCAACCTTCAAATGATATTTTTTTAAAGTGAAAGTTTTTGGAAGGGTCTACTAGTACTAAGGCACTGTGACTGCTCAATAGCTTTAGTGCACCAAACTTTTCCATGCATTGATCTCAGCACAAAACCCACACTGGGAGCTTTACAGAATGGGTTTCCACAGCCAAGCAGCTGCATGCAAACCGTACATCACTAAATGTTTAAACAGTGTGGGTGAGGCTATAGTCTATATGGTACAAAGGTCCCTTTTTATGTGTATATATAACAACATTAAACCCCTAAGGAGTAAATTAATGGAGACATCATCATCAAGTCTCCTTCCTCCTTCATCAAAATACAAAACTTTATTTTACACATAAATCAATGCATGTATCAGTGGTTCAGTGGGGGCGCAAAGGTATTTCAGGGAGGGGCACTGGCCCTTATTCTTAACCTGTGTTTGAATGGGGGGGGCGTAAAAAGTACAGAACAGATCAACATACCGGGTACTCTCCCCATGGGGGACGCCCTTGGAAAAGCCCTCAAGGGCAGAGAAGGGGGAGGAAAAGAGAAAGGTGGACTACAGAAACCATTTGCCTCAGCCTTTACACATGGTAAATGGGTTTGCATAGGTATTGGCCACTGGGCCAAACCCACTCTTGTCAGAAAGTGCTGAGTAGGTGCCCCTTAGAGAGTATCAGACCTCTTGGTAGCAAGTGCCGAAAAGGTGCTCCCAAGAGAGTATCGGACTTCTTAGCAGAAAGTGCTAAGTAGGTGCCCGTAAGAGAGTATGGGACCTCTTGGCAGCTATGTGAAAGGAAGCAAGCAAACTTTTATTTCATCAATAAGTTGGCATGGAAAAATAAACAAACCACAGGCTTTTGCGACAGGCCTCCCAGATGGGGAAAGGCAACAGGCTTTTAAGGCACTTACAACAGAGTAAAAAAATAACATTATCTTTATTGTTCACACATAATTAAAAAATGTATAAAAATTTAAATTACAATTTTTTTTTATCAATAAATCAATACAAAAACATTAAAAGAGTTGCACAACAACTAATTGCACAGGTTTGTCATTGCTCTCCAAGGTGATAATCACCTATCCTATTTTCTACGTCTCAATAATAGAGATGGTCGAATTTTTCGATTAGCTTCTTTTGAGTAGTAATTTCAAAGCCCCTGAACAATTGCTGAAGATGTATAGAAGGGTTGTGGGAACATTCAAAAAACAAAAGGTTTGTCTCTAGCATTTGTAGTTTTTCAGAAATGAAGTTCAAAGTCTTAAGCTAGAATCACACACTTCGATTTAAGCATACAATTGATGTAAATGAATGAAAATTTACATAGGTTGTACCAAAATCGTAGCGCGGACACATGGTACAATCGACGATTTCAGTTCGATGAAGAGCTTTACATCGATTGAAAAGTGATCGGACTAGTTGGAAAATTATCATCGAATTGTACCATGATCGTACTACTTTTTCATTTTCATTGTACAATTGTATTCAATGAAGTGATAGTTTACTGTTTGTAGGGCATCAATGGCATCGACAATTTTAGTCAATAATCGATGTTTTCTACATCAATATTGTACTACGACTGTATGACACTATAGCGCACACGGTACAATCGATTAAAATACCAAAATCGAGGTTCTTCATCTCATCTTACATCGATTGTATGCTTAAATCGAGCCGTGTGTTCCTAGCTTAACTTTTGCCTTGACTGTTAGAGCAATACTTTCTTTTTTGTAGTATACTCTCAACCTTTCACTACATCTCCAGCAAGTTTGGTAAGGATACTATGCTCAGGGGCTCTGCAATCAACTCACAAATATGAACCCATTCCGACCATCTCTACTTATTAATCCTTTTCACTAATAACAGGGGGGAAAAAACATGGCAGATAACCTTGGACTACCATTTGGTTCCTCCAGGTAAAAACATGGCAGATAGACTTTGTCGCTTCATCTATGGACTAGCTTTTAGTTTATCCATCTTTCTTATGCAGAAAATGTTCTACAAATTTAATATTTCAGCTTTACACATCTAAATCTGTAGGTAAGTCATTTTTGCAAACTAAACACTTGCATAAAATACCAGCAGCTCTGCAAGTAAAATAAACATTTCAAGAATTTTTTAGATGCGAGCTCCATCCAAGCGTTTTTTGAGACGACATGTGGATGACTACACCTCTGCCTTTTGTGAATACCCCTTAAGCTTTTGCAAACTCGCCTCCATTACCGAGTGGCACCATGCATTGCTGGCTCCAGACAAGGAATCCAGCTGGAGCAAGACAATGAAAGCAGCCAGCCGCTGTCCTGACTTAATCAGCTGCAGAATTTGTAAACTGCACGTGTCATAGCTGGAAATGTTAGCCCTTTAGTAGAAGCTTGAAAAGGTTAGATCTGATAAAAACCGTCAGCAGAGGAGGAAAGTGATTTATGAGCATGTAATGACACAAAAATGCCTCATTTATCACTCCTATGCAGATAGGTTAACATCTTCATGTCATTCTTTTAAAAACTGGACTGCTTAGAATTGTCAAAATAGGTGCTTAATTACCCTTTTTGCTTTTCATTCGAAACTACTTTCGTTTAAATTTTTGCCATTTGCGCTTCAGATTAATTTCAAAATTCATATGGTTTTACTTTAAAGGCATTCATATTTCAGATTTTTGCCATTGTATATTACCAGATTGTTTGAAGTTTTATTAGCTTAAGCTGTTCGAGCGGGGGCACGGAGCCTGCGCTAGTCAAGACCATTCCCCAGTTTATATTTCGCTACAAGATAAATGGGGTGTAGAAACAGGAATCGTTTTGTTGTCAAGTCCTTTTTTTTTCTTTTCTAATAGAAAATAATTTTCTCCCAGTTGATTTTAGAGTCCAGTGGTCTTTGCATTATGTCAAGTGAATAAGTATTGTGAAATGATGAAAAAGTGTAGTTTGCTCAGTTTGTCCTGTCAAGTTAAACAAGTGTAATTCCATAGCTGAGAACAGTTCTCTTTCTTTTTGTAGTTTTGTATAATAACTACGTTTTCTTTTCAATTATGACTGCTGGAATCCCAGGAGGTGGGTATCCATAATATCTAAAATTGATGGCGCCTAGCTATTTTGGCAATTTTCTATGAACATTGTCAGATGTCTAGTGATTCATAAGTTTTTTAACTTTGAAAAAAAATTCTAGCTTTTTCTTATTTGATATATTTCTTTTAGCAAAACAAATATAAAATATAGCAGCAAGTAGTGCCCAGGGTTACATGTACCCCTTACCTTGTTCATCTGCTTGTTCATCACTAGATATGGAAATATATATATTTTTTTTCTTTTGTGCAACAAATTTGTTAGTTGATAAGTTTCTTTTTTTTTTTGGTAACTTAAGGTGGCCCTGCATACATTAACATTTGCTTAAACAATTTTAGCTTCGATCAACATGTGCAATTTAAATAAGAACCGTCAGTCTTAAGCTAGCCATACACAGATAGACTCTTGCACGATCCATCTTAAGCAGACATACAGGTTTAGATCCCTGTTTGTTTTGCCGCATCACACCATGGTGACGTCACTACACTTCTTGCGGTCGCTGGCAGAACGAAGGGGGATCGCAGGACTTGCCACACAGTGTGATCAATTTAAAACCAATTCCTTTTCTTAGATAGCTGTGCATGTTCCATAGTACCAACGGATACAAATCCATCTTAATGCCTACAAAACCCATCAAATACTTGAAAGATGAAAGAAATTTACCAACTTGTCCGATCATTGCTTGGTCGATCTTATGTTCCATTTCCATTACTTTTGGTCAATTGATTCAGGTAAAAAGAAATAAATTTTTAAACCATCTACTTAAATGATCAATTGATTTGATTGACACAAAAACAGAAAAATCTAACTGTGTATGACCAGCTTTAAACTTTATGTACATTGTCTAGAATAGATCATTGTACTTTTCTTGTAAGTTCCTTGTTTATTTAACCCTTGTGTATCCATGGATTGATAGATATGTCTGTAAATGTATTTACACATTTCCAGGTTGTTATTTTATTGGATGAAGAAATAATAACTGTAGCAAGATATTAAATTATATCTAAATCTAAGAAAAAATATATTGTATTTTGCATATATAATAACCACTATATCGTTTTTATTAAATGCATATTGGTCTTTCTAGAAATAATCTTTCATATTCTCAGTTTTTGACTAGCTGACTTTGTGAAGTAATTTTAAAGCCCTTGAATATGATATTGTCACCAAAATTGTTAGAGATGTAGGGAGAGGTCATGGGAGCATTAAAAAAAAAAGTGGCTCTAGCTCATGTAGTTTTCCCATAAATTATGTTGAAATTTGACCCCAAAAAAGTTTAACTTGGCTTGGAACTTCATGTTTACAGAAACTACATGAGCTACAGCAATACTTATTTTTTTCCTACAACCAACAATTGTGGTCACAATACTGTGTTCAAGGGCTTTGCAATTCATTCACAAAGTCAGTTAATGAAAAATGTTCAAAGTTTTGAGACCAACCTTCTGTTTGCCATGACAATGAACATAAAAAAATCCTTTAGTTAGATGAGCTTTTAAAATCCCAATGGAATCCCAAATGTACATCTTTATTGTATATGTTATAATGATCATAAGCTACATTGATGAGTTGATATTATGTAATGTAAAACTACAGGGAAAATATAAAATATCACATATCTGATGCAGTCTGTCTCTAGTGTTAACATTATTCTTAAATTTTAGAGTTTGCCCTGTGACATAGTTGTATAACCTGTTGATTATTGTTTTCTTATGCTTCCCTTAACTGCTTAAGCAAAAGTAAGACGGAGAGACAAACCATTTAGCACTCTGTGTGGGAAATTTCCATAGATTGACTTAAATCTATGGATTTTTTTTGGTTGCTCAAACAGAAATATGGCTACCTTTAGTGTGATTAAAATAGCAATACTAGTCAACCCTGTCTGTCCTGCTCTTTGTAAGCAGTGAACTATTGATTGAATATTGTAAATATATTAAATGTATTGTGTGTATTAAAAGCTAAACAAATTTCCTGAAAAAAACGCCACATCTTCAGCAATATACACCACAAACACCACACTGGTCCAAAAGTCACTTTTTGACATTTCATATGAAGTGTTATGATATTGAGATGTATTTATTTTCTATGCAAAATGATGTGTGCTCAGCAAATCTGTGGGTGTTTTTTATTTACAAACCTTGTAATGCCTTTTAAAGTCCAAAATATTTGATATTTGTGGAAAAATGAATTGTGATTGCACAATGGAAGGGGACTTTCTTTTTATAGGTACAAATTCTATGTTCAAAGTAAGAAAATTTTTAAAAAAACTATTGTGCAAAAAAAAAAAGCTTAGAATGAGTGCCAATACAAAATGTAAACGTTTTCCATTTTAGTTTAGTCTTTGGTTTGAAAATATATTCATTTCGTAAGCCCCCCATACACGGTCCGATTTTTCTCCCAACCAATTTTTTGCCTGATCGGGTCACCCGATTTTCACTTAAAATGTTATGGTCGATCGGTCGGCTGGCACGAAAAATCGGAATTTGAATTATCACCGATCGATTGGCCAGACACCATTTTATTAACAGCGGATCGACCAAAATTTACGGACAGGCCCAAAGTGGTCCCGACCGATTTTTTGGCCGATTTAAAGAAATCGTGATCGGTCGAGTACATAATTCTGCACCCGATTATTCTCCCGATCGATTGCCCCGACCAATCTTCCGGTCGATCGGGCAAAATTCGTACGAAAAATCGGAACGTGTATGGGTTGACTGTACTAAGTTGTCAATCAAAAAACATGTGATGTGTCATGTTGGAAAATTTCAGACCATGGTAAAAGTATCTAATAGGTTTTCTAGATATTTCCATCGGTTTGTGTGTGATTATGGATCATGCACACAGGGCTTAAGGAATCTATCAGTTTTGCAAAGGTCACGCTGTGTGCTGGTACAGTCAAATAATTTTCAACAGACTTTTTTTATTACACAATCGTATCGAAAATCTTTCCAGCAAAAGTTAGTGGCTACATTAAGACTCTCTTAACTATATACTATAATAATATATAAACAAAGTGCATATCTATGCATTAAAAATATATGAGGCCTTCTAGTATCACCCTTTCTACAGGCTGCCAATGAGCATTTCCCAGGATAGATAAATTTCTGCTTTATACAGATACAGTGCTATGAGTGTAGCCAACATAAGGTAGGGTGTGTAAGGTGACCATACATGTTACTATCTATCTGTTTTGTACAATCCATTTTAGTTTTACTAAAACAATGTAATATGGTGACTTTTCTTAACTATCTATTTAATCTCTATATATTGATGAACTACTTAGTTGTTAGTAGGTCTCATGGAAATTGTACAGTGATTGGATTACCAAGGAAAAAAAACATTTTAAACGGGTCATATAGTGTTTAGATACACATTACGGTTGCCTAAACTTGACCAATTCACAAAACAATTGCAATATACAATGAAATATGTCTATTAATATGTTATTGAAGTTCTCTGAAAGAAATAAAGTTTCCTTACAGAAAGAAAAGCTGTGCCATTTGATCCCCTGCATACCTCTAGCAGCAGTGAAGTGCGCAGTATTAAAACATAATTACAGGGTAGAGAGAGGAGAAAGCGCCAGTGTCTCTTACCATGAGATTTCTCAATTGTTCTGCATGGAATAAAAAGAGCATTCAGGCATGCTGGAGAATAACTGTCAGAAATCTTCGGCAAACCGGCTCTTTGTGAGGCTTTTAAAGGCCTTTCAGGGAATTACATTTAATTAACACAAAAATAAGTGGGAGAATGAAAGAACCCTCGTTTCAGGGAAATGTAAAGTGTTATAAAATTTCATAATGTTAATACATTAGTAATGTAACCAGAATAGGCGACAGCAAAGAAGTGATGATGTTTGACTCTCACAGTACTTATTAGAGAAATATTTGTCTTCCTCTTTACTTTTTTATGAAGGGTAACTTAATGTCTCTAATGCTTTGCCTTTTTATCCCCATCTCCATTGTGGAGATTACAAATTGAGCTTGTGACATAATGGATCATCCTTCTTTAGTTTAAAGTGCTACGTGGACTCGTAGCTGCTTATTGCGGAGAAATACTGGCGCTTTCCGTCTGAGGATAGATCTTCTCTTTCATGTTTGCAACCCAGACTTTACCTCTCCCGCAATCATTTATCCTGAAGTTCTTTTTTTTTCTGGCATTGGTTCCAGGAATCATGTGCATGAAACTTCTCATCACACAAAGATCATAACCCAAATTTAGCCATTTTGGAGTTATATTTCAGTTTAAGCTTTTATATCTGCGGCACCATTTTCATGAGTTCAGGACCCAGTCTGAATTCTTATACGCTGGACCACTAAAACTAAAATACAACTTGACTTAACATATAAAAGTTATGTTATATATCCTTGCCTCAATAGCTATCAAATTTATATCTAAACTTCATATAAACTTAGCAATGCTACTACTACCTACATTATTGTATAGTAGATTTCTATCACTTTCTACCCATCTACTGATGTATGATTTTAAAGGACTTATGAAGCCAAATCATTTTATTTTTATGTATTAATTAAGGGGTTAGCCGTTACAAATCTAGTCATGTTTGTTACCCACCACCAGTTTCCTTTTCACTCACCCTTTCTACTTGCTGAAAAAGATAATCCAAAGGCCTTATCTACATTAGTTTGTTTCCCCACTTTCGGCCTGCACTGAACATTGTCAATTTTGTGACACTTGGTGAGGCTGGCAATGATGTTTCTGTAATTCCATTCAAATCATTTGGAGCGTCAATGTGATGTATACTAATTGTGGCCAACATTCTTTGGGAATGTTTTGCCCATGCCAATAATTGGTAATGTTATGAATAATCTAAAGCCAACGCATCCTAAACACAGGAAAATGGCAGACAGGGCTGGGCGTCATGGACATGTAATGCCTATGCCCTTAAAAAATATAGGGTAGGCCTAGTCAGAGGTTACCAAAAGAGTTAAGATATCAAATGAGAAATAGAGAAGGAATCTTTATTTTGAAGCAGTGTCAGTTAGTGACAAGTAAATTTTACTTTTTTTATGTCCTCTAGAGATCAGGGAATAAAGTGAAAGTTTTATTTAAGGCATATAGCAAAAAAAAAAACGGAGCTGTTTTAAGTGTTTCCTACTTTTTCCAAGGGAAAAGCCAATTGGCTTTATTCATACTTTATGGGCTGGTCAAAGAGCAGTGTGTACTGTAAGCATTTATAGAGCTTTCACCAAACGTTAAGTAGCCCTATAAAGTACTCTTCAGCTCCGTTCTAGAAGTGTTAAGCAAAGATCCTAATGAAATAGCTGGTTGTCATTTAATCTAGCTGTTGTCAGATTTTTCATAAACTTGGAACAGTGTAGAAGCCGGCAAACAGCTTGGGTAAAGTGTCTGCAAACTCTGACTTAAAGATCCAAGTTCTGCACTTTTAGCCTGTAGTGTAAGGATGTTTAATAGCTGCCTGAAGCCTGCTGAAATCTTTCAAATACTTGTTGCTTTCATTTCTAGGAGTTAGTACTTATCGTCCCAGTTAGGATTCAATGTAGGTATGATCAGTACTGTAGGGGTTAAAATGGCATTATAATGCAATTTACTGGCAGGCATAAACTCTGTGACTCTCTCAGTGCTACTTTCTTCAGTACTACAATTAACCTATTAATCGTGTACGATGTACTATGCACTAGTTTGATCATTACGAAGAGATGATCAATGAGATCCTGGAGTTTAACATGCAAATCCATGCAAATTGTATGTAGACTGAAACTGACCCAATCAATTACAACTATTGGCTCTGTTTCAGTCTGCATACAGTTAGCATGAATTTGCATACAAATGGGAAAATCTTGGCATCTCATTGACCATCTTTAGTATTGATGTGTTAAAATTAACACAGTATTTAAAAATTTTGATCTAGCACAAGAAAGATTATTTTTCTCATACATTTTGGTGAAAGATTATTGGTCATATCATAGGTGACATGTACAAACTACAGCTCATATTCGACACCTTGTCACCCTGATAATGCTCTGGCTTCCCTCCACTCACTCCACATTTTTGCCTCACGCTGAAATATAAGGCATCCCCCAAAAAATAAGGCACCCCCGAAGATACGGTACTGTAACTCTGGACAGGGAGGATCAGAGGGGGCAATCAAAATGTGGCAGGAGGATCCTCTGAATCTCCTGTGCCATTTTAATTCCCCCCTCTGAGTCTCCTGTGTCATTTTAAGTGATCCCCCCACCCTAATACCCCAGTGCCATATTCTTATTCATAGGTAAAAAGACATCCCCCGAAAATAAGACATAGAGCATGTTTGGGAGCAAAAATGTATATAAGACACTGTCTTATTTTTGGGGAAACACTGTAGCAATGCTTGAATCTGATCTGCTGATCTGTAACAGCAAGATCTGCTGCAGTGTGCTCCTTGTTACACTTAGCTTGTGCCCCTAAAACATGTAAACTAGATGCTCGCTTAATTTCATTGTACCCCTAATCTAACTTTTGATACCATCCTAACTTTTTGTAGGACTGTACTGCATATTAGTCTTGGAAACTACCTGTACCATGATCTGTCTCCCCAACAGAGAGTCTCTGATAATTTGGCATTGACACTTCTATATATGGCAAAGGCTGACCTTTTTTAGATTTCTTTTCTCAAAATTCAGCAAGTGCACTAAAATGGTTTCTTTTATGCAAAAAGGGGGGAATGTGACTTTTCTTGGCCTGTATTTTAATATTTGAAATATATATGTATATATACAGTGAATATAAAAAGTCTAAAATGTCACGTTCCTGTCTGGAACTTTAATCTTTTTCTGGTGAAGCCATTCCTTTGTTGATTTGGATGTATGCTTTAGGTCCTTGTCATTTTCAGCATTCTAGCAGAAGCGTGAAAGTTATGTGCCAATATTGATTGATAATTTGAACTGTTCCTAATTCCCTCAACTAAGGCCCCAGTTCCAGCTGAAAAAACAGCCCCAAAGCATGATGCTGCCACCACCATGCTTCACTGTGGGTATGGTGTTCTTTTGGTCATGTGCAGTATTGTTTTTGGTTCAAACATATCTTTTGGAATTATGGCCAAAATGTTAAACTTTGGTTTCATCAGAACATAACACCTTTTCCCACATGCTTTGGGAGACTTCAGATGTGTTTTTGCAAATTGTAGCCTGACATGGATGTTTTTCTTCATTAGTAAAGGCTTTCATCTTGCCACTATACAGTACTATACAATAATGCACATCACCAACACAACACCATAACCTTCAGCATGACAATGACCCAAAGCATACATCCAAATCAACATATGAATGGCTTCACCAGAAGTTTTAGGGTGTGCACTCTTGCCTCCACCTAAAAGATTTCAGTTTGTTTTTCATTTGAGTGGTACAGTTTATAGATCACATGAAAGGTGGAAAAAGTTCTGAAATGATTTATCTTTGTCTCATTTTTGTGCAGCACAGGAGCGTGACATTTTACCCGGGGTGTTTAGACTTTTTATATCCAGTGTGTGTGTATATGAATAAATATATATATATATATATATATATACATACATACACACACACACACACATACATAGTTATGTATTCTGTATCTGGTACAGAAGGAGAAACCCGCTTTGTTTATGTTTGACCCCTGCTGCAGTTGTTGGCACCGAGTAGATGGGAGCATTAAAGCTTTGATTTGCACAAGGTATAGGCGGCAGGGAGGAGCGTTTTGCCACTGAGTGCATTAGACTCAAGCATAAAGCATCCAGCCCTGGCTGTCACTTTTTTAATTAGATGAAAAAAGGCCGAACACTAATGAAACTTGACTCACTTATTAACATTCTGAATGGTTTGGGATGCATGTCTGAAGGGAAATCTGATGAGGGAAACATTATTTGTTTTTCTAGTGATGGCCTATAGTGCCTTGCTGCCTCAGACCATTTCAATCTTTTATGTTACCTGTATCTGTATTATCTCTTTCCCTTAAAATTAGGAAAATAAATGCTGTTTTTGATGGTGCAATGTAGTATTATAACCTCCTTAGTGTTTGTTTAATGGAGGTTACAAATGTATAATTAATGTCTTTTGTGAATAACATATGGCCAGGTAAAAAAAAACTGTTCTTCAGCGCCAATCCTACATTACAAGGTATATATTTTTTTTTTATTTCTGGTGTCCCAAAACATTTTTTTAATTGGAACAGATTTTTCAGATTTCTACCATTTTGATAACCAGATTATCAGGAGACAATAGGCTTCTGTCAAGGTAGAGGAAAATGGCAGTCCTTTTCTTTTATTCAGACAACAGAAACAAAATTAACAAACAGTTTTCAGACTACGCAATGCCCTCAGTCCAAAATGTAATAGTCCTGTCCTTGGTAAAGTCTTTGGTTATACCTCCTTGGTTAAGTTCAGTGATGGCAGCTCATGAGCAGTGCTATGTTTACAGGTTTTTCGGTACTGCAAAAAAAAATTTAAATAAATCATTTCCAACACCCTGCAAGTATAATTAGAAAAACAGTTCCACCCGGGTTTGTTTTCACTACCCATAACCCAGATATAGAAGAAGTGGGTAAGGAACCATTAGAACACTTCCCTTGGTGCCATCTCCAGGACCCTCAAAACCGGCTTTTGTACAAAGCTTGCTCTAGGCGCACTGGTCATATTAAGCAGGCTCTAATATCGCCAGTCCTTCGCCTGTGTGCAATATACACACCTTCTAGTATGTTGTTCTCAATCCATTGTGATGCTGTCATATTATAAACTGGTTTAGCAGAGTATCACCTCTCTGTAGTCTGCTCAATGGACTGTGAGTTAGCAGGTAACCCATGAAGCTTTTAAACTAAAGTGTATAACCACACATAGTGTAGAGTACTTTTAATAGTTATAGTCCATACGTAGTTTCATTTCTGTTTGAGACTCTATAATTACAAAATGAGAAGTGAGAGAAATGAGCAGAAGTAGAAATGAAAATAATTAAGCCTACAGTTTACCTTAGAACATATAAGCAAGCACTGTTTATTCTGAAACATTATTATGTGGTCTAGTGAATGAAAACATTGTTTAATCATAGAAAAATCACAAAACGAAATGTGCTAGAGCAAAATATATTTTTTTCTTACAGTCCTTACCTACATCTCTACCAATTTTGGGGAGGATGCCATGTTCAGGTACTTTGCAATTCACTTACAAGGTCCACCCAGTAAATTTCAAATCAATAATTTTTATAACATTTTTGAAGTACATTTTAGGTGCTGGAAAATTCGACATATACTGTGTGTGTGTATGTATATACACTGCAATTTGTAAGGTAATGTCTTGGAGCACCTCAGCAAGTCCACCAGTGATTCAAAATAAGAAAAGAAAGGATATGGATAAGCCTACTTAAATCCTTGTGAAAGGTTTTTAATTGATTTACTGTAGACAGTTCGTTCAAGCACAAGAACAAATTGCAGCAGCGTCCATTTTTGTTGGCTAAATGTTTCTTGTGTTTTGAATCAATTATATAATTTTTTATTTGTAGGCACTGTTTGCAAATAGATCTACTTAAAACTCAGCAGTTACCTTTTCACCAGATTTTGACTTCATGTGGAAATGTATTTATTATAATATGCAAGTTTTTTTATATAATATGCAAGTCAATAAATCAGCTTATTAGGAGGAATTATAAAATTATTCTTCCATCTAGTTACAAATTTTTCAATATATACACATTTGGATATCCATTGACAGGCTGCTTGATTCTTCAGGTTCTTCTTGCATTCAAAGCACACATTTCCCTGTTTTACAAAACTGACCTGGGAGAACCAGTGAACCTAGAAGATCAATAATGCGACATGTTACAATGAGTATAGCTTCTGTGATTCTTTTGTAGCTTAATGAGGTGCTAATTAAACATTATTGTATAAATTAAAGTTCTCCGTGCTATGTGTGATCATGGTGTGATCATCCACCATAACAACAGAAGGCAACATACTGCTAAGTATTGTGTGTTAAAATATAAATAACAGATTTATCTATTTATACTCATACCATTTAAAATATACCTTTATACAATTAGATAGGATTGTTTTGGGTGGACAAACATCTTTGCAGCAATTTATTCCTGACTTTGTATGTGATTATTCATTCTTACTAGTTGTCGTTTTCCTATAATTGACACTTTTAATTTAAATAAGGAAACAAGAGAGTGGTCTTAGCCTGGCTATAAACAGCACAATAAAAGCAATCAATGCTTTGAGTACTGTGTGTGAGCCTGTACCAGTACTTAGCAAGTTTGAAGGGTTTTATTTTTTTATTTTACTGGCTGGAGTTAGTGGCTTTAGTGCTTTCAGACTGAGGAACAGACTTACATCTGAGGAACTCACTTTACTGTTTCTAATTTTGTTTTTTTAATATAATTCTCCAGAAAAGTTTCTTAGAAGTGATGTGCTGGAAACAAGAAAATAGGTAAGCTTAACGGTATGTGGTGCTTTGACAAGAATGGAATTGTAATGTCTAGATAGCTTGTTCAGAGCATCTCCAGAGTAAATGGTCTCATGAGCTGTATGTTGTAAGTATGGTTACAAAAGTTGGTCTAGTTATGGATGACTATGGACGCTCAAGACTCATTGAGCAAAATACGTAATGTTGGTCATGTGAGAGGGTTGAGGTTGGAGAATTGCTCTATATTGGCAGAATGCTCATGTTAACCACCAACAGTGCCTATAATAGATATGTGAAGGCATGAAATGGACCAACAAAAAGGTGGTGTGGTAAATTCTCAATAGGATCACATGATTAAAAAATCAAGTCATAGGGTAAGTATGTTTGTTCTTTTCCTGGGAAAAAAGTCACAGCTAGATGCTTTGTAGAAACAAGGATAGCTACTGAAGGTTCTGTTGCAAAACCTTGGGTCCCATCATTCATAAACCTATTCATTGCGATAACACATCTTGATGCCAACTTTAAATCTTTGCTGTGTTGGAAAAACATTTGCAATCTTTGAAGCATTGACTTCTCAAGTGATTTTGTACTGAAAAAAATCCTAAAAAAATAACATTATTTACTTACCTGTCACTGTCTGGATACCTAAACCTAAAAACCACATACTAATCTTTCCCTCTTCCCTGATCTCTACTTGCTGTGTCCAATTCGCCATCCTCTAAGATGGCTGTCACAGTCTCTTACCTTCTTCCAGTCTCCAGCAGAAAAAAATTTTGGGAGTTTTTTTCAGTCCTGTGTGGCCCTATTATAATCATGTCTGGTGCCGATAATGCAAAGTGGCTAAACAAGTGATAGATTCACTTTAAGAGATTCTTAAGATCTACTGCTAATACCTTAATACCAAAAACATGAGGATTCCTCTTAGAGGATGCCATGTAGTAGATATATCAATATGTCTCAGCTGTTTTGGTGTCACAGGGGGACTTTCATAATATAAGGCAGGTGGTTGAAGGAGTTCCTAGATATCAAGTTTCAATAAGTTTTTTCTAGGTGCTTTGGTTAATGGGAGAACACCAAACACACAACTATTTGTTTGTTTTTTTCTAAATGATCTTGGCTTTAATGTGTAGTATTCTGGTAAGAGAACAAAATTTCAGCTCTGAAATGTGAATGGTCCTACGTCCTCTGTGTAATATTCTAGTTCTGTATCAATCTAATAAATATCTATTCACCTATTACAGCTGAACTCTTTCCTTATTTTTCATCTAAAGCTAGCCATACACTGCACGGATTCCCTGGCTGATCGATTCAGCACCGATGGATTCCGGCGATTCCGCCGGCATCCACAGGTGAGAACGATCAGCCAATTAGGGAATCCGATCGTGGCAGCCCACCTTGCACGGCCGGATCCGTGTCCGATGGATCGGCTCCCTGACCGCAACGCCCCCTGGTTCTTCCTCGGATCCGATTCTGTGCCCCCGATCCATCGGATGCGGTCGGACGGGCAAGGTGGGCTGCAGAGGATTCCGGCACGATGGATCCGCGTGCACGCGCCCGGAATCCATCGCGCCGGAATCCGGCACGAATCCGTGCCGTGTATGGCAGCCTTTACACAAGTGTACAAGATCCACTGTATTCAATTATTTCACTTTCATGCATTATACGCTGCAGTAAGTCAGCTTAATTTCCATATTTAAATGATTAATATTTATAGCATACAGTGGACCCTTGACTTACAACCAACTGGACTTACAACCAACCCTTGGAAACCACTTAAGTTTGTAAGTAAAGGCAATTTTTCCAAACGAAATAATGAAAATGCCCATAATGTGTTATGAAACTCCTATTGCCCCCCTAACCTTTCCATAATAATAAAGTGTTGTACAATATGTGTAATTGACCTGAAACAACAAACATTTTCCTGGTGTTCTCACCAAAAAGTAAAATGAACTTGAGTCTACCAGAAACAAAAAGAAAAAAAGTCGACATGTTTGGCTTTCAGGAAGAGATAATGAAATGGAAGGTGGTTATTATTGGAAAGAAGATTCCCCTTCCATTGGAACATCAGGAATCTGTTGTAGACTTTTCTAGATTGGGGAGATTGTCCATTTTGATGTGCTGTACCTATTAGTGACATCAGGTCACATGAATGCCACCACGCAAGCAGAAACATGTTTTAGCCATGATTCTGTTTGTAAGTCAAATCTTTGGTTGTAGGTCCAAAGTAAAACTTTGGATGTAACTCAAGTTAATCTTAAGTCACTCCAATTGTAACTCAAGGGTCCACTGTACTTATTTTGAAATTTGTAATGTGCACAGTGTGTTGCAAGCTACATTTCATAATAACCTTCAATGTCAAATGCTACCACAAATCCAATGCCCTTCCTTACTAAACATTATACATCTTACCACAGTGAGAATGGCATTTTACTTCATTTTGTCTTAGTGGCTAAATATCCTGTTTCATTTCATGAGGGACAAGTATACTTTTAATCTGCAAAGTTTCAAGATTTGATGGCAAGTGTCATTTGTCTGCAAACAGTGCTAACAGATAAGCACATGCTGCCCAGCCAGATGCTTTACTCTTCGTGGCACTGTAAGTGCTTTTGGAGACTCCAACGTTTGTGAGTACTTTTCAGCTACTTGAACAGAGCCAACCCTTGTCAAGGCTCATTTAAAAGTAGCAGATTAAACTCTACCGGGACTCCAGCAGGGATGTTGAAAGGTTTGTCTTTCAATTACAGAGAAAGACCATCCCTCCTAATTAATTTGTTTCATCTGAAATTGAAAAGCCTGGTCGCCCCTTTTTTTTTCTTAAAGGTATTTCGAACATGTTACTCCTTAAGGGCACCAAAATGTGGCAACAGATCCCAGCATGCTGAAAGTTGTACTGCTTTGTTAATAGTTTAGTTAGTTTTCCTGTTAGCCTTTTAGTCAACTTTAACCTTCAACCTCCTCCTGCATGCATCATTGCAAATAAAACTGCTCCGCTTTGACAAGAGGATATAAAGTCAGGAGGCCATCAAACAGAAATCTCAGTCTGATTTCACTAAACTAAACTTAAACTGAGCGCAACTCCCTCCCTGCACAAGACCTTCAATAGGAAGTCAAACACTCACCCATATCACTTTAGTTTTGATAATCCCTTCTTTAATAGAAAGAAAAAGAAGAAATATACATAATAAATTATGTTTGACAACTGGAATTCAGTGGTCTCGTTACGGCTTGTCCCTGCCTATTACACAGATTTCTGGTCCTCATTTTAAAGAGTGCTCTTTCCAGCAAACTTCATGTGATATTCATATAAACATGCCATTTTGTATACAGAGTCCAAAATGAGTTTCTTGTAGAAGATTAAGGCAAACCAGATGTATATTTGTTGTGTTCTTGGAGAATGAGAAATGATCAAAAATGTTTGCTTTGCCGATGGAGTTTTTCTTCCTAGTCTGAATGCTTCTTGGCTTTCTTAGTGGCCACTACATGAAAACACTTAAAGGTTATAGCAACCCACAATTATTGAGTAGATTTGACATAAAGCACCCTACATTCAGCAACATCCTTCACTAGTCTGGCTGATTCCATGGTTTGTTTTTAGAATTTGACTTAAAGCTTCAGCCTACTTCCCAAGGAGTTCCAGCAGAACATTAAATAATTATAAAGTGAGGATTGTAAAGATAAAAAGAGTTGAGGATAGGATTAAAAGTGTTTGTCCATGCTGCAAAATGCATTGCCTGTAACAGACATGGTGAGCTGCCACAGTAGTGTTACCACAAAAGCTGCAACTGTGAGTGTGAAAGGAGCCTAAAGCATTATGATGTGCTTCTATTTTTGTTAATGTTTATTGTAAAGGTACTGTGTATGGTTTGGTTGTTAAATTATATTTAATCTTCATAGCCCCTGGTACATTTTGGACAGTGCTCTGTTGTTTGAGCATTGGAGTAACTGTCTTTAATATCTCTAGGAAGTATTCTGAAATTAAATAAAGTCTTCCCACACAACATCAGTATGAGGATATTAGGCCATATAATATATGTCTGGATTGAATTGTTTGATATACAGTGCTGCATACATAGACACCTTAAATAGATAGATCAGTATATTAGACGAACTGCATAAGTGCTATATTCACCGAGCCAAGCACAAATAAAATACAGAGATGTGGGTGTCAGGGCGAAATGCGTTGTATCTGCATACTGCAGGTGCCTGTATTCCCTATGTTTTTAAATCACATGTAATAAAGGATGCTGATGCATTAACCTTTTTTTCAGTACTGCTATTTAGTTTAGTTTTAAAAAAATCCTTTAGATTACAAACCAAACAAATTCAAACATGCTGTTTAACTGCACCTACCCTATATACTTGAATAAAACCCCAGTTTTTCAGCACCCTTCTACCTGCTCTGGATACTGGAAGAAGATTGTCTGTTGCTTTGGTTTGCTTACTTGGTAAAAAAGTGGAGCATTTATGTCTAAGGTGTGCAATTTTAGGGGTGATACACACTGAGGGGGTGCCAGCAGATTCCTCCTGTAGTGTGTGCATTGTTGTTCATTGCGTTTTCCTAGTCATTTAAGTTATTGGGGAGAATATCATCCTAAAGTAGATTACAATGCACAGCATGGCACATTTGTAAAAGCACTTAGTAGTGCATTGCTGTGGATTTTGTGATTCAGTTTGGAGTGTAATTTATGTTACTCTAAAACACCTTTGCACATTTGCTGTTTTCCCTTTTTCCCTCACTCCTAAGGTGAAATTATATGTTTTCGGACCATAAGGTGCTCCACTGTATAGGATGCAAATTCTAAAAAATACAGGTGAACTGGCAACTGGCAGAGTGGGAATTAATTCGTGGAGGGGAATGCAAAGGTCGGAACCTGGTCATGCATTCACAATATAAGACTAACAGGCTAATAAGACTAATGCAAAAAGTACATCTTATACTGTGAAAAATACAGTAGCTACCTTAGCTTATATTTGGGTGGGCTTATACTCTAGTACATACAATACTGAAAATCACCTAGCTAAATCACTGTCCAGTCCATTGCCCAGAACATTTCTAAATACGAAAAACAAAAGTTTGTTGTAGACGTCTTATTAAACTGAAGGCTTGCATTTGACTTTAATTGAGGAAAACATTATATAAGTTTAGGTATGCAACTTTCTATGATGTCCATCTGACAGACTAATCTGGCTGCATATTAATATGTTTGTGTCATGTGTTTTGTCACTGTAAGCTCTAAATGTTGGTTTTAGTTATTTCTTTTAAGGCCTATATATTGCATGTTTCCATATGTGGGTTCTTCCTAATATAGGCATTAAAAGCTTGTTATCAGGAAAAATATCTTCACACTGAAAGAAAAGAAACACAAAGGAGACAGCTATTTAAAAGATAGTCTGGAGATAATATGGACGTCTGAGAATGTCTACTCTACATATTTACATTACTAGTATAATATGTACAGCTGAAGTGATGTGATTACATAAGTACTTTTTTTTTTTTTTTTTTGCTCTGGACAACATTAGTGATTGTTTCTGGTGATAAGAGAGCAGCGATGTCACTGGTGCAAGAGAATTCCAATGAGCCTTGAAGTTCACCATTAAATATATAAACCTGATTTGTGAAATTCATGGTGGCATGGATAAGGCCAGTTGATTCTAAAGAGTCCAGCCTTTGTACCGTTGTTGTGCATTGAATTCAAAGCCTTGATAGGAGAAAGAGAAACTACTGAATTTTGTATCCCTCCTTTAATATGTGTGTGTAGGAAGCCAGTTTCTAATGACAAATGCTGCTTTTTCCCCATTTTAAAGATGAAGGGCCAGTCTCCATTGGTTGCATCCATTATGTCTAATGGGCGACACCAGTAAGTTTTGACACTGTGTGGCACACGAAGAGGACGCATTACTGTAAAACGGGTATAAGGGCACCACAACTGATTTTACATGGTGTGGGCTATGTAAAAAATGAGCAGTATCTGGCACACATTGAAATCCCCTCTTTCAACACAACTAAAAACATGGGGATAATGGAGAATAGTCCAAAGGCTAGGTTCATACAGTTGGTCAGGAACCGCAAAATTACTGCCCCTGGCTAACTATGAATCACAACTGTGGGATCTGGTTGATTGTATGCTGCCCAAAAATAATAACTTAAGGAAAACCATGAAAAAGAGTGATTTTCAAATATATATTCCAGACAGATACAACCACCTGCACAAATTGACAGACTATCGTATCCCCAAATATGAAATTTCAAAAAACAATATGTGTGGCATCCCACTGTCTTGAGTGGTACAAGCCACTACAAGGCAACCACGAACGGGATGGTATATTCGGTAGATGTACAAGTGAATTAGTAGGTGAGTCAAAAGGTTTTTTTTTAAATTTATGTATATACGGTCAAAAACAACGTCACATCAGAATATATGTACAAAACACAAAAGGGTATACAGTCTTGTACATAATAAACAAAAGATGTATATAGGTTGAATGACAATAAAGCTCTCAACGCGTTTCGCGATATTAAATCGCTTCTTCAGGAGATCAACAAACACTTATAAGTTCAAGGTATCTGATATGTGGTGGTACCCAGTGCCCTTTCGCCGAGGGGCTGTCGGTCTGGCACGGGGGACGCCCCCAGACAGTCCACAGTAGATCCGGATGATCGTAATATTGTAGTTCTGAAAAATAGGCAGCTAGAGTAAGTTAAGCTCAGGGTCATCTATGTCCATGCCAAGTGATAGACAAAGGTCCAATGCTGCGTCTCAGGTAAACAAGGGCCACTGATCAATCCGGAAGTGCAGGCAGGTGAGATTGCAGTTATGGGATGGCTGCTGTACCTGTGAACTTAGCCTTAGTTCAACCAGACCATCTGCGTCTTCCTACCCTTGTGCCTCATTTTTTTTCTGGTGCTCAACACAGAAAATTATGGATAATCTCCCCATTCCCATGCAAACCTTCCATCTACATTTTTACCCAAGTTAAAAGAAAACAAAAAACTTTTCACTGGAGTTGGCCTTTGAAAATTGGAGTTGTGAAAATGTTCCTTCACTCTAGAATGGTCATATAGTTGTAAGTGGCACTAAGCAGGTTAGATACAGAAGAAAGCTATGAGAGATGGTACAGATATTAACTATTTCAACCACAGCATAGAAGCCTTTTAAAAAGAATAACTTAAGAAAAACCATGTAAAAAGAGTGATCTTCAAATATACATTCCAGACAAATACACAGGAAAACTATTGAGCATGGTTAGCCCAGTCAGGACTCTCAGGAGCAACTTGTGGGTCATCTAGCAGATACACATTTACACAGATCGTAGGCTTTGCTGTAATCCTCTCTACAAACACCTTTATGTTTTCTGTTAGATGGAATTTACAGCATAACATGTTTAAGCTAAGCATAATTTGTTTTTAAAATCAATAATTGACCCTTGTAGCAAAATATCCTGGCAGGCTCTTCAGACTTCAGCGGTACACTGGGCACAGCCGTAAAGCTGTTTAAGTTTATTTTAACATCTGCCTATAGTAAATGTTCATATCCAGGGGATTATACTTTGTTTTCCTTGGATGAAATGATTATATGTCCATGTTCTGACCCAGAGCAACTGCCTGAGCACTGTGTGTAAAGAGTTTGTGTGTTTGTTTTCATACGTTGTACATTCTAGTTGCAGTAAACCATGAAATGCAAGTTTCTTGATGTACAATTGCTGATTAAACATTTATAGATAAATTTGTTGAAGAAAAATAAAAGACACGTATACAACAAGAATAGTGGTTTATGAACTCCAGCTGTTGCGTCCCAAAGGAAAGAAAAACAAAGCAGTTATTTAATTCCCTGAATTGAAAAATCTCTATGTCTATCCTAGCTCATCTAAATAAAGGTATTTGTCATAAGGGACACAGTTTTCCTAATGTTTATTACTGATGGAGTAGGGCATTTGTTATTGCAGGCAGAGTTTTCTAAAGGCCAAAAAATAAAATCTTGCATTACATTTAAACCTTTCAAAATGGTATAGACTGCTGTCTTTGTGCATTTGAAATTGCAGGAACTCTGCAACAATCTGTTAGCGAGATGCCCAGCATCATCTAGCCCAGGTGTGCCCACACTTTTTTGGCTTTAAAATGGCAAGTTTAAAATGATCTCCTAACAGTAAAAGGCCGCTTTAGGTAAATCAGATGAGGATAAAAAAGTCCCAATAATAGTACTCTATAACTGAAAAGACCTATATTAAAACTTCCATAATATGGTGCTTATTCAGGCATCATTGGCTTCAGTTCAGTGTTCACTGGTAATCTTTTAATCTGTTAATACAGGCGTGTATTGATAAAGCTAATCTATTAGAAGTCGTTAGGGCAGGTGTCTTTGTTATTGATGTAACGTCACTTCAACTACTTTTCAAATCATCATTTATGTTTACAAAGTGTGGTAAGAGTACTTCTGTAAACTGTTCATCACTTGTATGTATTAATAATTATCCATGACTATCAATGTGCATTCCCTAGTTTTATTTATTCCCAGAGGCTGTAAAGACCAGAAGGGATAAGCTAAATTTGTTAGATAAAACAGTCTATCGCTGTAGCAATAAAGAGCAAAATTGCATTCAGTAAGGAGAAGATAAAATACACTCAGTAATGGAGATACAAAGCAGGCTTAGCAAGGAGTAGTGGTCTCCTACAAGGCAATTTGTATTCAGCCATGTGGATACCAGGATGATGTCACTTGCTGGTTATGGATGAAATAGCCTCCTGGTTACAGGTGAAGTATGGATTCTAGCAGGGAGGCCTTAGTTAAACTGACCAGCAATGAGGCATCCGCCGGTCGGTTTTCACTCGCTATACTTGTCACAGGGTTGTTATTTAAATGACCCCTGAGCACCTCACAGACAGGAGCACCCGGTCGTTTCCTGGGCTGCTGCTGGAACAAACATGTAAATGTACCGTTACTCAGTGTTTAGTAGCAACAATAGGACGTTTTTTGGGTGGCAGCCCTTTGTCTGTGTCTCATTTGTTCTTACTGAACACTGAGTAAAGCCCACAATACACCTTTAGATAGCTCTGTACAATATTCTTTAGATCTACCAACATCTATGTAGTAAAAGTTGATTGTACAGAAATGTTATGGTAAGATTGTAAAAGGTGTATGGGGGGCTTAATGAAGAAATCTCCCTGCCGAATACATGGTATGCAAAAGCTAATTTCATTTAGAAAAGGAAATGTTGGGCCTCAGCCACTTTTCCCAACTGCAGGTCACAGACAATTATGCATTCTCAGAATGCTCTAGAACAGACTTGGGCAAACTAAGGCCCGGGGTCCAAAACCGGCCCTTTAGTCTTGTAATTTGTCTCTTTGTGAGGTACTCATCTGAGGAGCTCACAAAAAAAGTTATGTGCATAGGCATTCTCTGGAGTCCTCAGGCCGGGGGGAAAGGGAGTGCTAGTTGTAGGGGTCCCCTGCACAGGAAGGTTAATAAAAGCTTTTTATATCAATATTTCCTAAAGGAAGCTTTGTGAGCAGAGAAAATGGCCATCCCAGGGCTCCTCATGTCCTCCTACCCCTTTCACCCTCCACTGACCCCTCAATATATACTTGTGAGGTGCCCCTTGTCTAGTAATTAAATACATATGTTTGAGACTGTGTCCTGTATAGACGATAGGAAGAATATTTATATAAATGTACTCAACTACGTCATGCTTCTGTCCGGCGGACCGGGTCAGCGCCGTGAAAACTGCCGATTCGCCGGCAGTGCATGGTAAAATTCCAAACTCCGGACCTCAGACTGAATCGAAATTTGGTAAGTGGGCCTTTCAAATTTACATTTGAGTAGCCCTGACCTAGAGGATAATTGTTTGGATTGTTTCCTAGAAGTCATAGTTTGCCTTCAATAGAATGTTTAAGCGTCTCAATCAAAAGCTTCTATTTATAATTTTTTTTTACATATTTTCTTTTTTAAAATATCCTGTCCTAGCTACGAGTACTTAGGACCCCGATGCCTGGCAGCCCTTGCAGGCTCTTGGTCCAGCCCCTATGTCACATTTGTAAACCCATTGTGGCTAGCTCATACAATATACTGGTGGAGGCCCATATTGTACCATTACATAGACCAGTGGTTCCCAAACTTTCCATGCAGGGCCCCCCTTTTCTATTTATTAACATTATTGAGCCCCCTCCCTATTCAAACACAGGTTAAGAATGAGGGTCTGCGCCCGCCCCCCAGAACCACTGCCATAGACAATCCACTGCATGTGCAGAGACTTTGGCTAAACCTTTTTTATAATTTGCTTTTTAAATTCACAATAAGAGTCCTTCCAGGACACCACCTAACATTCCAGTGACAGATGACCAGTCTGTTACAGTGCATATACATCTAATACACTTAATGTTTTATTTTAATGTTTATTAAAACTTAACTTAAACTAACTTTTGTATTTTTTCAATTTATGCAGTTGCTTTCAACCTTTTCTTTTTGCTGGTACTTTGTTGTTTTTTTGTATATTGTATAGCTTAGTGCAAATCAATATTAATATGAACACTATATATGGCTAGACCTCAACAGGCCCTGAAAAGCTCAAAGCCAGCATATTGCTATTCTGAAAACTCGCAGAGCAGATCTGAAGAACAGAGAAGAACCTATAAACTTGCACCACGCTGTTGGAGAAATATGGCTCAAGGTTTGAGTGAGCAGGCTGAGAGGGTTGTTGTTTAGGATGGGTGAACGAGAAAGTAGCCCCGCAGAGTTATAAGCCCAACTTGTTGATTCCTATCTGTGCCTTCATTTCAGAGCTTTATTTCATTTTTACTGGAGCTTTACAGTTCTCATGCTGTGCTTACCCAGCCATGAGACAACAGCGTGAAGAGCAAAGGAAAAACTACACTTTCAGGAGCACTTAGTCTAAGTTTTCTGTAAAGCATTGAAAGAAAAATGCTTATGCTAAAGTATAAGTAAATGGAATTTTTTGATTTAGTTTGTTTTTTTATATTTAAAGTCAGTAATTAGGGGTTCAACCCCTAACATGTTTTTATTGCTAGATTCAAAAAGCAAAATGAAATACTCTAATCTGTAGTAATTAAAGAATGACCATTTATTAAAGAAAATTATCAAAATGCACTCACAAACACATACGTGAAGAAAGCCGGTGGTGATGTTCTGGTTGTTTATGACTTCTCTGCTGATGTTTATATTTTAGTTAAATTTTTTACAAAATGTATTCTCATAAAATGTTAATACTATATAAAATATGAATAAAAATGATTTTGAATCAGATGCTACCAACCATTTCCAAAAAGTTGGCACAGTGGTTTATCATGCCTTTCGTGCTTTCGCCCGATGCTGTTTGGGCGCTGTTTACCTGCACCTTTAATAATCCCGAAAGTCACAGCAAATTGTCCGGCACATGTCTTTTTTTCCCTGAGCTACACATGTGTCTAACAGTAGTGGACTCATGGACTCCTGATGCACCTGCCCACAGATTTTACAATATCCAGGCCCTTGGGAGGCACTTTCCTGGCAGCCCTTGCAGGCTCTTGATCCGGCCCCGGTCTGAATACTTTCTGTACCCACTGTAAACATATATGACGTATATATAGAATATTTCTAGAAGTATAGACTTTGTGTTCTAGAAGATGGATGGGACATGTTCTTTATTATCATTATTGATCATGAGATTATTGGGCCCCTCTGAATTCCCTCAGCTTCAGAAGCTTGATATATTATGAATAAGCATCATGGATAGGTCCCATGAAATTTGTAATATTCTTTCATTTTGATTACAGGCCCAGTGGCTTGATGCTGTGTTGTAAACTTATACCAATGTACCAACATTGTGTTCCTATATAATATGGTGCGCCAAGCCCAGTACATACAGGAAGAATGTACAGAAGTACATTAGTTTAAAATAAATACAATCCATTTGATTCTGTATTAAGCAGTAATACTGAGCTTTACAGAGAGACAACTCTTTGATTTATTCAAGTATTAATTAGTCAGAAATGCTAAGCTTCAGGATTTCAGTGGCCTATGGCATGTTGTGCAGTTTCACACTGAAATCATAGTCAATTATTTCAGCTTCTAAGCTGACTGCTGCCCTTTCTTCCTTATCACACATGGAATGTGACGGTGACTTGTACACGTAAACAGTCATCATACCAGCTATGAAAATAGCCCCTAATGTAAATATGGGACATAGTTCCTTGTCAGGCCAATTCTGTGTTAACATGACAAATTTTAATGTGCCCAAGGTTGACATATTTCAAATATCCTTGTGAAAGTGTGAATGCTAAAACGCCACAATAAAATAAAACAACAAATTTGTGTATGGTATGACAGCTGGGCGATTATCTCCTTTACTCCAACTATCTTAAAGTTACAAATTAGATAGAAAGAGATGTAATAGGGAAAACTTGCAGTAATAAAAAATGTATGATTTGTAGACATGAGTGCCTTGGCTTTTCCTTTACGCTCACAATACTAAACTCTGGAAGATAATATGGGGATGGTTTATGTAAAATTCAGAAAACTAAAGTTTAATATACCTGGCATGGCCATGGGACTTCACCTATGACCTTATAAATTGTTTTAGTTTATTGAGTATATTTAAGTTAATGCGCTGAGCTATGCTGCCAACAAGTTGATCAATATTCATTTCATTGCACATAATTGGGTAAGTAAAGACAGATTAAACCTATTTTAATCTGTGATCCCCACTTGCTCAGTTTGTAGACAGTATCTTTCGAAAATAATCATTGTTGCTTGGCATGCCCCTTCCAGAGTAAACATCCTGGTAATGGCAGGTGTGATGACTGTATTTCACACATGTTACAATGCACCAGTCCATAAGACGCACCCATGATTTTGGGTAGGAAATAAAGTAGAAATATAGATTACTCACAGAAAGACTTATTCATATATAGAGTAAACCGAATGTTGTAGCAGAGAGTGCTGGGATGGACCATGGACATTTCAACAATGTCCCATCTTTGTGCAGGGCTGCAAATGACTGTATATTTTTACTAGCAGTAGATCCACTGAGAGACTTAAGCTAGCCATACATTGTCGGATTCCATGGCCAATCGATCACCTATCCGATCGATTCCGGCGATCTCATCGGGAATCGGAGGTCCGATCGAACGGCCAATTAAGTCTGTCTGATCGCTACATACCACCTTGTCCCACGGATTCCTGGACGATTCCGTGTCCGATCGCTTACTTCCCAAATGGCAACTCCCCCTGATGTGTGCTGAATCGGATCAGAAAGACCAACATGTTGGTTCTCTGTCAGATCCGATTCTGGGCCCCCGAATGATCGGACAGACAAGGTGGGCTTCACGCGATTCCAGGACGATCGATTGGCGTGCACGCGCCCGGAATCGATCGTCCCGGAATCCGATGGGAAACGGACCCGTGTATGGGGGCCTTTAAGCTTGATCGAGCGATGTGCGTGTTCACAGTGCTGGATTGCGCTCCAATCTTTTAAAAAAAACAAGTCATCCAGCCTTTCTTCGAGTGGGATCAATGAATTCCGCTCAAAAAAGCTTGGTCGAACCGGGAATGTACATGTTCAGAAATCCTGGTCAATCTGACAGGCAGTGCAGAGAGTGTGACATTGACGGCTGCAAAGGAGCATATTCTTCATGGCCTCAAGAATATACATCGAGATTTCAATAATGTATACCAGCATTCGGGAGGATAGTCTAAGAAACTGAAAAAGTGAATTATGGAGCCTAATGTTCTTCATTCACTACTTTTATTATCATTAATATTATTTTCCTATATTTTAGGTTTAAATGAATTGCTGTTGCCAGTGTTACATTGGTGTTAAGGGACCAAAAGTAATGGGACAGAATAATAATCATGAATCAAGCTTTCCCTTTTTAATGCTTGGTTGCAAATCCTTTGCAGTCAATTACAGTCTGAAGTCTGAAACGCATAGACATCACCAGACGCTGGATTTCATCCCTGGTGATGCTCTTCCAGGCCTCTAATACTACTGTCTTCAGTTCCTGCTTGTTCTTGGGGCATTTTCCCTTCAGTTCTGTCTTCAGCAAGTGAAATGCATGCTCAATCGAATTCATGTGGCCCTCACATAACATTGCACTTCATTACCAAACACTTTGGTTGCTTTTGCAGTATGCTTTGGGTCATTGTCCATCTGCGCAAGTCCATCTGTAAAGCGCAATCCAATGAGTTCTGAAGCATTTGCCTGAATATGAGCAGATAATATTGCCAGAAACACTTCACACAGCATCCAGCTGCTTTTGTCTTCAGTCACATCATCAATAAATACAAGAGAACCAGTTCCATTGGCAGCCATACATGCTTAGGATCATAAGTAGTTCCTTTACTTCTCCATACTCTTCTCTTCCTATCACTCTGATACAAGTTGATCTTGGTCTCATCTGCCCATATGATGTTGTTCCAGAACTGTGAAGGCTTTTTTAGATGTTGTTTGGCAAACTCTAATCTGGCCTTCCTGTTTTTGAGGCTCACCAATGGTTTACATCTTGTGGTGAACCCTCTGTATTCACTCTGGTAAAGTTTTCTCTTAATTGTTGACTTTTGACACACACACACCTACCTCCTAGAGAGTGTTCTTGATCTGGCCAACTATTGTGAAGGGTGTTTTCTTCACCAAGGAAAGAATTTTTTTCGGTTATCCATCACAGTTGTTTTCTGTGGTCTCCCAAGTATTTTGTGTTGCTAAGCTCACCGGTGCATTCCTTCTTTTTAGGAATGTTCCAAACAGTTGTTTTGGCCACACCTAATGTTTTTGCTATCTCTCTGATGGGTTTGTTTTTTCAGCCTAATGATGGCTTTCTTCACTGATATTGACTGCATTTGGAATCTGTTGCTGGCAACTCTCAAGATGAGATCCAAAGAGCTAATCGCACACTTGAAATGAACTCTGGACCTTTAATCTGAACATTATAATTGGGATAATGAGGGGATATCACACACCTGGCCATGGAACAGCTGAGAAGCCAATTGTCCCATTACGTTTGGTTCCTTAACAAGTGGAAGGCACATATGCAAACTGTGTATTTCCTATACTGTTGACCTGATTTTATGTAAATATCCTCAAATAAAGCTGCAGTTAAAGCACATTGTGTTTGTTTCATTCCAAATCCATTGTCAATGTCTCAATATTTATAGGACCTGACTGTATATATACAGTATATATATATATATATATATTTATATACACACCTGTATTACTGTGTGTAAGCATATATAAATTCAAACTTATATGTGAATTAAACAGTATTTTCTGGTTTCTGTTAATTAGCATAGTTTTTTTACTACAATACAAAAAAAATGCAATTTGTAGCAGTCCTCTTTCAGCTGCTGCCATACATTTTTATTGCAGAATCATGCCAAACTCCCACAAAATCTTTGCAATCTTTTCCCGTTCCTCTTGGAAGGGCTCTCAGGGCACCTTTGTGACCGTAACAGAGTACGCTGTGCCAAGTGCCGAGACTTAATCACCGACTTCAAATCCTTTGTTAACAATCTAAATAGTGGCAGCTCTGAAACTTCAAAGCCAGGCAGCTCAGTGTGTTTATGCCTCCAATATGTCAGGGACTTAAGCATAATGTTTTATGTATATTGCCATTATGACAGTTGGAAAGGCTAGAAAAGAAAAAAGCAATTATATAATTGCTTCAAAGAATTATGCATGGGGGATAGAGGCTTTTAAGGAACACAAGAACAGCCTTAATTATTATATCACCTGAAGTCGAGCAGCAAAATTATGTCCCAATTATTTGTGATAAGCAATTAAGCCTCATGTTACAAGGCATGAAAGAAATTCCTCTAATATTGTTTTCCTTTCAGAATCCGGCAGGGAAAACACGCAGCTTTTATTTTTTAGAGAAGTGCGTGGGCTCTGGGAGAGGGGGTCATTCAAATCTTTGTGGGTTTATTTATTTATTTATTTGCATGTTGATACAGTGGAAGTGTTGTTTGTGATGTTTCACTCGAGCTAAGGTGATGTATTCTGCAATTCTAATCCTACTTTGCCCTCCCCAACTGTTTGAAGCCAAGACAATGAAGGCTTTTTTTTTCTTTCTTGAATTATTATTCTTTTTTTTTTTTGCCAAGAACTATTCACAAGGTTTCCATTTCTAGAATGACAGCAACGGTTAGGAGCAGTAATTTGTGAAATTGCTGACGTGCTTAGAACTTGGATGAAAAACGGAGTTTGAAAGACAACCAAAAATATCCCTTGAAATTTCAACAAATTCAAAAAGTCTTAAAGCATTTATAAGAAGTATTATAAGCTGGCACATTGTTTGGAGAAAGTACAACGATATCTATCCTGCAGTACTGCAACTTATCTGGTGTTAAGCTGGTGTTGAAATCTTCACCATGTCTTTTTTTTTTTTTTTTTTAAGATCTTCAATCATCTTGTGAAAACACATAGCTGGTATGTAGGAATAAAATATCTACCTGCAAAGTCTACCTCTTCTTTTGTTTTTGTAATACTGAATTATAATCTGAAATTTTCAGCACCCAAAATGTGCTGGAAAAAAAATCACATAATTACATAAGCCCCCCATACACGTTGCAATTTTTCGTACGAATTTTGCCTGACCCACCAACCTGGTCGGGAGATTAATTGATCGGGAGATTAATCGGATACGGAATTATGTACCCGACCGATCCCGGTCGGGACCGCTTCGGACCTGTCTGTAGGTTTTTGGTCGATCTGCTGTTCATAAATTGGGTCAGGCCGATCGATCGGTGATAATTCAAATTCCGATTTTTCGTGCCAGCCAACTGACCGACCATAAAATCTTAGGTGAAAATCGGGTGACACGATCAGACTTAACTTTCTACCATCTCCCGACTGCATCTCCGGAGCTCAGCCACAGTGATCTTTGGGTTCTTCTTTACCTCTCTCACCAGAGCTCTTCTCCCTCGATAGCTCAGTTTGGCCAGATGGTCAGCTCTAGAAATTTTTTTTTGTAACCTTGGCCAGATCTGTGCCTTACCACAATTCTGTCTCTTCAGGCAGTTCCTTTGACCTCATGATTCTCATTTGCTCTGACATGCACTTTGGGCTGTAAGGTCTTATATAGACAGGTGTGTGTCTTTCCTAATCAAGTCCAAACAGTATAATCAAACACAGCTGGACTCAAATGAAGGTGTAGAACCATCTCAGGGATGATCTGAAGAAATGGGCCGCACCGGAGTTAAATATATAAGGGTCTGAATACTTAGGGCCATGTGATATTTTAGTTTTTCTTTTTAATAAATCTTCAAAAATGTCTACAATTCTGTGTTTTTCTGTCAATATGGAGTGTGGTGTGTACATTAGTGAGGTAAAAAAAGAACTTAAAAGATTTTAGCAATATAACAAAGAGTTAAACATTTAAGGGGGTCTGAATACTTACCCACTGTATATCCTATAAAATAATATAATAATAATAATAAAAATAAATAAGAGCTTATTCTTGATGTTTTTTTTTCTTTATCACTTCAGTAAGACTTTCTGAGTGTTAGTGCTTCTGCCCTGAACAGTATCAATGGAGGTATGCAGTATTATAACCATGGGAGTGGTAATATTAGGGATACAGAACACCTTTTCCACTTTTATGTCTCTACAGGCACCAATTCTTCCTGGTCGTATATATTGAAATATGTCACCATTAGAAAGTGTAGGTACCGTCAATTGAAATGCTTAAGCTAAACATAAGCTTAAATATGTCAGATTAAACTTTTTGTAAGAAAAACAGAAGAAAACGTAATCAAAGCCTTTTCCAGGTATTATTATGTTACTGTGCCATTAATAAAAGCTGCAAGGTGGTGCTGGGCTTTCTAAGGAACCTATCCTTATATGTTCTAGACACCTCTCAGCCAGTCTACAATTTACAATGCTCAGTAGTAGTGTGTAATCTGGAGTGTAAAACAAGCATAGTGCGCAATCTTGGTGTTATCAATCTAATTACAAAGCTAGTGGCTTTGGTCTTTCGCCTAATAATGGACATTGGATATCAACAGTATTCTAAAGTTTGACCCTCGTCTCCTGTTGTACCAGCTGTAGTTCTTCCCGTCATGATGGATACAGTACAGCTTTCTCTTATTCTGGTTGATGCTGAAGAGTATTGTGATAAGGTTGTTTATAGAAGTTTTCCTGGCCTAGTTTTTATCCATAAAATAAGGAATTTATTCACAGGGTAGCTGTGATGAAGGGCTATAGGAGGGAGGCCTTTATCACAAGCTCCTCTTTTGTATGTGTGCTCTATTCTCCCGCGGATGGCAGTTAAGTATACAGAAGCCTACTCGTTCCATGCTGTCAACACTCTCTGAATTTAGTGAGTATTTTCCTGCTGTGACAACGCAAGATTAACATCCCAGCGATCACCCGGGCCCCAAACCCTGCAATTTAATAGCTTTTTAGGTTCTCTTCTTTTTCTAAACAGCAATTAATCTCATTTTAGCACAATTTTCTCGTTTCTGAAGTCCCCTCATTGAGGAGCTGTTTTGTTCATATTTGGCTTCATCTCCTCTGCATAGTCATTAGAGTCTCCAATTAATGTCACCTTTAGCTGAAGAGTACTCATTTTTATTGAGAAAATGACAGTTGCTACCATGAGCAGTGTAGTGTAATATACATTAATTGCCCCGTAACACTGGTAATTACCAGTTTTTTTCAGGGCTCTCAGTAAACCGTCATGCCTAGACAAGACTAGAGCAGATACAGAGTAGTCATTAGGCAAAGGGGCCAGTCCTGTTTGCTGTTGGCTTTTCGTTTCTTCTTAACCCTTTATCTTACAATGATAAGAATCCACAAGTAGAATATTGAGGGGGTCTATCAGCCTATAGTTTGACCTGTCTTGCTACAACCCCCATGTAAATGTATAGCTTCCTGAAGAAAACAAAGAATATGTCTTTGATAGGCAAAGTTGAGTGATTGGCACATAGTGGACATGCAGAAAGAGTAAAGTTTTTGTTTCTTATAATATTATTAGTGGGCATATCATGGCTATGTCACATTTTTTTATGTTGTGAGAGGACCCTGTAGCTTTTCATTTGCTAACATTGTTCTATAAGTGACAGAATTATCAACTTAAAAAGAGAAAGTAAAAAATAATTCAGAGTAGACATATGTGGGAGCTACCACTGCCAAATTGTACTGAGGGTGCAGTTATACCTATGAACCCTCCCATTTTGGCTGGGTAAGTTATGTTTTTAATGGGTCTTTTCCGACCAAATCCCAATTTCAATAAGTGGGATTATGAAATTGGGGTAACTTAGGAGGGAGGTGGCACTACTCTCCCTCCTTACTTTGTATCCCGCTTGTGCAGATGATGTGCGAGGTGGGAAGTTAGGAGGGAGAGTAACACCCGTCCCTCCTAAGTTAGCCAGCCAGCAAATAGGAAGGAGGGAACAGTAAACTTACTGATCCCGGTATTTAGAAGTATTCTAGTGCACGTGAATGTAATTTTAACTGTATAACGGTGGTCTCTAAATAAATTAAAGCTTTTATAAAGGTTAGTGCTCAGGAACTCCGCAGTAGCAAGGTTAAAGAGTTCTGTCATTGGCAGGATCAATTATTATGTATGTGCAACTAGTTTCATTTTGCAGTTTGTTGTTGATGTGGAGTTGTAAACTATATATTGCAGCAATGCATAACAGTACAGGACGGTAGTCCAATATGTCACATTTATGTTTGTTTGAGTGACTAGAGGACTAGAGGTGATAATGAATGCATCTCCATGGAAGACCTGTGCACTTCGTGATTATGTGCTTGAGTGATCACCAAGAGTGTAATTATTCTGGCAGGGACCAAGTGCGCTCTATATATATATATATATATATATATATATATATATATATGTATATATATATATTTTTCTTTGTGATCCAAGTTGCTAGATTACTTGATATTGAGCTAAATCACTGCAATAATTAAACATGGTTGTACGTAACAAAAACCTCATTTGAGAACAGCATATGCGTGCGGTGATGGACAGCCTCACTGATTCATAATGAACTGTGGCAAACGGTGGGCCATTTAAGTTTTCTTCACGAAAATTTAATTTGCATACTAATTCTCTTGGGACTATGTGGGGTGAAATAAGTTGTGGTATAAGTGAGGAACAGTAAAGGACAGTCTTTAAGCAACACCACTGATGTAGCATTTTACAGTTTTTACCAACATGAGAGGGGAAATATTATAAAAGGAACATCTGATCTAGATATAACTGAAAGTAGAAATAAAAATATATATGAAGCCCCCCCCATACACGTTCCGATTTTTCGTACGAATTTTGCCCGACTGACCAATGTGGTTGGGAGATTAATCAATCGGGAGATTAATCGGATGCGGAATTATGTTTCTCAGAATCGGTCGAAAAATCGGTTGGGACCGCTTCGAACCTGTCCGTAAATTTTGGTCGATCTACTGTTAATAAATAGTGTCGGGCCAATCGATCGGTGATAATTCGAATTCCGATTTTTTGTGCCAGCCGACCGACCGACCATAACATTTTAGGGGAAAATCGTGTGACCCCGAAAAATCGGAACGTGTATGGGGGGCTTAATATGTTCCCCAACCTATTAGATTGTAAGCCTGATTGGGCAAGATCCTCAACTCCTTATATATAATTATATATATATATATATATATTGAATTTTTTTGTGTAGTAGTTAATGATCAATTTGAATTTCAATTACTATAAACACATGAATATAAGCCACATTTTCAGTACTTAGATGTGCTTAAAAATTAATTTTGGCTTATACTAGAGTCAATAAATGAAAATCGCAGCATTTCGCTGGTCAAAATTGTTAAGTCGACTATTAAGTTGAACTAAATATATGCAAAAACTACTGGTGATGAAATCATGTTCTGGGGCTTTGCAATTAACTTATGATTAACAAATCAGCTAGTTTAAATAATAAATCTCAAAACAAAAGCACATTTGCTGTGTTTTCTGGGCCTTAGCTGCTGAATTCCCCATCCTAGGCTTATACACAAGGTCATTCAGAATTTTATGTAAAATTAGCTACCTCGGCTTCTATTTAGGTTGGCTTATTCTCAGGTATATACAGTATTTTGTTGAATGCAATGAGACCTAACACAAAACAAATAGTTTTGTAGCTTTATGGGTGTGTTTGACACCTTTCAAATATAAGATCTGTATTAAATAATTAGATAAATGATGGAAAATGAATGAAGGTGCGCCCATACATAGAGAAAGTGTTCCCTGCTAGACACAAGGAGTTCTCTCCATTCTCAGCTTTGCAGCTTGAGATGTAGAATGTTGAAGGCTCCTACGGTCAGATCAGCAATCCACCCATAGCTTGAAGCTGGCAAATAACAGAAACCTTTGTTTTATCTTAGTGATAACACCTGCTTTAGGCAATCAGGCCTCCCTCTTCGGCAGTCTTCCTAAATGAATTGTGTCACAGCCTTTCACATTGTGCAGCGGTGATGAGCTAATGGAAGTGGATAGCACAATTTGTATTGAACAGGTCCTGATTTCCAGCACACAGCTGAGAATCGCTTACAGCCCAGTGCTGAAGATGGAAGTCCTCATGATGCAGCTGATTTGCCCATTACTGATCATTAACAGGGGAGATGCGCTTGTGTTTATCTGTTTGTGTTGTTGCGAGGCTATCGAATTGTTTATGACAGGACTAATTGAGGTAATTGCAGAACCCGAAATTACCTGTCAGCTGTTTATTCGCATACTCCCTTCTATCCTGACAAACCATGACAAGTGAGGGTTCCCATAGCATTGCTGATCATGGCTTTTTCCAAGTGGTAATAAGGACGGTCAGGGCCCAGTCTGAATTGATACCTCACCACCTTCATATCCACTGGCTGGTTAAGTGACTTGTTATCTGGGGAAGAGTCGAGGAATGTTATTGTCTGTGGAAGAGGAAGAATCATTATCGACAACGCTGGTCTCAGTCTCTTGTTGTGAGCATAATTAGAGGGGAACGACACCCACAGGTGTACAGATCAGGTTAATTATCCAAAAATAAAAAACACAATGCAAATAAAAAAATTACTGAAATCTGCTGTATTTCTTATAAAAAACAAAACATAAAATTTTTTAATACTTAACGATAAAAATGTGAACGTGATCATTCTAAAATGGACCTAACCTGAAAATACAAGGTCAGCTCATTGTAAGGCTCTATTTCCACAGCATCCGCTAACATGCGTTTTTGTCTGTTGTTTTTAAACTCTTTGACTTTGTCTGTCTTTTTAAACACATTGGTGGACTGCTATGGATGCATAAAATTAAACACCAGAACAGCAGACAAACAATTTTTTTAGTGTATACTCGGCCTTAAGGTAGCCATGCATGTATTTTTCTGCTCGATTGTTTGTATCATCTATGACAATGGCATCAATAGGAGTGAATATTTTGTGGTTTATTGTGTGCTAAAGGAAGCCTGATATGAATCTTAAGAAAGCAATATATTTTTGTATTAGACTAGCCAAACAAGTATAGATTTTTGCACAATCGACAATAGATTCGATCAGGATGATCAAAATTTCGATCCAATGTCAATTGTGCCTGTATTGAATGTGCAGACTCTATTTTCGTTTGACCAAACAAAATATAATTCGATTTCTTTAACAGGAAATAGTTTCATTGAAATTTATTAGCACGAACAAAAAAGATCGAATTAAACTATTTAAAATGTGTGATTTACAATCGATGGTTATCAATTTGCTAAAAATTTGCCAACATGTTCGATAACTTAAGAACGATATTTGTTCCATAACAATAACTTTTTATCAAATTAACCAATTATTCGGTACTTGATTTTCGTTTGACGGAACAAAAAAATCTTTAGTTCCCGCTCTATGGAACAAAAATATCGAATCGTGTATGGCCACCTTTAATTGTAGTTGTGAGAAAATTGCTGAAATTTTTTAATTTGTAAATTTTCAATTTGTTAATGGTTCTGTGAATTCAGTTTAAATAAATTTAAGACTATAGTCTTTTATTAACCAAGCTCTGTAACAATAAAATAATATGGAGTTATTATTGTAGGGTATGATCATTTTAAACCTACTCTAAACTTCAAACTTACTGCTAAATTTAGCTCTTTGGGCTGGATTTACACAGTCACTTTCCAGGCTGCTGTCAGTTGCTATATTTGCAACAGGTGCTCAGGGACGTTTATAAACCTCCTCCTTTTTACTCTATGGGGCGAGCGACTGGGTGGAGTCTTTAATCTGGCATTTAATGGGCGGTGTAAATTAGCCCTAAGTGGAGTGGTATGGGAATGGTGGGGGTGAGCTTGTGCCATAAATAATGACTATAGGTGCCCATACACGGGCAGATTCTTCCTCGATAGATGAGGGACCGACTGCAGTGTGAGGAAGGAGACATTACACTTGATCTGTATTTGAAATACGGTGTGACACTCCACTCTGGCACTTCTGCATTCCAAAAGCAGGAAGTGACATTATTTCCAGGGTCATGGATCACAAAGATTGAGAACCACTGCCCTAATGAATAGAGTGTGTAAGAGCCCTCAGTATAGTGTTCCTTACAGTGATGTCTTTAATGACAGAAACAAATACAGTGGTATTAGAGGATCACAATCTTACCTATTCCTCTCTGCTAATTCACGAAATGTTTCTTTCACTGTATGTCTGTTATGAGCACGATGCAGAGGGCATGATGATCACATGATGACTCCATTGCAGCGAATAGAGGGGAAAGCAGCACAGGCCACAAACTAGTCCTAAACCTACTTCTAAACTGGATCCAACCCCTTTAATGGTACCACCACAGAACTTTTATTACAACAAAATGAGTATGCTCATATACCCTGTTTTATTTTTCACATATTTACTCCAAAAAGAACTCTAAAGGACTGCACCATGCTGTATTCACTCTACATTCCTCCAGCCAAAAAGCCAGTGCCAGGAGGGAGGTCTTTGCTGCAGCAAAATGTATTTATTGCAATGTGGAATGTTAATGTAAAAACAAAACTCATGCTCTCCAATTGTGAAATGTGTCTCTCTATAAGTCGGTTGGTGTGTTCTGAGAATGGCTACTGCTAGTGCTAATGCATATAAGATCTCCTTGGCAGTGGCTTTTTGGCCTGGCTGGAGGGCATGGAACAAATGTCAGCTTCCTGGGATGTAGAGCTTTTTCTTCCATGATGGTTAGGGCTAAAAAAACATAATAAATTGGGAAATTTTCCCATTGCTTTTGAAAAAGGGCATTGTATAGTCCGAAAAATATGGTAGTTTGTTTTTGTCCAGCACTATTTTCCATGTCCATTCTTTGACAATTATCATTGCAGAGTTTATTGTAATTTTCTTTTAACTTCTGCCGCATCTCCATTCCCATTTTCTCCCCTCTTTCTCTCACTGACTATCTCTGCCTGAAGAAGTAGATGGTTGAAGTCATCAGGAAACATTGAAGCATGAAATGATTTCCCCGCTGCATGCAGCTGTAATATAACCTGTCCCACTGAGGTCCACATTCAGGAGGTTTTATTAGAGAGATTTATTCCTTCAACCTCATCAAAACAAAACAGATGCAGAAGGAGGGGAGAGGCGCATCCCATGCATATCTCTAGCTAAGAGGGGGGAGAGTGCTGTATGATCTCCTCATTCATTTGGTGGGGGGCACTGTACACATCTGTTGAAGCTAAATATATGATTTAATTGTCTCATATTTGATATACCTTTCTGAAAAACTTCAGCATATGTCTGCAAAGCTTTAGTTTTTGGTTACTAACAGGGAAAAGCCTGATTTGCCATTGCTGTTGACCTCTACCTTTTCAGTTTAAGTTTGTATGAAATCACTTTTCAGGAAGATTACATCTTCCACTTTGAACCTTAATAAGCATCTCATATTTCATAACTCTTTTTGTGGACCTTTATGTTGGTGGTGATATTCCTTTACCTGTGAGTCTGTAAATCTATAATGTGACTTTTGCCATAAGTAAATATTTGTGTAATAGCTTGGTGAAATGATGCTTTTTATATAGCATGCGTTGTGTATTTAGATTTTGCATTTCAATAAAAAAATTAAGTGACACTGACTCATTTCTCCTCCCATATGTAAATAGCTTGTGGATAAGTTGTTGGTGCCAGATTGTAAAATGTGTCTCTTCATAGTTACAGCAAGTTTCCTATTTTGGCAATCACTGATAATGTTTTGACAATCTGATAGACTAGTCACACATCTTTAGTAGCAGTACCATAATATTAGGGAAAACCATTGTTAGTACAGCTGGGACAATGTGGGTGGAAGGGCCTTTTCATACTCTTGAGTCAGTACATGTGCGTTACCAGGCTTTTCATTTAGGCTCTCCACTTATTAGAAAGACAGTCTTTGTGGTGTACAAAATAAATTATGGTGTATCATAGCAATGCATTTAATGTACTTTACAATAACACCCAATGGAGTAGTATGAATGAACCCACATGAAGTAGGCCGAGGCACTGTTCTGGCTCACGTTCTGAGACCTCACATCTCCTCAAGCCATAAAGGAAATTTACAAAATAAATTTTGGCTCCTAGGAACACATAACTGCACACTTTGCAACACGCTCTAACTAGAACATTCACTGTCCCCCCAGCCTTCCATACGTCAGTCAGGTGTTTTGATTTGGTTGCCAACAGAGAAGACCTCCCAGGCTCAAATATGCATGTATGGTTATATATAGGCACTCCCCTCTTTACATAATTTATTGTTAAAATCACCAGACATTTTGTGTGAACCCCCAAATATTTTAGACAATGGTGCTGCAAGGCTGCATTCAATATTAAGTATGAACTAGGAATAAGTTGTCACTGCACAGTATGGAGGCGTTGCAAACGCCACAAAATCTAGACAATATTAGAAGAAATCATTGACTTTAGTAGGCTTTCCTTGAAAGTTACCATACATGTTTTTTTAAGATCATGACTGTTCTGCTGAACAATTGGGATCTTCACCTGACAGTTTTGGCTAGCTTGTATTGTGGAGAACACTGTGTAATGCAGCCAAGAAACCATACAATTCACAGACACATAAGACACAGATTAAATATAAATTTTGCACAAGTATAAATACAGTTTTTTGTTTGAAAGCATTATTAACTTCAAAAATGTGCTGTGGAAATTAGATAAATTATGTTATTTAATAGTTTAATTAAGGCAGTTCAGGGAGATTTTTTAACTGTTATAATAGAAATTACACAAAAGGATTTTAGAGTTCATTATTGTAAAAGGTTATGCATACCTGCTAGAACCCAAGTCATACTGAGAAACTGATTTCATAATTTTATTGCATAGTGCAGTTCAAGTGGTCACACCTGGTTCTGCAGCAGTCCTCCATATCAGTCTGACCCATATTCACATTGTGCATACAAAGTGCAGAATTACTATAAATGTTTCAGAAGTAGCCAGATTGATCATGTATTGCATTGTAACCTATCAATTCAAGCATCTCTGCATTTATACAAAAGTTTGCTATAAATGTGTACTTTTGAAAAAAAAATGTAGAGAGATATATTTTGCAAAGCATTTTACACTTGTAAGAGTTCTGTCTAAAAGCAAAAACCACAGGATACCTGCTATTACCTCTGTAGAACACCCTGCTCTGTGACTCTCTGATGGCTGACATGTACAATTTAATGTTGAAGTGACTTGACTTTGTGTTCAAAGAGTGACATTTGTTGGAAGGAATGACAAATGTTATAGAAAAATAGTTTTACAGTATTTTAAAAATAACGGAAACCGTTAACTGAACCTTATTTCTATAGTTGGCTTTTACTTTCAAATTGACCACCTATTCCACACATACCTGAATAATATCTCAATCTGGTTCTTGCCACATATCCTTGTATTAAATATTGTATCAATATTTAGTAAACTTAAAGCGGTTTTAAAGTAAAAAAAAAAACAAAAACACACATACATGAAATAAGCACATTACTTACCTGACAGCAGTTCAGATCCTGGAAAACTGCTAAACAGAAACAAAAAAAAATGACTTACCTTCTTCATGTTTTATTTATTTTATGTTGATGGTGGCAACATGTTGAATAAGGGCAGAGAAGCCATTTCCTGATCTATCTTCTCCGGGCAGCAGCTAACAACAACCCCCCCCCCCTCTCCTTTACAGACAGAGACTCCTTCACAGCTCGGGTGTGGGGGAGAAGGAGGGGCACTCATCTAGATCGTGTGAAGGGAGGCTTCTCTCTCCTCTCTTCACAAAGTCTCACAGACACGATGCTGACGTCACATCTGTGAGACTCAGACACAGGGGGAGAGAATTCCTAGTAACCCCTGCAGCTTGTTACATCCTGCCTAGGCAAGACATAAGACAGTGGATGGGGCTGTCTCTAAAAAGACACCCCTCCAGGTGTCAGAATCAGGTTTTTTTGTCAGCGATCTCTGCAGTATCAGCTGAGCTGAAGCTGATACTACAGAGAAACCTAACAAGTGGTAGGTCCGCTTTAAGTAAGAACATATCCTTCTGTGGTCAGTAAACAGGAAGTTTTTCATTATGAATGGTGCATTAAGTGGCCAAGCAAGAGTGAAGTATTCACAGAAGTGTGCTTATTTAAACAGCCACCTGTTAAACAAGAGCAATTTCCTGGTGTGCGCGACAAGAAGTGTTGCCTGGGTGGTTTTCGTCACTTGCCTCCATAGAGTTACAATGGAGGCATTTATAAACACCGAGTGTGCAGGCGCCTGTCCAGGTTAGCGCCAAGTTGCTTTCCGGGAAAGTCCTAAATGTGACATTTTGTACATATAAAGGCACACCCAAAAGACAACTCTGTCACAACCCCTAATAGGTTTATTACTTTAAGTGCAAAATACATTCCTTTGTAGCAGAAGAGAACCAGAAAATCTTAAGCTTATAGTTTCTTCTTTTCCTCAAATTAAATACTGTTTTTTTGAAGACAAGTTAAGTGGGGTTGAGTACCCACATAAAAAAATACTGAAATGGAGGCGCCCATATTCAAAGATTGTTTTATTTTTTTTGATACTTGAAGTGTAAAAATTAGGCAATACATAAATGCATACAGTACAAAGCGTTTCGTGACCCACTGGTCACTTCATTAGGATTTGTTGGTAAATTGAGGTCTTATCACTTTGTGTAGCAGGTATGTCAGACCAAAATAAGGCTATATCTTTGTAATTGTGAATATTCAAGAGTTTTTACATTAGTACCCAGAGCTACCATGCATTGCATTCCCAATATGTGCTTGTGCAAGTACCAATTTGCCAATGTAGGCAAGAATGACTGGAGATCACAAATTCTCTAATTTACTAATTTGTTGCGAATATTAGGAAAAACTATTTGTAATATTTTGCGACTATAGATAGTGCTTTTTCTGCTCCTCACTATAAAGGTGATGAAAAAAAGTCAGCTTTACTGCATTGAAAAACAGGTGCGTTAACGGCCTATACTCGCACATCAATGCAGGGCTCAGTGCTGATATTGAAGCTAGGCAATGCTCTTCTCCAACGTACCAGTGTGTACACTCCATTGCCATGGTTGACATGTCCAACGCAGGGATTTTGATGCATTTGGCCTTACAGCCTACATTACATATGTGATTTTATACTTTGACCATAGTTATGGTAAGCATAAAGCCTAATACATGTGCACTCCATATGGACTGATATAATGCATGAACAGAGCTGAGGCCATTGAGAATCTTAGTATCAATCACAAAGATCTTTAAATATGTAATTGTAAAGGTCTCCCAGGGATCACCAATCTACAGGTCAGGTCAGATACCCCAATCTCTGCCTATAGACAAGCCCTCACTTGAGCGGGAGGTACGATACGCCTACCCGACTCCGGTTGCCCCCAGGACTTGACGCACAAGATATCCAAACTGAGAGCTGAAGACTGGTGAAACCCTTTAAGAACCCCCTAGGGAGTGAGTACAGGAACAAAGGTAGAGGTAAGTCCAGGTTCACAGCAGGGGTCATACACAGAGGATCAGTCCAACCAAACACAGTATCCAAGGGTTAATCCAAAGAGTAGTCTGAAAGCAAGCAGGGGTCATACACAAAGTTATCTCTAGAGCTCACCAACTGATTGTATAAGGAACCCAGTAGTTCAGGGAACTGACACTATCACGGGCAGGGCAGCCATGCACCATCCAGGTTTAAATAGGGGAGGATATGCCAGAGGCCTAAAAACAGGGGCAGTGCCACCTGTGTATGCACTATAGCTCTACCCATGCCTGCAGAAGGTGGACACGAAAACCCGGCAAGGATAAGACAACTTAGGTTACACTGCAGTCTACACTGAGGAAAACTGTGTGGTTTTCCAGCCCGTAGACTGCGGCGAAAATCGCACAGTGCAGCCGCCCCCTGTAATGCCCTATGGGGAAGGATTGCCAGTCTATACTGGCGCGTCATGCCCGTGGGTGGGGGCTGTGCGGCAGCGGGTGCAGATTCACAACGCCCGCCCGGGCGTTGGGGATTCGGGGGCGTCCCGCTGCCGCACCGAGGACATGTGCCGCGCCCATTGTTTACCATGTGACACGCGCAAACCGTGCCCCATGGGCATGTTTGCCAATACATAAGAATAGGATGCGGTATTGCCTGCACATCAATACCGCATCCTAAGCAGCGCCCAAACAGAGAGGGGCACGCACACACCGCCGTGCCCATAACGCCCCCCGCGGTTGCAAGGGCGCTGTAGTGTAGACTCAGCCTAACCCTGCGGTGACAACGGGTGACAACACAATTATGTTGATGCAGTCCGCCTTGCTAGGCTGTGACGTAAGGAGAGGCGGGAGCGTGTGTGTGCCTGCAGATGCTGGTGGCAACGGCCCACGACCCTGACAGGAATGATCAGGTGGTAACTACAAATATATTACTTTTTTCATTAAGAAGTAGTAAAAAAAAGTTTTAACTATGCATTCAACTTTTAGCCTGTCCAGCAAGCAATCCATATATAAAATGATGGGCTACAGACAATGGGCAGATATCACCCCATCATTGACCCCCATCTATGACTAGTCTGATAATACACCCATATCACTATAGATTTTTATATTGTCTCTAGACTTAATACAGTTCAGATGTTTAGAGAAGTGGTAAAATGTTTTCCCTGAGCCTAAATGGAGCTGATAAATTTGTAATATAACTCATCTGTGTGAAGATTAAATGTAAAAATGCTTATTTACAAAGGAATAAACTGTCAATTTAACAACTTGTAAAGTGCTTTATCACAGCATGAAAGTGAAATCAATACAAGATTGCCTGAGGAATATTATTGATGACCTTCACCCAACAAGCGGCTTTTATCACCTTGTATTTGAGACTGATCATTTGGTTTCCTTTTTGAATTAATTAGTTTGCTTTGCTTGGCTGTAAATACAAAGCCGTGCTAATAGAAGACACTTGTCTCAGAGAAGCCAACAACATCCGTATTTCCTGTAGGATCAATCAGCCGTTAAATAACTCATTGAACTTTCAGTTTTTTCTACTAATTTATTTTTGGAAGTACAGAGGGTTTTGATTTCCCTGTCCTAGTGTTCACCCACCTCAATAAAAAAACAAATCTAAGCTGGAGCCTGACCTCCTCTCCAGTAAACGGTTAAAAGTTGAATTTATCTGGATGTGATCTCTTTTGTTACAATATCCTTCAAGTCCAGGATCGGGGAAGGTCTGATCCTCTGGAACATGTGTTTTGGTTAAGCTTTCTCTACACATGTTGCTGCTTTGGGCCCTTTGGTGTGTTTTGGAGAAACCCTAACAAGGTCCTGGCTAGGTCAAGGGGAGGCTGGAGTCAACATCTCACTCACTTTGCCATGCTGGGGACCCAATTTAAAACATCCCACTGAGTTCAGACCTCTTTCAACTGCTGATTAGATTAGCTTTACATTTGTCAACTGAACTGATATGAATACTTAACCTTTAAACTCATGGAGTCAGGAACCTGGCTTTCTGGAAACCTGCATCTTTTTTCAGAAAGTAGTCTCATTTCATGATTATTAATAACAGAAAGGTAATCAGTATAAATATAAAAAATAGAGCACAATAAAATATAATGCTTCTGTAACAACACCAGGCAATTCTTCTATAACACTGAACATCCATGTGACCTCTAATATCTTTTTACTGTCGGGAAATCATTGATAACACACTAGTTCAAATATTAATCTTTCTAGTTAGGTATGGCTGTTTTATAAAGCAAACTTACCCGAGCTACACTTGGGGTTACTTGTCTGTCTGTCTGTCAGATGAGCCTGCCGTGAACTTACCGATTGTTCTGGGGGGTGGGCTGCTCCATTGACCTGCATTTTAACCAAGCAATGTCGCTTTTGGCCCTCTCATGGGATGTAAATAAGAAGGGTGGGAAATCAGAGCAGATTACTATTGATACATTTTTTCACAGGCTGACCACTAGGGGAGTTAAGAGACACTTTAAGCTATTACAAAAGTAAAGCCATTTGGTAATCTTGGAGTTTGACGTCTCTGTGGCATTTTTCTCTCCAACAGGCCACCAAAATATATATCATTTATGTAGTGCATGTTATTTGTACGGGTCATAGGGAACACACAAGGGGGAATAAGGGGCAATAATATTATAGATGTCTAACTAAAGTCCTAGTACTATTGGACTTTTAAGGCACACATCATACATAGTAAATAAAATTTAACAAAACTATCAACTAACAGGTACATGCCTATGTGTCTATCCCAAGCACACTTCTTGACATTTCAAATCCTTAAGAGCACCATGATGCTGAAGGGGATTGTCTTTGTGCCTTTTACAACTTTTCTTCCTCAGGCTCATTGCTCAGTGTTGGAACTCCTGAGGAAACAAGGTTGCGAAACACATCAAAACAATACCCATCAGCATTATGGAGCTCTTAAGAATTTAAAATGTCCTTGAGTGTAATAGGGAGAAAAACACCAGTGTAAAAGTTTTTTTCATTTGAGTAAATTATCAATTATGTATGATGTACAATAGCAATAAAGAAACATTTAGAGTTATTGTAAATTTATGTTTATTGTTAAATAAATGTTTATTGTAAATGTGTGCCTTAGTCCTGGAGTACTAGGCTCTACCCTGTGGTGGCAGACGAGGGATGGCCAATCTATCTCTTTCCCTTTGCTCTGTATAGATTTTAGGTATGTTGTCATATATTCCAAGAATCATTTTAACATGTCAATGAACAAAGTATTATTTTTACGAACCCATATAAATGTATCCACTTGTGGACAAGACCATAAATTGGAGACCATTACTACTGTAATGACTGGTGGTAGTGTTTAATAATTAGTATACAGGGATAAAAGGGAGCCACACAATAGACAAAAGATGAGCCAATGACACCTCATGAGATCACAACATTTTGCTTTGGGGTAGTTGGACGCTTAAAGCCAGAAGAGAACAATCAACAGTATCAGTTTCTAGGCAGACATTTCAAAGAGGAAAAGTTTACGAATTATTGGGATTTTATATTACAAAATGCCTTTGGTAAAAAAAAAAAATGCTCTTGACATCAGCATTTGTCCATGACAGAGGGCTCGGGATTAGTCAAATAATGTATGAGACACAAATGGTATTGGACGCAAATCTTCTCTTTGAACAGTGTCTCCGTTCATCCACTTGAAAGATATCTTTAAAATGTAAACCCGCCAGATCTGTGATATTCAGGAAACTGACGTTATTTAGTCTAAGCAAGAGAAACTCATTTATAATTTTCAAGCCTAGCGATTACCTTCTTATGTCAGCTAATGTATGTGAAGAGGTTATCACGTTCACTCCTGACCAGGAATTTAGCATGCATTAAAGGCTTCATCTTTAGAAGCAAGCAAAAGTAGATGGGAACTTTTTCCTGAGCTGGATAATTTATTGTTGTTGAACTAAGCAGTAAGCACTGCTGCCTTTTACCATAACAATCTCAAGAGGAAAATAGTTCATACCAACCCAGAAAAAGAATCTCACTATTTGGTATATAAACCAGACACTGAGTGTGACACCACAGTTCACTATCTTTTTTTTACATAATCTGACTGTTCACTGCCATGTTATTGACAAAGTAATACATCTGCATAACGAACAGTGATTTGATTTAATGACTGGTCCAATTTAAAGCCATTACGGACCATGCCATAAGAAAATAAACTAGAGTTTTTACCACAATATGAGCAACAGTGTTTAGCCTTGTTAAGCCCAATAACTATGAAGGTCTTCAGAGTTCAGAGAAGTAGTTGCTTCTATATTTCTTCTACAATTTATTGTATGCATTAGCTGACATTACTCGACACCAAGCTTATATTAAAGCTAAGACAGATAATGAACTTGATTGTGAAGCTAAGTAAATGATGAGCATCATTGTGCTATGTTAAGGAAGAATATTAGTTTCATTGTAATGCTAAATCTGGAGGCTCCCTACACTTAAGGTGCCCATACACATACAGATGGGTGCACAATCGATGAACCAATCAAACGCTGACATCACACTATGCGCGCTTGTGTGGCCAACCCTGTCTTCAAGCAAGATTAACCAATCCCACTCGAAGACAGGTCTGACGAAGAGGTAACGGACATCCTGATCGAATGTCAAGGGGACCCTGGTTCCCATCCGAAGGATTGGCTGGAAATCTAGACCAAGAAAATAAAGTGGTGCTCCTTGATTCCTGTCCAATTGATGGGCAGTGTGGGGATGTCAGCATGCTGCGCTGAAATGGATCATTGATCCTGCGGCTATCTATGTGTATGGGCAACTTTAGAAGAATCAGTCAGGAACCCCTGTCATGGATGGCTGTTAAAATCTCAATATTCTAACCTAGAAACACCAGGTTCAAGAGACTATCATGTAATGCTTCTGGGTTTATGCAGTGCACCCACTTTAAATGTGTCAAATGCATAGCATATAGGACAAAAACATTGTTTCAAAAGCTTGGATAGGCAAGTATGCCCAAGTGTAGTTAGGGGGAAGTTTTTTTTTTGTTAAACAAGTTTACCCCTACACTTGGGATACCGAGGGGAGGTTAAAAATGTCCAAAGGAGTGAGTATATTGTAGTCCCTGTTTATCTGAAGCCATCATATGTTCACAACACCACAAAATGTTCACATACATTTCCACTATGACATCAGACAATTTTTTCTTGATCCATCACCAAAAACCAGACCAGACACCAAAACAAATTCTATGCTATCCCTTCCCAGATCACATTTCTTTTGCACATCATCTGGAATTCTGTAATGGGAATTTACCTAGATGAATCCTTATTAGATTATAGTTAAATAAAATGTTGCATAAATATAAAAAAAGTGAAAGTTGCCTGAAAGAAAGAGGGGAAGACAAATGAATTCAAACTTGTCTGTAAGTTAGGATTCAATCTTTCATAAGAGATCAGTAAAGGCCACCCTTACTGATATCTAAATTTTTTTACATTTTTGTTCCCTAGCCACCATTCAAATGCTTACTTTGGATAAACAAAATGTTAGACAAAATCGGGTATCTCTAATTTTTTTTCAAAAGGCCTGCAGTTGTAGTTCCTATACCTCTCTATATGTAATTTGAGGTGCTTGTAAAAATCTATTTACTGTCATTTGTGATAAATTAATAATTTAATGGTCTTTATTTATTATATAGTGTGGTCAAATAAATATACAATTAACAAATAATTTAACCTCCCTAGCGCTCTTGCAAGGTCCAGATTTCTGTACCAAAAGCGCACCATTTTTTGTGTTGTAGGCCTGTAACTTCCAAAAATATGTCCGTATAAGGGTCTAATAAACATCCTGAATATAATAATGTTTGAAACACACAAAAAAAAATTATAAAATGTATCATTTGAATGATAAAATCTCTTGAATACTTATTTGGTATGAAAGATTTTAAAACAGTATTCATGTTTGTTTATAATAACATTTTTATTACAATTGGAAATGTATTTTGTTTTTGTATACTGCCAAGAAAGTGCAGGACGAGATGGAGCCGTCAGAAGCGCTAGGGGGGTTAAAAATCATTGGTTATGTACAAAAAGATGACTAGACCAATCTATTTTATAACTGGTTACTTATAGCTGCTGCGTTTCACATGCACATTTTCATTTGCTTTCAGGTTCTCTTCAGGAATGGAATTTGCATTAACTCAGTGGTTCCCAAACTTTCCTTGCAGAGCCCCCCTTTTCTATTTAGGAACATTATCGAGCCCCCCTCCCTATTCAAACACAGGTTAAGAATGAGGGCCCAAGCGGAGCACTATCCGCGTGAGCCTCAGTTCACTTTCTTTTCTCCAGTCCACTCATCCTCTTCTAGGATCGACTACATTCTGGCCACCTCCACTCTCACGGGCCTTCTTGGTTGCCCAGACATTCACGACTTGGTAATCTCCGACCATGCCCCCATAAGCGTAGAACTGAGGTCACAGCGTCCCAAGGGAACAGATGTGCTTTGGCGTTTCCCAAAACAACTAACCTCCGACCCTGAATTTCACTCTGCGCTTACCTCAGGCCTCAGAGATTACACCCTCAACAATTTGCCCCACCTTCACACCCCAGTATTGTTTTGCGAGGCGGCCAAAGCACATCTTAGGGGTACGGCAATCTCATTTCTTTCATCTAAACGTAAGCGCGCATCGACACAATATCAAATGGCTCTTGCGATGCTCAGGGAGGCTCAGAGGGCGATGAATGCATCGCCATCTCAGGTCCATATGGCTACACTGCAAGAGGCAAAAAGGATTTTCGACCAGAAATTTGAGGAGAAGGAAAAATTCTTAGGGAATATATGGGATTCCCAACTCCACAAATTTGGCAACAAATCAGGCAGACTCCTGGCCAACCTGGTCAGAGCCTCCCACCCACGCACTCACATTCCTGCCCTTCGTACACCTGACAATTTGACTATCACTAACCCTAGGGATGTGACTGACACACTCGCTGCCTATTATGCATCCCTCTATCAGGCAGACCACACGGTCACTACAGAACAGACAAAGCTATTGGATACTCTCCACATACCCAAGATAACTGATTTCCAACTACAGGAACTTAACGCCCCAAATACCATACAGGACATAGAACTCACCATAAAAGGACTTTCAGACAATAAATCCCCGGGCCCGGACGGTTATACCGCCGAATTTTATAAATTTCTACTTCCAGACCTGATAGACCCCCTATATAATCTCTATACCCATCTTTGGAAAAAGGGTGTCTGCTTTCCCACGGCCAATGAGGCCTATATAAAGCTTATACCTAAAAAAGGGAAGGACCTACTGGACCCC
>CM070043.1:10845940-10876777 GCA_036250615.1 Ptychadena robeensis
TTCCATTTCTGTGTTGTTGCAAAGTTGCCCTTACCTTCGGTCAGGTAATATAGGTAGTTGCTCCATCCAAAACCAAGAAAAAAAAGTTTCTGTTTAAGAGTTCATTTTAAAAGCAAGATTTTTGGTCATGCTTTGTTTTTTAGATTACAGGATATGGTTGTTGTTTCTATAGTCAATTGTATTAGTTGTGAAAATATTCTGAAACAAATATATTTCAATGTTATGTGTGTATGTAAAGTATTTTTTTGTTCATTATATACCCTGTGATTTGCGATCTCATGTCTGGAAATATGTTACATATAACTGGAAATTTGTATGGGGCCTTAAACTCTCAGAAGCCTTTGGTAGGCCTCAGCCAGATCAACAGCTGTGAATGGGTGAAAGGATTTTGTAAATGTAAAAGACTTTAAGATTATCCAGATATCAGCTTGCACTGGCCCCAACGTGGCCTGTTTTCAATCAAGCACTAAAAATAAACATTGGATAATCACCTGAGGAGCTACATGCATTGACCAAGGCGTAGATTAAACCTTCTATTTCAGGAGGCTGTAGCTTTCCCTTTACTTAATATCCAGGAGGGGTGCATTGGTGGCTTTTGCTCATTCTAAACACAAATGTAGAAAGCATATTTTTCTTAAAATAATTTACAAAGTAAAAAATGAAATTAGAAACATCCAAGAAGGCTCTGTGGAGATACGCCAATGGGGCTTATTCTGATGATATGAGGTTTTAGTAGTATACTTATAAAGCATTTGAATTCAAAATAGGATTAAATGGCAGAAAGGCCAATTTTTTATTGTTGATATTACTAGTAGTCAGTTTGTTCTTTAGAAAAGGTTCTACTGACTGCAGCTTAAAATAAGATTATTATATATATTCATGTATTTGAACTGGAACATTACATAGCTGTGTTGGCTGTATCATCATATTTTCATGAAAACTGTAGGTGCCATCTTAGAAGATGACTTGGTGGGAGGGGCTAGATCAGGGCCGTCATCAGGCGGGGACGGGGGGCACTTCCGTCCCAGGCCCGATCATCTAGGAGGGCCCGGAGGTTTGCTGCTATGTGTTTCGAGCGGAAGCTCTTTGTCATCCTGTTGAGCCCTCCAGCACCTGTAAGCAGGAAGTGATCTCATCCCTAACAGCCCTAAGAGATCAATTTTTGCAAAACCTCCTTGAGTATTTTTCCCTCCTTTTTGTTTTATTTGGTTTCATTTTATTTTTACAATAATAGTACTTTACTTTGTTGTACTAGGTTGTGCGCCTTGTGTCTTTGTTCCTATCTGGTCACCCAGAGCATGCTGGGATTTGTAGTTTTCTACTCCCAGGAGGAGATCCACCTGTATAATGCACAGAGTTAGGCTATGTTTCCACAGTGTTAAGGATGCGTTAACACAACGCATCCCTTTACACTGTTCCGTTTGGCTGCATCAGAAATATTGTTCCTGAAACAGCGTCGGGGGGATCTTTTTCCCTCTGTGAATTATAGAAAACTAATTCCCTGTGCATTACCTATAGATGGACGTTAACCTCCCTAGCGATATGCCCGAAGCCAGTTCGGGCAAAAGGACACTGCAACTATCGATGCGCCTGAACTGGCTTCGGGCACGGCGCAGGAGCTTACCTGGTCCGGCTGCCTCCAGAGACGTCCTCGCTGGCTTCTCCCAGGTCCCCGAGTGACGCCACGGAGGCAGCCAAAGCGCTTTAATCTGTGGCCGATTTTGCGAATGATCACCATGCGCATTCGGGGTGATCGCTTGGTGGTCAATCGCAAAACGAACGAGCCCACCTGGAGCAACCGCTCGTGGTCGCACACAACTTTGATCAGCCAGAGAACTAACATTTTTCTCTGGTCGATCGCCAGTACTTTGAATGGGGACCAGGGTCCCCATCCAAAGTATCAGTTGTTGAATCTCAAATGGTGTATTTCGATTCGCAAAATGATTGACCATGGCATGATGATGTCATCATGATGCGGTCAAATGTTCGATAAACGCCCACAGAGCATAGCATCTGTGGCCGGTTTAACCTCCCTAGCGTTACGCCTGAAGCAAGTACCGGAACTGGGTGCAACAGCTGGCTCTCTGTGTGCCTGCATCATTTCTACAGAACTGCAGGCACACAGAGCCTTTCCGCCCCCATCGGCGTCATCGGTGACGCTGATGGGGGCGGAAAGGCAAAACACTGTATCATTTTTGGTACAGAAATCTGGACCTCAGTGAACCACCAGGGAGGTTAATGTTTCATTGCATTTTTTTTAACATGGTGCTCTGCATTAACATAAACGCAATGAAACGGATCCCTGAACGCACCATGGAAAACATTCCATTGACTAGCCACCAATACATTTACAGTGCGTTAAAAAATTTATTGTTATACTGTGAAAAAATTAGAGAGGACCGCCTGAAGTCAGAGGAGACAGAGTTTAAGCAATGTCAGATATTAGGCCCAATAATTGTTAGTAACAGCACACTGTTACACAGAAGGTATAATGAGGAATGGTCTGCATGACAGATCTTCATTGAATGGGCGGATCACCCAATCACATTGTAACACCCTGGCACTATAGGTTTGGTAAAAAAAATATACTGGACCACAGAAAACTCTAAGGCTAAATTTACAGCTCGGGAAACGTCTGGAGACGTCTGCCTGCTAGCAGCTGAAAAATAGTGCAGGCGTTCGCAGGTTGTCTAGTTAAGGACCCCATTTAGGTCCTATAGTGCTAAAGCCCAAAATCCGACCGGCAGATGCCTAATGTTGCGTCGGTTACATTTATGGGTAGTTTACCTGGTGGTTGAAAACCACCAGTGTAAATGAGCCCTAACTTAACATGTCCCACCCCTAGACAAGGATGCGCTTGGCAGAACAGCAGTTCAGCTAGAGCAGATCCCTCCGCCATAATGGGGAGACATGGCCATGCTACATAGTACAGAGCGCCCCCTGGGTGTTGCAAGCAGTGTAAGTGCTTTACATTGGTGTAAGCTAGTGATAGGGGTTACCAGCTGTATACTGTCAGAGTACAGTGATTAACCTAACCCTATAGTTAGTAAACATAATTTAAAAATAAACTGATTTACTTCTTATTTATGAGGCATTATTTATCTTCTACATTGTATTTATACACAGAGCTATATCATTATAAAAAAACATATTTACATTAAAAATATCCAGGTGTTTATTAATAAAAAGCTTGAAGTTGGTGTTAATTTGTAGATTGACTGATGAGGTTTCCTATGTAGGTTTTATCTTAGATTTGCAAGAAGTGGAATTAGGAAATAATGGGAAAAACACAAGCCTGTCTGTGCCCTGAGATTATTCTCTTACTTAATAAGAAGCTGCGCTTAATGCTAAGTAATCTTTGTCTGGCTTCTTAATACGGTTACTTGATATCCCAGGTGATCCATGCCACAAGGTGAACATTATTCCAAGTGTGTTGTAAACATTCTTTAAGAGAAGAGGACAGACTTTCCCCTCCCATCTCTTTTCTAATTTCTCCTTTTCATCTCCTGAAAACATTTTCTGTGTAGACAAAAGAGAGGCATTGTTGCCAAGTCTGCAGCAGGCATCTTTTCAGAGAAGCAGCGCAGACCAGGAAATTCTTCAGCGAAGGTATAATCAAAGAATGCTTCATCACTGCTCCGTAATGTATCAGAGGCTTTTCACATTCCTCCAGCATAATGCCTTCCAAAGTGAAAACATTCACATAGGGAGACTGCCTGCGACCTATTTGTCATGCAGCCTAACAGTCTGTAATCAAACTGCGGCTTAAAATGCACACCGTGTAATTTGTGCGTAAATTAAGAGGTGTTTAAGAGTTGGAGATGTTTGAGAGCTAATGGCTTCTGGCTGACACTCCAGACTCCAGTTCTCCTGCTCTGCTTACACCTGAACCTTGGCACCCGTTCTTTACACTGGAGCAGGTGTCTTCCTTCTGGACTGAGGGCACCTGCAGGAAAACCCAGCAGTACTAGCATACTTGCCATGCACTGAAATTCTAGAGCTGTATGTATATTCATCGCAATAATTGGGAAAAACAACTTTAAATAAGGAAGCTGAGGTATTCAATAGAGATGCTCAAAATGTTTACATTAGCAAATTGTATTCAGACTGAAACTAAGCCAATCAAGTACAACAGCTCAGTTTCATTCCTTATCTCTAATATTAATGTATTTCTTACACTATAGGACACACCGGACACACACAGCATAAGACGCACCCTTGGAGGAAAATCAGGAAAATTTTATTCATGGATCTTAGCAGTGTGCAAATGAGAATCTTATTAAGTATGTGCATATGTAATTGAAAGTGCAGTGAATTTACCACCTGCTGTTCCCACAGTCACTGTCAGCATTACCTTGTGGCATCCAGGGCCTAGCAGTGAGAACAGTTGCAATTCTATATATGTCACATTTAAAGAGCAAATGTAGGGGGGAAAGTGCTCGGTTCTTATGAGGCGAATGCGGGACCACCCTCAGTCGCACCTTGGCTCCCTGGCAGTGTCTTTTCTCTCCCTGCAATATGTTTAGTCAGAAGGCGGAGGAGCTGTAAGATGCCTATGGATGGATCTCCCATCTGTAGTTCATTGTTTATGTAAGCCTGGCCCTGCTCACACTGCCAGCTGTCACACATACAGCTGAGCAGTATGTAATCAAGCAGTCTGGCTGATTACACAGTGCATAGAAACGACGCTGGCGGGCGGCTCTTCCATCTGCACTGTATGTGAATTGGGCACAAGCTGCCCAGCCCACCTACCTTCATTTCTGGTCAGAGCATGCAGCTCAGGCCTGCAGAGTAAAAAAAAAGCCAAAATATTTTTGGGGCCATCGAATCCTCCAATGTTTAGGATGCATCTTATTTTCCGGCTCATAAGATGCTCCATGCCATAAGGTTACTAAATGAATACTTCCCAAACTGCTTATTACTCTTTTCATAGTTTTTAGCATTACATGAAAATGCAAAATACTAATGTAAATGACCTCTCTCCCAATCTCCAACAATAGACAATGCCTTAATGTTTATTCTTGGCACGCTCTATGCTTTCCAGAGTCAAAGAATAGGGACAGTGTTGAGGATATGTGTATATGTTTCTGTAACTGGATGTTAGCTGACAACCATATTTCTTGACTTGGATATTGATAGGGTAATGGATGTTGTATTTTAAACATACACTGTATTTTATGACTTTTAAGTGAATGATGAAGTTTTTTTTACTTTACTATATAAAGCAACCAAAACTTGGCTTTATTCAATTTTTATTTACTAAAATGTATATGATAAATTCCAGGCCTGTACATACAAAACTTAACTTTGTTGCTCTTAGATTGTGCGACTGGACCAGCCTTTATCCTATCTACAATTTCACATTCAAATCCAATTCAACAAACTATATATATATTGAGGCCCAGCATAATACATCTAACTTCTATGGGTTAAAACTTGTAACAGTCGGCATTGTGCATACACATGTGTTGTTTTGCTACCAACTCACCTGAAACAATCACAAATGATTGTATCGGATTAACATTATCAAGCATCTTCATAGCTTTATAGTCAGACTTCTATCTAAAAACCACAGTGTGCAATTCACTATTTACAAAAAGATTGTAGAAAGTGGAGGGTCTTTTTTATCACTGAAAACGTTTCCAAATCACTTTAACGAGGATATTTCCTTGTTCTTTGATTTAATTCTGGTGTTCTGTACTATGGGACTTCTTTACAGTATGTAAGTAAATGCATATCATGAATTAAGATCACTAAAAAGTAACAGTGCTTCACCATTGTTCTATTGCAGCTAGCCCACGTAAACAAGATGGATCATCAGAAGCTTGAAAATTAATTTTTTAAAGAAAAATTTTTCTGAAGCACATTAGTAGAACAATATTATATTTATGACTTAAAGTTTGAACAATAGAGAGTTAAGGCCCCCATACACGTCTAGATTTTTCATTCAATCAACTTAATTCAATCAATTTTATTGTTGATTGATTAAAAATCTATGGCAGCCCACATGGTTGATCAACCTAAAACAATTAAAATTGGGAAAAAATTATTGGTTGTATTGAAATTGATTACACTTTCAGTCGATCCCAAAAAAGTTGATCAAATATCTGTTACTACAGTTGGCAAACATACAATCAATCACCAATTTCCCTGACCCCCCAAAAATTTCTCTTTTTAGGTTGATTTAACAGAAAATCTAGTGTGTGGGGGCCTTTAATCATCTTACTTAAGTAGTGGTGGAAACGTATTATTTGAAAGGGAGGGGAAATATGCAATGGTCAAGTACTTGTGAGTATTTGGTCAAAACCAATCTCCTGTATTTTAATTAATGACGCATCCACCGTGAAATAATCCAAATCGGTCCTTTTGTATAAGATTAGTCATTGTGAGTTTCCATTTCAGTTTTGTAGGCTGACATTGATAAATCAAAGAACAATGCAATCCTCTTAGTGAGCTGGCATAAGAGCTATCCGGGTGGAACGACTCCATGCTTCATCCTTACAGTTGTACCTTGGCAGAGGGCTTTACCCAGCTCTCGATGTACAACATTAGCACATTAGAAAGACTTCAGTAATAAAACGTATTTAATATTTTTTTATTCTTATTCACTTCTGGACTTAAGCTCCTTGACTAAGTCCAGGACTGAGTTTTAACGACTTTGGATCGGTAGAGCCAACCAGCTAGTATTTTCTGAAGAAGATCACTAATTGCAATTAGTTTTTCTCACTTTGTTTCTTTTAAAGGAAAAGAATTGTATAGATGTTTTATTTTTAGATTTTAAATTTTTTTCCCACCGAGATTAAAATTTATATAAATTATTAGTAGTAATTATAAATCAGAATTAGAAAAGCAAAATATATAGTATTCTACAAAAATAATAAAGATGTTATAATGCAGATCAATGCAAGGCAGACAAACATCCAAATTTTCACATCCAAAAAGACGGTTTAGATTTTCCTGTAAGGACCAGTACCGCAACCCGCAGCTGTAAAAGCACAACGCACAGAATCGGGCTGACATAGGCAGGTGCATTGTAACACCTTTAATTCTGAATGGCTTTTCAAACTTGCATTGTTGGCAATAGAGCATTGTATTTAGAGCGCATGCAAAGGTGGAGGCCTGCGTTTTAAGCAGTACGTATCCCGCCCAGTTGAATGGGTTTCTATACCACATTGCAAGGTTTATACAGTGGACCCTTTACATGAATTTAATTGGTTCTGGGCTGGTTGTAAGTCAAGTTGGTTGTCAAGTCAAGACTATTGTTCCTATATGAAATAATAAAGGTACCTATAATGTCTGAACCTCCCAGAGCACCCCTTACCTAACTGTTTCATAATAATAAAGTGTTGTATATGTGTATTGTACCATAAACACAAACTATTTTCCTAGTGTTCTTACCAAAAAGTTAAAAGTAGCCTACCTTACCAGAAACAAAAATGTGTAATAGCCTTTCAAGTTGACATGTTTGGCTCTGTTCAGGAGAGGATAAAATGGAAGGTGGTTATTGTTGGAGAGAAGAGCCCCCTTCCTTCTTAAGAACATCAGGAATCTGGCCTTGTAGCCTTTTGTAGATTGGTGAGAAGGTCCATTTTGACGTGCTGTCTATATCGATCGCAGCAGTGTAAATTTCCTGCCCCTGTACATTGATGACACCAGCTATGTGGGCTGGGAGACCAACCCCCTTCCCCCGGACCCTTCCACGTCACTGTGACGCAATCAGTGCGGTGCCAAAACTCTGGAAATTCTCTAAATCGCTGTAGCTTTCTGCGGGTGTATGAGGTTCACCTGACCCCCGGTCACCTAGCCTTTGAGATGAATCCCAAACACTGGGTTTGTCTCAAATGCTAGGGTCACATGATCGCCACCACAAAAGCAGAAATACGTTTCGGGTTGTAAGTTAGCTGTAGTTTGAAAGTCGATCGCAACTGGGTAACATTACAAAATGGATCTTCAGAAGCTTGACATAAATTTTTTAAAGAAACATTTTTCTGAAGCAAATTAGTAGAACAATATTATATTAATGACATGAATCAATCAATCCCTAGTACCCTCGGTCCCCATCAAAAGTAATGGCAATCTAACATGGATTTGAAACCAGCTCGTTGGATCCCTGTTTGATTGACATTTTGTTCGAGTATGACGATCGATCATTCAGAAATCAAATGCATAATTTAGCTGTGTATGGCTACCTTAAGGCCCAGAATCTCCCATCATATCTAAGAACTGTTGGAAGGAAGGTATATTGCCAAGGCAGATATGTCCAGACTTCAGCTTCTGCCCTCTATTTGTGGATTCACCAATTTTTGTCAGTGTTTGGTGGCTTTTTTTTGTATTTTCTCATGTGCTCAGTTTGAATTGCCTGCGATTGGGGCAGTGATACCTAATGGCATTGAAATAAGTTAGTCAATATTAAAAAGTGGATGGGAGTAACAACTCGCATCCAGAAGGTTCCCCCAGGAAACTTAGGGGCAAGGGGACTTTTAAGGCCACATAGTTGAACCATTACTCCAAAATAGAAGTTTAAAAGCGTATATACATTTTAATCAATATTTGTAGATAATTATATAAACAACAAACATAGGACATGACAATGAGGGTTGGTGTTGTTTCGATTACAAACAGTAATAATGTACTAAAATTGTTATACTAGCAGAACATATAGTAAACTACAGTTTGATTGTAGCACAAAATAAATAAACAATTTGTTGTAGATAAGGATTCTAGTCAACAGAATCCACCCCAACACGCGTTTTGTGTATATACTTCATCAGGGGGTGTTTCTTGAACCAAATTTATACTGTATCGAAAATAACACCAACAGAAACAGAGAAAGAATGTCAGACTTAGTCCAAAGTATCATGATCTATAGTGTTATCGTAGTGTTCATTACTTACAACTGTATATATCCATAAGGTACTGAGACATTTAGACAAACAGCCAAGAGTGAAGAACGTGGGGCCAGGTAAGGCCCGGCGATAACAGGACACCAGAAATACCATTGAAATAAGTTAAATTCAGGGTCACTTAGTTTTAGGTGGTTTAATGTGTGATTAGAGTAAAAAAGACAAACTATTTCTATGAAATTTAACTTCTTTGCCTCTTGAAAGCCACGCCATAAATCCATATAAACTTTTACATGACATTGCAATGAACTCAACAGTTCACATTGTAACAGGCATCTTCCCCCACAGTGTTTTCTTTGGCAGGATCTCCCAGCAGGCCCTCGTAAATCACCCGGTGAACCCTGTGCTCTGCCTAAGCTGGGGGATGACTTGTTGCGACAAAGCTTCCAGAGTTGAGTCTGGCTTTAAAGACCATCTGCGGAGATACAAAAAAAAAAGTTTGACTTCATGGATGCTGAGTAATGTTATAGCACTGTAGCCTGTCGTCACCGCTCACTGACACCAGGCATCCCGTCTCAGCCATTACTTAATCTGAATTAGTCTTAAAGCAAATTATCACCATAGATATATACATTCACACAGTAGGAAGATACACACTTTGAAATCGTATGGCAGACCTACATTATAAGACAGCAGTGTTGTGGTTCATTATCAGTTTCCTCATAATAAGTTATAGTAGAGTATTGTACTCGTAATAAGTAAAAAGCACAAAGCTGCTATGGACCTCCTATCGAAGAGAAGGAGGGGACCAGTTTGGAAAAAAAGATAGGCAGAAGTTGTTATTAATTATAGCATTTTTATAAATTTATGAAGGTTGTGTATTTTTTGCATTATGCAGGTTTATCTGCTTCATTAAATATTTAAAGTCAAAGGTGAAAAAAAGCTATAAAAATTGTTAAAACTACAGGAAAGAAAAATGTCTGCAATAACCATAGCAACCAGCCAGGGGTCTGCTTTTTACTTGCGTGCTCAATACGGTAACTATATATAATAAAAAATGTCAACCTATGCTGAGAAGAATACAGGGTAGACTTGGTTGACCTTCCCTTAAAAATGCTAGTTGCCTGACCTGGAACATGCATGCTGATTAGAAAATCAGAATATCAGCCATTCTGCAGTCTACAGCCCGAGGCTTCACAAACCAGGGGAATTCATTGTTTAACTATAATTGCTCCTTCTTTCCAAAATAATAAGTTTGTTCTTTCTTCCTGCCTCATTCATTACTTTTCCTTGGTGGGTCACCCATCCTTAAAGTGACATGGTAAATGTATGGTGGCTGTTAGTTACATAGCTGTTCTGCTGACTGGTTATCTCTGTTGTCCTATTCCATAGTTGCAGTTCCAACCAAAGCTGGAACTGCAACTTTGGGAGAACCCAATAGGACATCAATAATCTCCAATGAGTCACTTTAAAACGTATTAAGTTAGGGAAAATGCACTTGTCCAAGCCAACCAATCACAAGTTATCACCATTAATTTCTAGATATCTATGGTTGTATATGTTTGGTTAGAAAGTTTAACTTGAAAAAGTATTTGAACTTTTCCTTATATAGCAGCCATTGTAAATTGACAGAGGGGAGCCAATAAAAGGTTCATATGTACTAATTTAAAACCCAATTTTAAAGATAATGATGTAAATGAAGCCTCATTGGCAGAGCCCCTGAGATGGCTAGAATAGTCTGTATAAGAGCACTCAGTAGGGGAGAGGGGCCAGTCATAGCAGCCCCCATACATGTTTGTATAAGTGAGGTGAAGTTGATGTGTAGCGGCTCTCTGATTGATGGTGATTACTTGTTTATGAACCCAAGGCTGAAGGTCTGAACTTCCTCATGGGCCAAATAGTTCAGGGGGGCTGTTTCCTGACACTGCCCCAGGGATCTCTCCATTTGAAGTAGGAGGAATGGATACAGAGGCAGGCGGCCAAGTCTCAGTGTAACAAACTAGGAACAGTATTGATATGTATATCTTGTGTATTTGTTTTTCAGATAAAACGGCCCAGACATATAGCCGAAATCACCCTGTGATGTGATGGTTTGCTTCTTTGTTGTACTATTTCTCTGTAGGGGTTTGACATGCCGACGCATATTTCTTGTGGACCTGCTATGAAAAAGTGTAATGTTCACAGCTTATATTGCTGCCTCTGTAAAATATGTATTTCTTCGTATATACCTTTTCTAAAATATTTCATCTGCAAATTTCTACCTCTGTTGCAGTTAAATCTGTTACATGCAATTGAGTGTGAGGAAGAACTTGTGCCTGTTGGTAATACTGGGATTTTATTATTAAGATTTTTTACATTGTTTATCAGGTTTGCTCTATGACATTAAAGTTGAACTTTGAAGATATACAACATATATCCAAATGAATGTCCCTCTGTAATCATTAATGTAGTACTCTGATGTTTTCCTAAATAAGCTCTTTACCATACTCTGTACAGTACAGCTTAGTCTGGGAGAAGCAAGATAAGAAGCAACTTATGCCTGCCATACACACGCGATGTGTGCAGGCAGACTACCCCCGATGTCGCTCCGGGAGGCTAACGTGATGACGCCATCACGTTAGCCTCCCATTGCATTCTGGGGCCCCACAATCGGGCAGGCACCCTTTGTGTGCCGGCCATAAGCAGCGATGGAGACGCCGTCTTCATTGCTGCTTATGGCAATCGGCTCCCATCGGCTCAGATTTTCCGACATGTCGGATCTCTGGCCGGCCGAGAAGTGGGGAGACAGGCATCTGTCGCCCCATGTGGGGACATGCTGATAAACGGCCGGATTTTAACCTGACCGACGGCGAGAGCGCGCACGCCCGTCGGTCAGATTAAAATCCGGCCGTTTATCGGTATGTGTATGGCCAGCATTAATTCTACTTTAGCTAATGTTAGTGATCATATTGTAACTAGAGCTGGTTGCTTTTTTTTTTGACAAGCTAACTTTGAGTGTTAATTACAAAGCCCCTGAACATACTATCATCAATAAAACTTCTGGAGATGAAAAGGAAAAGGATTGCTCGAGCACATGTAGTTTTTGCATAAATTAGGTTTAAAGTCGAAATCGTAATTTCGGCTTGAGAAAATTTGACTTAAGTGTGAACTTAATTTATGCAAAAACTACATATGCTAAACCAATACATTTTTTCTATAGAGGACCCTCAACCCCTCTCTACAACTCCGGCAAGTTTGGTAATGATACTATGCTCAATGGCTTTGTAATTAACCCACAAATTTGAACTGGTCGAATTTGCAAAACATTTTATTCAACCCTCTCTTATTCTATCATGCCATATGCAAATATAGAGCTGACTTCCCTGGGCGTACTGCAAGCATCAGCATTGGCATCTAGGATGCCCAGTGGGCAGTGCGGGTGCTATTTGCACTTTATGGTTTAAAATAATACACCCATTTAAATCCTATGGGCATGACGCATACAATACGTACCTGAAATCAGCAGGGGCATATTTTTTTCATCAGTGGACGCGCTAATTGAATTTCACTCCATGAACTTCCTGCATCTTCCCTGTGCCGTGAATCCAGTGTTCGACGTGTGTCAAATGCAGAAATTGCAATGTAATGGGGTCTAGGTCTTGAAATCACTATGCACCATGCTTTCTCATAATCTTTGTACAATCAACTTAATTTTGCCCATCTGGTTAATAAAGATGCCTTTCTAAACTACCCAATCAATCTTCATTTGCTTTGGCACTCATTACATTGTTGGTAAATCTAAAGGAAACCTAAACCTAACCTAAATCTCAGGAGCTTATAGACACAAACCTAAACCTTAAGGAAATCTCAGGACCTTATAGACACAAATGTAAAAGTAATAAGTATAGAAAGCTACTAAATGTGTATGTTATTTGAATGTTTACTATTAAATCTGTTTTCTTGGGGATTTTGCTTTTTCAAGTGTGAAAATTAATTTAGTTTAAATTAAAGCCCAATTTCTAGATGTTTTGAAATCACATGTAGCATGTGTGTTTTTATCTTTCAGATTTGGGCCTGGCTTGGTGATTTACTGGTATGGATTCATTGAGGAGCTGGACAGTAATCGTGATCGTGGTATTTTATTGAAGGACGAGTTTCCCACTGATATTGTTACTCTGAGTAGCTGCATGACTCTTGAAGATGAGAGCAGCCAACGTACAGGAGAGTGTAAGATAGATAGAAACCAGGAAACGATGTAGTATTTTCATGCAGGCCTTAAATGTTGAACTGTAGATGAACTGCGGTACGAGGTTACAGAGCTGCCTTCTCATACAAACACTCAGGCAATCTGTTTACCTTCCTTCCTATCTGCCCTTGTGCCCTGTGCTCCAGCCCAAAGCTCACGCATTATCTGTAACACCGCTGCTTGTGCAGATGATCTGCAGACATACTCATTGGCCTTCCTTCCGCCTGCACCCAAGAGGAAACCAATGCTCTTCTGACGCCCTTGTTCTTACAACTCCCCTGATATGTCAGAAGAGGACCTGTTTGGTAAGGCCCATTGAATACTCTAGTGAAAACAACACATGCTGGATATTAAACACGTTTTTTATTACAATTTTAAAACTGCATTGTGCCAATGCACCTCTGTTAAAGTGTCAATATATGTTTCAAAGTTTAAAACATGTTGTACCATCCTAACTAGTGATGTTAAAAATGTTGTCCATCCCACACCTTAAATTTTATGTTCGGTAGAATGTGTATAGTATTTTGGAGCGAAGATCTAACTTTCCACTAATTAATGCTCACAGTATGTTTACAGAGAACTCCAGGAAAAACACAACTTTGTTAATAAATGTTTTGATGAAAATTGTTAACTTGTGTCTGCTTTTGCTTCTATATAAACCTTCTAGGTAAGGTAGTGATCCTATCCTGCAGCAGGAAATAAAAAACGTCCTCCTAGGATGTCCTGCACTCTCAGTGAGCACAATCAACCTTTCAGTTTTTCTATTAGTTGTAGGTTTTGTTGACTTAAATCTGTCCTGTGGACCCATAGGACCAAGATACCATAATATAGATCAGGGGCAAACTAAGGCATGGGGAAGAAATCCGTACCTTTACTTTAATTTTTTGGCCATTTGACACCTGGTTGAAAAGAAGCTCTCTTATTCTGCAATGAGTGCACATAATGGCTAAAGGTGTTCAAACATTGCCTTGGGGGACAAGGCAGTGGTGTGATCATGCCACTGTGGGCGAATCTTCATGGCAACAACAGACAGTCTCTAGGAATTTTCACTGCTCTTTGCAATAAATGTGCATTTTTTTGTGCAGGAAATTTAAAGGATGGTTAAGGATTTCTTTCATAGAAAAAAACTATTCAGACAGAGCTTCCTCTGGTACCGAATCTGGGGTGGCTAGCCCCGGGGACTTTAGAAGCACATAGACTGTTGACCAAAACATGTATTAAAAAGATATAATTTTATTGGAGTGCGACACAACAGAAGAGACAAACACATACATAATAAAATACAGGTTATAAATAGCCTGAACAACAGGTCATATATATATATATAAACAAACACAGCTTCATGGTCATAATCCTAGGTAAGTTTCCCAACACGTTTCACCCTGTAAGGGCTTCATCGGGGGTAAGATCAGGGGTACAATGGTCACTCTAGAAGCAGACATTAAAAACTATCTTGTATCCTGTGGAGTAGGGGTGTGGCCCGGTCCTGTATGTCGGGGAGATCACCTGGTTCACTATAAACTTAATCTCGGTCAAATAAGTCCTTAATCTAAGTCGCACAAATCCTCTAGTGGGTGGAGGGGATTTCGGTCAGGGATCTGGCAAAGGGGTCCACTTCTCCACCCTCCCTGTGTAGCGGTAGTTCCTATCCACCATACACCATCCGAAGGCAGTGGGGTAAAGGGAAAAAAAAACACCGGAAACCGTCGCACGGTCCGGAATGCAGCCAGTACCAATGCGTCCCAAGTCCACCTGTCCACCTTATACAATGTATAAGCTACTGGATGGGTCCCCAGTCCTAGTGGTCAGTCTACATTCAATGGGCAGCAAGAGTCAGAAATGTCCACCAAGCATCCAGAATCTGGGGTGGAACATCATGGCTCACCAGTCAACACACCTCGGATTCTGGATGCTTGGTGGAAGGACATTTCTGACTCTTGCTGTTGTTCAGTCTATGTGCTCCCCGGGGCTAGCCACCCCAGATTCGTTACCAGAGTAAGCTCTGTCCGAAGTTTTGTTCTATGTATACACTCAGGGATATTGCCACAAATTTTATTCCTTCATATGCCCCATCTTATATTAAGAATTTCTTTCAGCTCGTCAGCCTTAAAAAGAATGCTGTGTGAATTTTAAAAAAGATTAAGAAATGACTGCTGGAAAAAGGTAGGTTTGGTCAAAATAAGTGTATGGCATTACCTGGAGTGAGCTTAATGTCCTGAAAGGACAAAGTACATCTTTATGTCCAAGAAGCCCTCATCCTAGAATTTCCATGGTGGCTTATTGGTTAGCACTCTAACCATGTAGCACTGGGGTCCCTGATTTAGAACTTAGCCACGACACTATGTGGACGTTTGCATGTTCTCTTCACATCTGCATGGGTTTCCTCTAGGTGCTTCAGTTTCCTATCACACTAAGAAATGCAGATTTCTTGGTAGGTAAATTAGCTTTATCCAATAAAAATGTTGTTTGACTCTGACTGTATTCGTTATGACAAATTAGACTGTGAACTCCTCTGAGAGACAGAGATATGTGAAGCTGAATGAAATATGTTGGTGTTATATAATAATAATATCCAGATTTCTAGATGTGTAGTCATTGCTCTCTCTGGCTGCAAGCCAACAAATCTCAGTGTGTACTTGGATTAAATTGGAAGGCCCACCCATGCTATGTGGCCACAATGGTTGCTCCTACTTAACCCTGGACTCCTTTCTTAGAGACACTTAGGACCACAGCCCATAATATGGGGAGACATACTATAGAGGATCCCACCCAGCACCCACCATTGGGATCCTCCATAGTAGGTATATCCACATGGTAGGATTGTGGGTAGTTACAGCAAGAAGAGAAAGCTTGTTTAGGTATGTAATGTAACATGACAAATATGTGATCAAACGAAGGTTTGCTTTAAGAGATTTTAAATATTTAATGGATTTCCCATCAGGACCCTCTTTAGATAATACAATGATAGTGGACTTAATCATCACTATTATAACTTGTACTTATTAAGTCATAGAAAACTTGACTGTTGACTTGAATGTATAGCACATTTTTAAAAAATTCCACTGATCTCTGCAATTAGACTGTGAATTTAAATATAGGCAAATAATGGAAAGTACTAAGCTGCCATAAGTTATGTTTTAGCGATTTGACCTGTAAAAATGTTTTCATCAATCTCTTTTGGGAAAAGGATATAGTGCTGCTTGTATGACTACTGGCCTGAAGTGTTGCTCAGAATAGTGTTGCATGGCCCTGACTCTTCCTGTGAACTTCACAGCCCTCAATGTTATGTTGACAATATTTTAATCCACACCGAGATGCAGGCAGATATTTATGGCTTCCTCTCTGGCAGCTCAAACGGGGTACAGAATTGTCAGCTATTCCATTTATACAGGTCTGTAGTCACTAACCACCGAACTTACCCATTACATCACTAAACAGAGTAAGGTCACTATGTAAAATATCTTTTTTTTGTGGTAAAACTCTTTGATGTCTATCAAAACACATGATCTAGTCCACCGCAGAACAAATATGTGGGTGTCTGCCAAGGAGATTATGAACAGTAAAATGTTTAGTAGCATTCGGTGTCCACAGTCAATCAAGCAGTAGTGAGAACAGAGAGGTGTCTATGTAAGCGGAGTAGCTAATTTCCTACCATCTGGAAAATGGCTGGTGCTCAAAGTTCAAGCATCCTCAACATCTAAACACTTTGCAAGCTTGACCGTTAATATAAGAAATCTTTTCCACTACAAAATATTTGGCAGCTCTTAGCAACAACTGAAAATCCAACCGGGCTTGGCCTTTTGTCACGGCATAAGTCTTTGAAACGGCTTTTGAAATATTTCAAAAGGTGCTATAACTGAGCTGGATTTTATAACACAACATGTTGTACTGGCTAAACCAGCAGCATGCACCAAAAATCCTGAAGAAGGGTGTAGAGGTTAATATAAGAGATTGTCTAAAAATGACTACCTGTCTATGGAAAGGTAATGTGCTAACCACACAGGGCCATAAATTTAATTAAATTTTTTGGCCTAAAATGCCACTACAGGACATAGCAGTGCTATAGCAGCGGGTAGGGGGATGCACCAAATATTCTCAGAAATGTGTCAGATATAGCAATGTAATATCCAAAACAATTTCACAAGCAGGCAACATGACAAGTACTATATATATATAGAGTGTAAGCCAATTGAATATAAGCCGATGTTCCTAATTTTACCAAAACTATGGAAAAGCTGAATGACCCCAATATAAACCTAGTGTGGGAAATTCAACAACAAAGGCACAAAAACACACAGCAAATGTGCTTTTCTTTCAGGATGTTATTATTGCAACTAGCTGATATCATCACCAACATTGTCAGAGGTGTAGAGAAGGGTTGAAATATTAAAAAGATAATATATAAGTATTACTCTTATTACTCATATTAGTTCAGTGTGTTTCAACCTTTTTTGGGCAAAGGCACACTTGTTTCATGAAAAAAATCGGAGGGCACCGACGATACGCATAATCGCGGTTCACTTCCGGTCCCCGCCGGAAGTACGTCCTCAGCAGGTGCCCCGCTGACTTATACAGCCGATCCATGTTATACACGGACCGGCTCTGTGAGGATGCAGTGCAGTTGCTTAGCCCTCCTATTAGCTGCCTCTATAGTTAGAAGACTTATACTATAAGAGGCAGCTAGATAGATAGGAGGCCAAGGGTGGGGTCCAAAACCCACGCACACAGGCAACATTCAGGAAACAGAGGTTGAAAAAACACTGCCCTACAGGGAGTGCAGAATTATAGGCAAATAGTATTTTGACCACATCATCCTCTTTATGCATGTTGTTTACTCCAAGCTGTATAGGCTCGAAAGCCTACAACCAATTAAGCATATTAGGTGATGTGCATCTCTGTAATGAGAAGGGGTGTGGTCTAATGGACATCAACACCCTATATTAGGTGTGCATAATTATTAGGCAACTTCCTTTCCTTTGGCACAAAATGGGTCAAAAAGAAGGACATGACAGGCTTAGAAAAGTCAAAAAAGTGAGATATCTTGCACAGGGATGCAGCACTCTTAAATTGCAAAGCTTCTGAAGCATGATCATCGAAAAATCAAGCGTTTCATTCAAAATAGTCAACATTGGTCTCAAGAAGCGTGTGGAACAACAAAGGCGCAAAATAAATGCCCATGAACTGAGAAAAGTCAAGCGTGCAGCTGCCAAGATGCCACTTGCCACCAGTTTTGGCCATATTTCAGAGCTGTGCAACATCACTGGAGTGCCCAAAAGCACAAGGTTGTGCAATACTCAGAGACATGGCCAGGTTAAGAAAAGCTGGAAAAAGACGACCACCACACAAGCTGTGAAACGTTCAAGACTGGGCCAAGAAATATCTCAAGACTGATTTTCTAAGGTTTTATGGACTGATGAAATGAGAGTGAGTCTGGATGGGTCAGATGGAGGGCACGTGGCTGGATTGGTAAAGGGAGCAGAGAGCTCCAGTCCGACTCAGACGCCAGCAAGGTGGAGTACTGGTTTGGTTGGTATATCAAAGATGAGCTTATGGGGCCTTTTCAGGTTGAGGATGGAGTCAAGCTCAACTCCAAGTCCTACTGCCAGTTTCTGGAAGACACCTTCTTCAAGCAGTGGTACAGGAAGAAGTCTGCATCCTTCAAGAAAAACATGATTTTCATGCAGGACCAATGCTCCATCACACGCGTCCAAGTACTCCCACAGGGGGCTGGCAAGAAAGGTAGTTATATATAAAAGAAGAAAAACTAATGACATGGCATCCTTGTTCACCTGATCTGAACCCCCATTGAGAACCTGTGGTCCACATCAAATGTGTGATTTACAAGGAGGGAAAACAGTACACCTATCTGAACAGTGTCTGGGAGGCTGTGGTTGCTGCTGCATGCAATGTTGATGGTGAACAGTCAAAACACTGACGAATCATGGATGGCAGGCTTTTGAGTGTCCTTGCAAAGAAAGGTGGCTTATATTGGTCACTGATTTGTTTTTGTTTTGGTTTTGAATGTCAGAAATGTATATTTGTGAATGTGAGATGTTATATTGGTTTCACTGGTAAAAATAATAATTGAAAGGTTTATAAATTTGTTTTTTGTTAAGTTGCCTTAATAATTATGCACAGTAATAGTCACCTGCACACACAGAACCCCCACTAAATAGCTAAAACTAAAAACAACTAAAACTACTTCAAAAATATTCAGTTGATATAATGAGTTTTGTGGTCATGAGACATGGTGTTGTAATAAAAGTATTCCTCAAAAATACCACTTGCCTAATAATTCTGCACTCCCTGTAGTTCATGTAGTTTTTGCATACATTCAGTTTGAAGTTAGGTCAACTTTAAACATTTCTTATAGATGTTGAACCTATTTTTTGAAAAAACTACACATGCTAGATCACTAAGGCTTTGTTTCCATTGTACGTCGGGAGCCCTCCGCTAAGCGTATACGCTAAGCAGGGGTCCCGACGTATCCCATAGACTCAGCCTGCCGGCGGATGGTCTGTTTAGCCGTACTCGACTACGTTCAGCCTGACACCGGCGGATCGGGTCGGCGCAATGAAGACAGACCCGTCTGCCGAGCAGGTAAGTCTATCTGCTACGTCGGGGACCCCCGCTAAGCGTGTACGCTTAGCGGAGGGCTCCCGACGTAATGGAAACAAGCCCTAAGGCTGGGGACCAAATCCGTCCCCTTTGCTTGTTTCCTGTAATGAGCGTGCATTGAGGAGTCAGAATGTCCACTTTATCTCTGCTCATTGCAGTAAATGAGGAGGTGGGGAGCCAAAGCATCTTGCCATCAAGGCCTCCATATTTTTATTGAAATATGGCAGTTAGGTTTATTTTTTACCTTCCTGGCAGTATGAATTTTTGTTAAAAGCATACAGGAAATATAGAAGATTATAATGTTACTGCTGCACGCCCCCAGCATCATCAATAAAACAAGCAAGTTAGAAATCGGGACACCTATGGCGATCAGCCATTAATAGCTCTTGTACCGGCCCCTCTGTCAATTTAGCAACCCATTGTGACCCACAAGTCAAAAAGTCTTCCCACCACTGTGCTAAAGCAATCAATCAACTAAATGCACCTATAGGTCCATCAAAGTTTGTGATGTTACCATGTTCAGGAGCTTTGCAATTAACCCTCAACGATTTTCATCTTTTGAGTATAAGCTGAATTCAATTTTTACAGCATGTTTTAGGTCATATATTTCAGTATTTACGGTATAAATAGGTGTATTATTGTTTCAAGGTTTGCTTGTCTTGTTTTTCAAACAGATATGAAGATTGTTCTCAGGATGTGAATGTTTGTCCTGGGTTCATGAGTTAAACTCATGAATGTAGAACTGCAACGCATTTTTTCGGACAGTGTTATATAAACAATATATACAATATATACTCGAGTATAAGCCAAAGATTGTGCTGAAAAATCGAATTTCAACTTTTACTCTTGTAAAATTCACAGGCGCAAGGCGAGTTAATTGCAAAGCCCCTGAGAATGATATCATCACTAAATATGCTGGGGATGTAGAAAAATAAAAATATCACTCTCATATGATTTTTGCAGAAATTTGTTTCAAAATCAAATAAAAAAATTTTAAGTCAACTTTACGTCAACCTACACCCCTTCTCTGCATCATTAGCCATTTTGATGATGATACCATGCTGAGGGTCTTTGCAATTAACAAGTTACAATATAAAAATTATATCCCGTAAAGCACATTTGCTGTTTGTTCCTTGTGTACTGGCTGCTGCGTTTCCCACCCAAGGCTTATACTTGAGTCATTCAGTTTCTCAAATTTTGGGGGATAAAATTAGGTACCTCAGGTTATATTCTGGTTGGCTTATACATGAGTATTACAGAATACATCAATACAAGCTTACTAGCCACCAAAAAAATAAATAAAATAACATTGCTATCGGGTCTTGCTTGTCTTCCCATCTGCACTTTTGAATGTATACTGTATGTTGTATGTGACTTGTATTAAATTTCACTAACAGTCAATGATTATTTGTAATCATAAAGCATCAGTAAGTATTATAAAAAAAGAAACTTTTTTTTTGACATGACGCCCAGCAATGGCATTGTTTCCGTTCTCCCAGAGTTCCCTTTAAACTGAATGTTTAATCCAACCACATGTGTTTTGCAAAACAATGTACAGTTCATAATCTGCCCTAGATCTGTACTTTGTGAAACTCTGGAAATAGCCAAAACAATCTGTTTATATTACGTGGGTATATTTAAATAGAACTTTGAAGTCTTTTGATCAAGCAGTGAGTTTTTTTGGACACTATTGTACGTATCTGTCTTATAATTTATTGTGTGGACGCACTCTGCTCTTTGTGTAGCAGCCATGGCTGAAACAATAGCAGGAAAGTGGAAACCACAAGAGGAACTGTAGCAGGTTTGTTTATTATAGAGGCCTTAATTATATCTTCCTTATTTAAATGTTTTCAATTGAATAAAAGTCGGCTTACATAATATTTCCGTTATACGAGGAGGTTAGTTTGAGGTAGCTCAGTCACATGAGCCAGAGTCTGTGCATGCCCTAACCTTTCCATAACCTCTCGCTTGGTCGTCTTTGTTTACAGCTCAGGCACAAGGACAGGGAGTGGAATGTACAGGCCGCTTTATCACTGATCGCTCCTCATAGGGAAGTCCTTGATGGTGATTGAAGGTTCGGCAGCGATTTAGCTTTCTTCAGAATGGCAGGAACTAAATAAAGGACCACAGTATACCCATTCCACTACAAAACTCTTGATAGGTGGTCATTTATCAAATTGTGGCTAAAAATTTTGTTCCAGTTAGCAAAAGACTTATACATGATAACTTATACATGATATATATTTTAAAATTGATCCTGCGGCTAGTTTATAAATGTTTGTGGATTTGAGACAAGCTATGTCTGACCTCTGTAGCTACAGGAGAATTAGGTGATTGAAGCAGAAACTCTTGTGAAACAAGTTGGAAATCACTGTGACCTAAGCCTCCTATACACACTTAGATCCATTTGGCAGGTGATTTCAGCTGGTCGATCGGCCTGAAATCAAAGCCATTACTGACATGTCCGTAATTCTTAGAACAGCCCCCGTCCAAAGTACAGGTATGTCTCCTCAGCTTCGTCAGGGATTCCCATTGGGGCTGAGGACACAGAGCCTGTCTGCAGCTGCCTGCTTTCTCCTTCAGAAGCTGTGAGGGGGAAGGGGGGGAGCTAGCAGCACCTCCCTCTCCCTTCGTGCTCTTACAGTGAGCAGAGAGCCTCAGTGACCTGACAACCTCTTCATACGTTTGCTGTGTCTCCCTAGATGCTCGGGCCGAGCAGCTAGGGGGACCCGACGGACAGTGCTGGCACACAAAGGGTGCCCGGCAGATTTTGACCTGATTTTTTGGCCGTTTGACCGCACATGATGATGTCATCACGCACGGTTGATCTGCCAAAAAATCGGGTCACAAGCTAAACATGTATGGGGGGCTTTAGTAGCTTCTGGTGCCCACAATTTAGCCTTGGCAACCCCATGGATCGAAGGTAGTCTCAGAGGAGAACTAAGTCTCCACCAAATGGTTTCCCCCACATCCATGTGGATGTGCACAGCAAAGTTGAGTGTTGCTTCCTCTCTCTGATGAAGGGATCCATTCCAGGTGAGCTACTATTTGGCCAAACAGCATCTGCAGCATCCTTTTGGATGTGCTGTTCAATGTCCAGTCCAGTGGCCTGAAGTAGTTTGTTCAGACGCTTTAGATGCTTAGAGGTACTTTTATTTTTCTTGCAAAAAGTTATGAGCCTACTAGAAACAATTTGTTATTACTTTAAAGGTGACCTGTTTGGCTTTCAGTTAGAGAGGATAAAATAGAAGGTGAATATTGGTTGGAAGGAAAGTCCCCTTCTATAAGAACATCAGGAATCCGTCTCTCTGGTGTCCTTGACCCTCCTTGGAAGGGTCTGTAGCCTTCTGTATATTGGTTTGCAAGTGCTTCTCTAAAAACAACGTTACAACCAGAATTATGGCAGAGGCCAAAACATATTTCTGGTTGTAAGTTTAAACATCAATTTTGGTTGTAACTCAAGATGGTCTTAAGGCAAGCTGGTTGTAACCCAAAGGTTTACTACATTTTGTAGTAAAAAAAATTTTAAAACAACAAACTCCCCTTTGTACACTTAAAAATTCCACTGGTTTAGAAAATAGTTTAAAATCATTTACTCCTGTTCTCCTCCAATACATTTTTGGAGGAAAAATTTGTAAAGGCATAGTGTTGTGAGCACTATAATGTTATCTTACTCAATCTACCAGGGTGTGGTAAGAAGATGGGTCAACCTTCAGTTCACCTCATATAAAGTAGTCACCTTTAAGAAGGGTCTATGTGCTCTATTGTGGACATTATCCATGTACATGCTCTAGAATGGTCTCTTGAGACCAAAGACTGTTGTTGGAAGTTCCTTGCAGACATCTATATCTGTTCCTAATTTCCACCTGGTTTGTTTTTATGATAAATTTTAATTCATATCAGTAATTTGTCATAAAAAGATTCAGAAGACATCACTCCTGCATATGTGGTCAAATGCGTGTGTTTGCTTACCATTGCACATTTTTGTTACACATGTAAAGTGAATGAAATCCACAGTGTGAATTAGCCGTAGCAACCTATGCAGAAACTAGATTGTTACACCTGTCAGCAGTGATTTACGAAACATGCCCCCCCCCATCCCCTGGCATGTGACCGTGCCAGTCACCGTGCTATATAATTTCCATTCACATGTTAAAAAAAGTTTAGCTTACACTTAAAAGTCATAAACCTCTTAGGCAAAACTCCAAGAACAAGCTATTTACAGACCACCTCTGAAGGCCTGGTGGTTGGGTTAGGGCTTCACCATTTTCATCATAGTAGTTTACACAATGGCTCCCATTTTTAAGGATTACTGATTTCCCATGACTCCCCTTGTCACAGCAGATGCTGCCTGAGTTTTTACATGCTGCTTAGGCCATTCGTCATTTTAATACATTCCTTTGCTTCCTGGCGTGGGATAATTCATTAGAGCTGTGCACAATATCCCCATAAAATTCAGGATTTGTAATATTACAGGCCTACCAATGGGAGATTGGTGTGAGAATGACAGTAGCAAAGACAGACCCACCAGATCCCTGGTAAGTGTGCCCTGCAAATAATGAATTATAAAATGATGAAACTTATGTCCATGGCGCGCGTTTTTTTTTTGTTTTTTTTTAAAACATTGTAATCCACCTCGGATCTAGGCTCTACACTCTTCCACAGCGGGCTCGCCGTTATAGGTAAGTGTTCCTGAGTGTAACTCTTGAGAGGTAAATTTTACTGCAATTTAAGTCAGGCTGGAGGTTAAAATGGGTCTGCTTTATCTACCGTGGCATACAAGTCTTTGTTCCAATAGGACCCCTGTTTTCATTAAAAATATAGATTTAAAAACATTTCAAATAATTTGTAAAGTTACTTTAAAGTTAAGAGATTTTATTAAATTTGGTGGTGTTTAATAGTCGTTTTTTGTTCATCTCCTTGTGGACACGTAACCTCATGGGCAAAAGTTTTTACAAAGTTTGCTGCTTCAGTGTTCAGTGTTTCAAGATCTTTTTATCAATTGTTTCTGTGGTGTATTGAATAATCACAAGCCACTCAAAGGTGGCGCCATCATGTTTAGTACTGGCGAACCAAAGCCACTTCCACCCATTTGGTTCGCCAGTACTAGAGTCCGATCATGCATATCTGCTACAACTGGGGGGTGACCGCATATATGCCGAACCACCCCCAGCATCAGCAATGATGAGATGTCCAAAGTGCCCTTTTGGCTGTATGACCTCTTGGAAAAGTCGCCCCTCCTGCTGTCAGAATATTTTTTTTTTTTGGGACAGGGATTGCCCTAATTATCTGCAAAAAGACCTACCACGTGGTAGGTCTGCTAGCTTAAGGCCGCACCATGATCACTTCACCAGACATGTATCACCACTAGCTATTGGCCCTTCTTTTTCAAGACCTCTGCAATTTGTCTACAAGCTGTCAATCACTTTCTGGGACAAATCTTGACTGATAGCCATTAATTTTTTCATAATCATTGCTGATCGTTTGTCAGAATTTTTGCCTTTTTTTTGTCCACCTGTCTCTTGAGAATTGACCCCAAGTTCCCAGAAAGATTAGGGTCTGGGGAGTTTCCTGGCCATTAAACAAAATTTTCAATGTTTGATTCCCAGTGACACTCACTCCATCAGGCTGGAAAAGGCATTGTTGTACACCTAACTGTTCTTGGATAGTTGCAGTCGGAGGATGTTTTGGTGCAATTTGTTATTCATGGCTATGTTCATTCTTAGGCAGAATTGTGAGTGAGCCCCCTCCCTTGGATAAGATGCAGCCCCACACATGAATGGTCTCAGGATGCTTTACTGTTGGCATGACACAGGACTGATGGTAGTGCTCACCTTGTCTTTGCCATACAATCATTTTTCCAGATGCCTCACACAGTGGAAATTATTTTACCCCCAGTGTTTAGCAGGCCAAGCCCTGCGCTTTTTGCAGAATATCATATGTGTTTTTTGTGGAGAGAAATCATTTCTTTTCTGCCCTTCTTGACCCAAAGCCATCCTCCAAATGTCTTCACTGTGTGTACAGATGCCGCCATTGCTGACCAAGATCTGCACAAGTTCTCAAAACTTTTGACCATGAGTGTCCATAGTGTCCTTTACAAAAAGGTTGCATACCATAATAAAGGTATATTCATTTATATCACAACCATGCTGTGATAACGTGTAAGGCTAGGGCTCCACAGTGCAATGGGGCTATAACAGGGCGGCAATGGGGCTATGACAGGGCCTACACAGCCCATCATAGTCGCTGATCCGCCAGTGATGTGGGGTCCAATTGCAGTTGGCTAACATTCTTTATTCTTTACTTTAACCCAAGGATAGTTTTTACAAGCTATATTCAGACACCCCCCTTTCCAATCATTTTTTATTAGTGATCATGACATTCTAGAGGATGGAGGAGAATATTTCATGTGGACATAACCAGTTAGAAGCCACAAGTCACCGTTTTTTTGTAACATAAACGGAAGTACTATTATAGACCTACGAGAGTGTCTGTCTGTGTTGCTTGCTTCTCTGTCTCTCCATGCATGGTCTATATCCAATGGTTAATTTGGAAGCAATGAGATAAACTCAGAAGGGTTGTTTTTTGCCCACCATAACACCAGTCCAAAGGCCCAGTCGCATTAATGTCGACGCGGACCTCTGCATAGACATGAACGCAACTTGGACTTGACGGATGATGCATCCATTGACAGTCAATTGACGTATCATAATGACGCATGACTAATGTACCCAGGCACATTAGTTATACATCAGCCTGTTCATTTAAAGGGGCCCTAACAGAGTGAATAGGAGGGGCTTGTTGGGATGCGCACCCAAGCACATAGTGGAGCCCTTGCCTTATTCATTTTTAATGCTCCCCCTTGGCTATAGTTGACCTTGCCCCTGTAGGCTGACTCTGTGGTTCCATGGGGACCTTTTTATGGTTTCTTTTTCGTATTGAAAGTAATTGTACTGATGTTTTGTTTTATCTAGTTTTGTTCTTCTGATATATTAAGGCCCCCATACACGTGTCGGATTCCCACCGGATTCTGGCACGATCGATTCCGGGCGCGTGCACGCGAAACGATCGTGCCGGAATCGCGTGCAGCCCACCTTGTTCGATCGTTCGCGTTGGTCTTTCTGATCCGATTCTGCACACATCAGGGGGAGTTGCCATTTGGGAAGTAAGTGATCGGACACGGAATCGTCCAGGAATCTGTGGGACAAGGTGGTATGCAGCGATCAGATACTCTTAATTGGCTGATTGATCGGAGCTCCGATTCCCGCTGAGATCGCCGGAATCGATCGGGTGAGTGATCAATTGGCCATGGAATCCGACACGTGTATGGCTAGCTTTACTCTGTGTGACTTTTTTACAGATGTGCACTAGGTAAGTTACTGACAAGATGAGTTGTATGTTTGTGCTCTTGTTAAACCATGCTGTGCACATCAAAACAAGTAAAAATCATTACCTCCATGATTTCTGCTATTTTGTATATTGGAAATGAAACCTTTTTGGGAACATTTCTTCAAAATATTTTCCTTTATCTCTTCTGATAATGTAACACATCACACACTTAGCTTCATAGGACAAAGAGCCACTTGTCACGTTATTTTAATTATCAATTGGTGGCTTCTTGAAACAGTAGGGCTACAAAGAGTCTCCTGTGTCGCTGCAGCAGAATGAGGTGACTTACAACAACTGGTTAACAACCAAGAGATTCAAATCATCCATGTAGCTTTTAGTTTTCTCACCACCTTTCTGGAAAATGAGGGTTTAGTTTTACCATTATCCGAGTTGCAGATTCCATATTGTCCTGCTGTTGCACTAGACAAAGTTCTATAAGAACTGGAACATATGTTAATTACATGTCATGGTTTCCACTGCCAGACCAAGCATTAAAACACCTGTCTTAGATTTCAGCTGTTTACTAACTGAAGTTAACACTGTTGTGATAATGGAGAGGACAGAATGGAAAAGAAGGTAAGGACGCGTGTCTATTACAGGCACAAAGTCTAGAGTAGCTGTGGCTTTTATGTGCAGTAACAATAGGATATAAGACGTCCGTCTGGATGACATTGATAAACCTGCTCCAGGCTGAAAACAGAGCAATCTTTGAACATGATATATGTTTTGTCTAAGTACGTAAATATACAGAGCAGCTATTCTTCTTCTTTACTATTATGTATCCCAATTACTTTTTAGAATACCTTCAAAAAATACCTTCATTACCTTGCTAAACATTTCTTTAAACAGGTCCTGTTTGTGGATGGAGTTGTGAAAATAATAGAAGATTAAAAATGTCTTCTTTTGGTGAGACAAGGTATATAGTATTTAATCGATTTTAATGGGAATGAACCTTGTGTGATACAACTAAACCTAATTTTCATGTACACTGGCCTTTCATGAATATTGCATTAATGTTCTGTGTTAGAGGCATTCTGTTAAATATTCAGGAGTTATTTTCCTTCTATTGCCATTGTCCTTCAACACTAAAGACTTAAGCCGGGCACACAGGGCTCGGGGAAGATCGAGGAAGCCCGCACATGGCGTCATACTTTGGATGGGGACATGTTGGAAACCTGTTCGAACGAGCGGGATTTACCAATCCTGCTCGAAAAAGGGCACACATGGCTTGACAGAAGCGAGCAGGATCGAGCACCATGGATGTCTAAAATTTGACATCTCACTGTCACTGTTCACCAATTCTGCATTGATCCTATGTGGGAGGAAGGGCATGTCCCCCATACACGCTTAGATTTCCACCCGATTTTTAAGCAGATCACCGCTGTGAGTGCGGCTAAAAAAATCTAAAGCTTAAAGGGCCAAAATCGGCTGCCAAATCAATCTAAGCCATAAAGAACATGTCAGGGATCCGATTGGGGCTGAAGACACAGAACCTCTCTGCAGCTGCCTGCTTCTCTCCCTCAGAAGCTGTGGGGGGGGGGGTGCTAGCAGCTCCTCCCTCTCCCTTGATGCTAGGCTACCAGCTCTCAGACAGTTTCAGTGACCTGGCAGCATCTTCTCACAGCCGGCGTCCCTAGATGCTGTCTGCCGGGTCCCGTCAGGCCCTAGCAGCTAGGGGGACTCGACGGACAGTGCTGGCTCACAAAGGATGTCTGGCCAATTGTGACCCGATGTTTTGGCCAATTGACCGCATGTAATGACTTCATCAGACAGTGGTTCCCAACCTTTTTACCTTAAGGCTCCACTTGACAAGTGACTTGACTCCACATGACAAACCTGGCCCCCCATGCCAAACTTCTACACACATTCAAATACATTTCACAATGCTCCTGCCCTGGGGTAACTGTCCCCTGCCTCCTCACTTGCATACACACTACCTTTCTTTTTATCTCCAGCATGTGTGGGGATGATAAAGAGATTTAAAAACAAAAATTCAACCATCTGTAGTAAAAATTTGTAAAACGTCCACAAGATGGCGCTGTTGCTTGGACGTGTTACACATTCATGGCATGAAGAACTATGGGCTGGTGCATACACTAATGCACTTTGCATTATTACCACCACATTGATGTGTATAGAGGCACATCATAGCCCATTGCTTCCAGTGGGAAGCATCTCCACCGCACCAAAATTCCAAACATGGGGATTTTGACGCATGGAAATTACAGAAAATTTGTAAGGAAAGATAATATCTTGTTTAGATTATAAATTTAATCAAAAAGAAATGCAATCATGTAGCGCACTACTGAGACCAAATTCACATCTGGTTTAAAATACATATTAAAAAATACAGCACATAGAAAATATAGAGACTTCCACTGCATATCTGTATTGAAAATGCTATCTTACCTGGCTGTCATGCCGATCTTTTGAAATTGAAATGAAATTTCTGACCTTAAACAGGAGTCCACCATCACTCCAGGTGATACAAGCTGGATTCTGGAATGGATATGTTCTGGTCCATTAACTCCTAATTCTCGTACCATAATTTAAGATTATCCATTGTGAGTTTTTTTGTTGCTATTCTTTTAACAACCTTTGTTTTGACCTTTATTCTTCCAAATAACAATTGTATTTTTGCTTTACAACATCTCTGTTTAGGCGGACATCATTGATTTGTTGATTGCTGACACATAGTCATTTCCACCTGAATTAACCAGACGGGTTGAATATAAGAATAACAGTTAGGTCAAAGAATTGAATGTATCCAGATTTGGATATCCTACAGCACTGACCTGAACCCTTTCCTGTTTTCTTCCTATGTACTGTTTGTATGACACTAAAGGTTTAGGAAACAAAACTGTAGCTCCTGTCAACGCCAAGTCCACAGCACACCACATACAACTTTTTTCGGTTTGTATGGTACTGGTAATCTAGGCATACACTGCTCGATTTTTGTATCGATTCAAGCACAATCGATCGATGTGCATGTTCGCTGTGACTGATTGTGCTCGAATTAATACAAAAATCAATTGGGCACTGGTTCCCTTTAGTGGCTAGATTGTATATGTTTGGTGACAGGTGAACATGGCTGCTTCCATATAACCATACAATTGGGTACTATAGCTAAAGCTGGGCATAGACGGGACGATTTCCCGTCGACTGCCGAGCCAGACTAGCGGGCGTGATGAGAATCGACCGGGCACCCTTTGTGTGCCAACCATTACTTCGGATGGGAATTGCTGTCCCCATCCGAACTAATGGGATCCGATCTAAATTATCCGTAGGACCTGACCGCCGTCGAATGCGGGAACGCGCACGGCATCGGATCGACTGTCGAATCGGACAGGAATCGGCCCGTCTATGCCCAGCTTAAGAAGGTAAGATCCTAGGGTGCCAATTAATATTAGAAGGTGATGTAAAAATTTGAAGTGTCAAACATTCCTTCACAAAGGGCAATAAACATTACTGTTATCAGCATATACAAGTCAACTCTGAGGTGTGGATACCATACCTCTACGGGCCACTCAATATGTGAAAGCAATATGTTTATTATACACTGTGCAAAAGATGAAGTAATGACCCTCATATCAATCAAAAACAATGCGCAATGTTGTGTATGTACACATCTGTACACGTACTGTTAGACAATTAAAGTAGTCCAAACAAAGTGGCACAAATTTCACCCCAACGTGCGTTTCATTGAAGACTTTTTCAGGGGGTACGATATGTAATTTCATAGGCCAAATCTACATAAAACAA
>CM070043.1:10879241-10925553 GCA_036250615.1 Ptychadena robeensis
AACTCGAAATTTAAGTAGAATCGAATTTTATTAATTTCGACCATCTCTAATACTGATATTGATGTCTGTAGAGATGAGATAAATGAAGCCTGAAAAGGTGTCATTTTAATAATTATTAATACCAACTCTCCCCCTTGTGGATCTACACCCACCCTGAAATACTATATGCCTGACAATTCTATGTGTAGTAATCTCTGTAAGCCACCCTAGCGGCATTGAAGCTGCTGGCTTGAAACACTGCAGACAGTAGGGAGACACAAGCATTTGGCACCCCAGGGAGTGTTACATACCAAAGATTTCAACAACATGTTAAGCTCTAAAATTAAAAGTGAAATGGAGTCACTACACTCACATAAATGATGTTAACTACCTTTACAGGGTATCATTTTTTTTTTTTTTAGGAACAGTGACAATAAAAAGACCCTTGTTAAATGTGTATGTTGCCTGCCTCCCGGCTGGAGCGATATGCAACTCAATTTGTTCTAATGCCAATTTGTTAACAGAACATGATGCTCAATCCAAAACGTAAGGTACCCATACACTGAACCATAGTTCGTTGTGCGCATTCGCTGCGATCAATCTATTGGGAATCTAGCGAAATGTTAATCCAAAAATTTTGGCAAAACCCTGTGCGATCGCCATTATTTTGGATGGGGACCATAGCTTATCTGTTCCCACTGCAGCAAGAGATGATGAAATCTTCCACAGGGGACACACTTGTGATGACAGCTATCTATTTGGGGACCCTCATTTTGGAAAAAAAAATTCAATGTATTGAATTTTGTAGTAACAACTGCCTTTGTAAAACATTACTTATTGCATATCAAATATCTCCTTACAAGTAGACACAGAAAATGTAATATCAGAAAATGTATATAGCAATGTCAAAGAAACATATTCAAATGTGTGTACATGTGTAATATGGATAAAGCAACCACATTAGAAATTTTGTTGGTTTGCTAAGTCAACATCAAGTCACTTGGGATGGGAAGGGGCAAATAGAAAAATTAAAAAAGGGGTAGAGGCTGTGGGAGGAAGAAAAGAGGGGTATCCTATAGCAAACCTGCATGGCAAAACGGGGATAAAGCAGGGGTCCTCCAACTGCGGGGCTTAAATTAGAGATGGCAATTTTTTTTTGACTAGTTGACATTGTGAGTTGATTGCAAAGACCATGAACATGCTATCATTACCAACATTGCTGGAGATGCTTCTATAAATTTTGTTAAAGTCGTTAAAGTTGATTTCAGGCACTTTGTATTAACGCACAAAGTCTAACTAGGACTTGCCCCAGCAGATGCTGACAACACAAAGCCGCGATCTGTAGAGGGGTGTGGCAGCCAGGATGAATCTGACAGGTAATGTGTCTGTCAATCAAATCCTTGGCTGGCCGACCCTCTACTCAAGGAGTTGAGAGAATGAAGCAGCTTTTACCAGAGCTACAGTAGTGATGGCTGATAAATGTGATTTGTGTGTTAGAGCTTGACTCCACTCATGCGGCACGATCGCCACCGCTAAGAACCGCATCTCATGCGTTTTTTTATCTGCGGCCATTCACCTCTATGGCCGCCGTCAGGGGTGTGCGGGCCATGGTCAAAAACTCAGTGAGCCGAGTTTTTAGGCGGTAGACCATGCCGCAGCCGCCCCCTGACTGTGGCAGGGGCCTAGCCCATTGAACAACATGGGCGTGGTTATATCCACCCCGTGGGCAACTGCGGGTGGCCACATAAGTGGAAACTAGCCCTTGCATGGGTGTCAGATGTGTTGTGTGTAATGAGTGTATGTGTACATACATAGTCTAGCCCCCAACAGTCTCAAGGATCATGAACTGGCCCCATGTTTACAAAGTTTTAGAACCCCTGGTATAGAGCCTCACTTTGTTGCAACTAATAAGGTTAAGCAAATTTTAGCTAGGCACACATGAGTAGATCTGTAAAAAGATTTGAGTACAATCAATCAACATGCGCGAGTGATTGATTTTACTGTATTCTGTTTACAAATCTACCAGTGTGTGCCTTCCTTCTCTGTGCTCTATTGATCCCGCTCGAAGAAACTTGATTGAACGGGGTTCCAACATGTTGAAAAACCCCGTTCAATCTCCATTACTTTGCATGGAGACAAGAATCTTCATGCAAAGTATTGGAACAAGTGCTGCTCTGCCTCCTTCCTGCACAGCCGTCAGTGTGAAGGGGGCGGAGCCAGCACTCCTCATTTGGAAGCTGTGTGAGTGAGAGACAGGCTGCTTCTCCCCAGCTTATAGCGTGTTCTGATTCACACACGCTGCAAGCTGGGGAGAATGGGTCCCCGGGTCCCCATTGAACAGGAATCAATGTGCCCATGTGATGCTCATTGATTTCCGTTCAATTGATCCCCGATCAATCACAGCGTTGTGACGTCACAACACTGTGATTGATCGAGGGTTGATTGCACGGGAATCTACCCATATGTGCCTAGCTTAACTCCACACAGATAAGGTCCTTCATGTTTTTTATACCAAGAGACACTATGGACCACTAAAAATGTTAAAGAGCAATATTTCCAGGCATTTACACATCATACTTCTACTTTTAATGTTATGGTGGGAATGCCAGTTTCTTTCACCGGCGGCCTCCTTTGGAAAGTTAAGCTTTGAACTAGACCAAGAATATAAAAGTGTAATGGATTAAGACGTATAATTAAGATTTAGATTTTCTTCAGTGATGAGACTGATGAGCATTTCAATTAATATTATAGACTGTATATGAGAAAGGAAGAGGAAAACACAGTGGGAAAGTGGCATGGGCACAGGTGCTAAATGTTTAAGGTTGCTTAGCAGTGATACAGCATCAGATGTCAGCCATGCCCTGACCTCATCTTTATGTCAGTGACATGCCGATACTTATTACTATACCAGATGATCACCCAGCTTTCATCTTCAAGGAACATCCCAGAGATAAAGCTGACAGGATACGGTTTCATCTGCATTAGAACTCTTCTAAAGTGCCCCGATTCACCTGTTACAGCCAAAACTTGCATCAGCACATCTGGACTTAACCATTTGTTGTCTAAGTAGGCTTTTCACCAGGCCATACATTGTCTTTGTTTAGATTTTAACTTAGTGGCTAGTATATTGTGGACCAAAATGTGGAATGGAATAGAAAATATATATATATCTGTGCATCCCATCGCCTACAAATGATGTTAACCCATCTGCTGGCCCAGCATGGTCGGTGATCTATTCGCAATGTTAGTTGAAATACTAAACCGCTTCATATATGTGTAAAGGTAAAAATATTGACACAAAATTGATTTAATGATTCTTTAGTAGTAGTATTAAATAAGAGAGGTACAAATGCCTTTAGCCTGCAGATTCACATAGCCCATGGTTATCCTAACTTTTGTGTTGTTCCCTTTCCCAGTATATCGTATTCAGAAGAAGAAACTGTGGGACTTTTAACTGCACCCATGCAAAAACTTTGTAACAAAAATATTAGATATCGAAAGATTTATTTATCACATTTTATTAAACAGTTGTTACAAAATAATTTTAAAATGAAATAATACATATACATGTGTTTAAATTCCCTTATGGCAACAAAGGACATTTTTCCAATACATTTACTTTCTACATACCTTAGTAATCAGCTTGCTTCATTATTTTTTATTTAACTATTTACAGTTATATATACAGAGGACCCTCGACTTACAAACTTAATGTATTCCTAAAGCCGGGCATAGACGGGTCGTTTTCCTGACCGACCGGCCGCGATGACGTCTTCACGCACGGCGGCTAGTGCCGAGAATCAGTTCAGGCACCCTTTGTGTGCCGGCCATTACGGCAGTCCCCATCCGAACTAGTGGGATCGGCCGGGAATTTACTGGCATGTTGGATCACCGTGCGATTGGACATGTGGTAGATTCCTGGTCAATATGATCAGGGGGCACACCCAATTTTCTGCCGACCCGATCGATTGCGAGAACATGCACGTTCAGGCATGAATCAGGCAGGAATCTGCCCACCTATGTCTAGCTTATGATTGGTTGTAAGTCAATTTCATTGTAAAACAAGACTATTTGAAAACACCTATAATGCGTTCTGAATCTCTCAATGCACTCTTTACCTAACCTTAAAAGCATAATATATGTCAACTAGAGTTCTCACTAAAAAGGTGTGATGTGTCTAGCTTACCAGAACCAAAAATTGATCATCACAATTCAAGGTGACATGTTTTGCTTTCAGTAAGAGAGGGTGAGATGGAAGGTGGTTATTGTTGGGAAGGAGAGTCCCCTTCCATAAGAACATCATGAATCTGGCTCTCTGATGTCCTCTCTCTCCTTGGAAGAGTCTGTAGACTGATCTGTAGATTGGTGAGATGGTCCATTATGACTTGCCGGACTTATTAGTGAGATTGGTCACTTGACATCACATTTCACAATGCCAGCTCTAATATGTGTGCTTCATACTATACGTTTATTTCGGCTCCAAATGACAGTTGCATTTAAAGGGATTACTAAATATAACTGAAAATCTGTGTTTTTATATCCCAACCTTTCTAAATAAATATCCCATTCTGACATGCACAAATAGCTTAAATTGTCATATAATAGTCAGATTGTTACATCTGCAATTTGGATTCCTGCCTGAATTTTATCCAAATTATGTATAATCTGTGAAAGGGAGTCTAGTGTTGTGTGTTCTCTAATGTGTGTCAGTGTCTTTCACATTCCACATGAGCTGTCTAAAACTTAAAAAAATGGGGGCTAAAAGTTTCAATCATCAGGAAATGTTAAGAGTACATTATTAAGCGATGTGCACATATTACATTCTATTATTATATGTATTGTACATGAAAAAACACAAATGTAGAGCTGCCTGTCATGAAAGATAATAAGTATCTATTGACATTTATAAGATATTTGATATCTACCAGCAAAGATGAATTTCATTCATAGGTTACTTTTACACATCTACAGTATTTTGTTTAATGATATTATCTGTATGTGCCTGTTATGCATTAGAGGAAGAGCTATGACAATAAACTGCAGAAGTGTAAAGCTGGCCATGCATGGTTTTAATTCTACTTAAATTAACTTAAATCTACTTTTAATTAACTTAAAAAAATAAATTGTTAGGAAATGGAAATTGCAATGCGAGGTGATTATATTTTTATATTTAATTTAATATATATACTAAATAAGTTCAAAGTTTCACTCTTGCTTTTAAATCACTCCCCAACTCCTGTCCTACCTACATCTTCACCGTTGAACTTAAATATACCTGTAATAGGCAGGTGATAGGCAGGTGTCGGGTAGTGAACCAGGAACGACTCAGAGAACCAGTAGTGCAACTTGTCCTTTATTGAGGCACAGCACAACAAATGAGTAACTGTTCAGTCTTATATCGAATAGTGATGAGCGGCATAGGCAATATTCAAATTTGCGATATTTTGTCAATAATTCTACCAAAATTCTATTCAATATTCGTGAATATTCGCATTGCGGAGATCTGTGCGTAATTATAATCACCTCGCAATTACCTTCAAAATGGATGGTCACTAAATGTGCAATTTATTGTCAAATTGTGATTATATATTCACAATCCATGCCCATAAGCACCCCAATGGCGGATATTGTGGCCATATTTGTGAAATTTGAGAACAGTCTGGTACCCAAACCTTGGCCACAATTGGGCAACGTCCTCTCCTTCTGTGTCATAGTCTGTATGTTAGCATGTATTGCATTTCAACCCTTACTTAATGTACAGCACTGTGTCATATGTTGGCGCTTTAAAAATAAAAATTATTAATAATAATATACTTATTTTTAACCTCCCTAGCGGTTTGCTAGGCACAGTTTGATCAGCGAGTGTCTCTGTGTGCCCTTCCAGGCCCGTGTCTTCGACGTCATCTGTGACGCCGAAGGGGGCCGGCACCATAGACCTCCATGTTAGGGCTTGTTTCCATTGATGCGCGGCCGCAAGCGCAAACAACTGCATCAATTGGAAACTTCAATATAGTTTCCACTGGTGCGGTTGTGCGCGTTCGGGTGCGGATGCGGTTTAGGGCGCGTTTCTGAACGCTAGCTGCAGCATTTTGAAATGCATCCGCGTCCCAACCGCATCCACATCTGCATAAAAAAAAATCTCAACGCAAAAACGCGTGACAACTATCAGCCGCGCGGTTGGCACGCGGTTACAACCGCGCGGCTACAAACGCACAGGATCGCATGAGTGGAAACAAGCCCTTAATGGAGGGGGCGCCGCTCTCCTCTCCACACACCACCGGCGTCTATTTGGCGTCGGAGGTGTGTAGAGGGCTGGGCGGAGAGCCGGCAAGCACGGCGGAGTACAGTGAAAAGCTCAAACCGCCCAGAGGGTTAATCAGCACAATGTAAGTAAATAAACAATTCAGCTTGCAGTTTGGTGCGGAGCCTTTTGTGTTTTTTTTAGGCTTACCTACCTTTCCAAACACTGCCGGTAAGTAGCTTTCTTTACAGCTTTTGTGTGTGTCTAGAGTTCTCTTTTAACTAGCAGAGCATGGGAAATAAAGAATGAGCATCACTTTTTCCTATAGATGACAAAACATTTACAGCTATTTGTGTAATAATCTATACCCCTGCGGTTTTCTAGAATTTTAAGTCTGAGTAAGTAGCTGCTGTGTGATTGTGCAGAAGGGGGAGCTGTATGGCTGGGATCTGATTTGTGACCTGCAGTCACTTGCAATCTGTTATATTTTTATTTATAACCAATGTGTTTTTTTTTTAATATTCAGACACAGTGTTGGAAGCAGCCAGACAGATGGAAAGGATTGGAGGAGGAGATTTATTTCAAAATGTCTGTCTGACCTCCCGGAGCAGCGACTGCTCCTTTAAGTGCCGGGATTCTAGTAAACAGTGCGTTCCTCGTTTCTTCGCTGATGCTTTGCCAGCCGCTGCGATGAAACGCGCAGTTTATAGACAGTAAAATGGAATCAGGCAGCAGAATGTTACCGCAAGCAATTAAAGATCTATTTACACCTCCTTGGCAAAGGAATCTCTACCTTGATATCACATGCTTTAATCAGTTATCTGTTTTCTTACATTATTGTCATATAAAGAATCGAGCTGTGAAAGTAAACGGAGACGCCACTGGTTTTCAAGGCTTTATCTTTCTTAAGCTGGCCATACAACTTTAGATCTCTCTGTCAGATATCCTTTAGATCTACAAACAACTATGTAGTATAGGGTCCTCTGCGATTGAACACAGGTAGACTTGATGGTTTAGAAAGTCCCTCATATAACATGGCTCTGGTAAAGCAAAAGGAAATCTGACAGAAAAATCTAAAGGTGTATGGAAGCCTTTAGGGCTTGTGTCCACTGCTGCTTTTTTTACACGCGTCCATCACAGGGAAAAAGACACAGAGAGGACACTTCCCATTCTGATCAATGGGACAGTGTACACCAGTGGGGGTGGGCAACTGAATTGTATAATGAAACAATGACAGCAGGCATAGCTAGAAGACATTATTCTTCATTTTTAAATAACAAAACTTGTTTTAAATTATACTTCAAGAATTAGGAACACTGTAGTGTGCAGTCACTGTCACAGAGCTGCCAAGCTGATACCAACCGGGGTCCCTAGATGCTGTCCGCCGTGTCCCCCTATCTGCTCGGGCCCTGACAAACCCTAAGTGCTGGCACACAAAGAGTGCCCGGACGATTTTTCGGCCGATTGATGAAGTTATCATGCACAGATGACCGAAAAATCGTGGTCACACTCTTAACATGTATGGGGGACTTAAGGGCTTGTCCCCTCTTTGGCAATCATCCGCGATCACCTGTTTTTTTTTATTGCAGAGCGTGGCCGCAATTCTGCCAGCAATGCAAAGCGTGGCTCACCGAGTTTTTGACCGCAGGCAGTCACGCCCGATCACGGGCTAGTTGTAAAAAAAAAAAAGATTTTTGAACGCGTCCCCATTCATTCTCTATGGGCCCCACATTGGCGACTCGCCTCCACAGCTGCGGCCAATCGCACCCATACACGTGAATGGACAAGATCAAAAATCGCACGTGGATGCACGAGCTGCCGCAGGACCTTGCTACCCCGCAGCCAGCCGCCAATGTGGGGACAAGCCCTTGCTGTCTTTCAGAGCTCACAATCTAATGTCCTTACAACAGTCATGTATAACTGACATTTTCTAATTCATATGTCAGTCTAAGGCTTTGTTTCCATTGTACGTCGGGAGCCCTCCGCTAAGCGTATACGCTAAGCAGGGGTCCCGACGTATCCCATAGACTCAGCCTGCCGGCGGATGGTCTGTTTAGACATCCGCCGGTGTACAGGCTGAACGTACTCGACTACGTTCAGCCTGACACCGGCGGATCGGGTCGGCGAAGACAGACCCGTCCGCCGAGCAGGTAAGTCTATCTGCTACGTCGGGGACCCCCGCTAAGCATGTACGCTTAGCGGAGGGCTCCCGACTTAATGGAAACAAGCCCTAAAACTGTCTAAAAATGACTAAACAAGGAGGTATTCAGACGCTTTAATGCTGTTTACAGTAAATATTTGTAGAATGTTTGTAAAACAATGAAGTCCTTTCCTTCATGTATATTCCCTGCCATGACTTCAATGTACACAGATTTGTGAGGGGCCCAAGCTGAGCCAAGTCTGCCCGGTGATTCTAGCAAGATCCTGTCCTGGGATTGGAGGGAATTCAGACACCTGCAGGATCCTCTCAGCCAATCACAGTGAGGCAGGAAACCCTGAGAGGACAGCAGGGAGCTGAGGCTGTGAGGTGATTTACCTCACGGTGAGTCTTCTGTGAGGTGAGTCTGAGAAAGCTGCTTATAAGACACTCCTCCATTTTATGTGGCCTGGGGTAGTGCCCTTGGTTTAGGTTTAGTTGTCCCTTGTCCTATCAGACATGAACTACAACACTTTGTAGGGTTCTGAGGTAAAATGGAAGAATCATCCCACAGAGATATGAGGCTTCTGTAAAGATAAACCAACTTTCACTCCTACATTCATTGTTGTCCGTCCATAACAGGCTGCTGTGTATGTGTGTGAGGAGATCCCGGGGTTCTATGAGGTAATGTAGAGAATACCGAATACATGGCAGACCCCCAATACTGTGTCCTGCCATATCCCCCTCAGCTTGGAGGAGAGAGAAGGGGGGGGGGGGATGAATGCAGAGGGTGGCACAGCCTGGTCCTGTGCTTTATCTCCTCTAATAATAATATTATTATTTATATATTAAGTGTCATTATATTACTCAGCACTAGACAAACAGAACATTCCAATATTTCTTTCCAATTCTATAGCTGTAACAGGAGAAGTAATACATCTCCTCATCATTATTCCAGGCATACAGACCCCGAGCAGTGACATGCCCCCAAATATGTTTTACTTTGGTGTTCTGAGCATTTTTTGGTTCAACGACATCCTGCACTTTTGTTTAGATTGTGTAAATAACATACAGCGCTGTTTTGACCCTGTCTTTTTTTACACTTGGTAAATGCTATATGTATTGTTGGTATAATGCAAAAGAAGAAAGGAATCCAAATAGGTTCTGACTCAAAGTATTGGATCCGGATTATAAACAAGTATGCTGCAGTTTTCCTCAGTAGTTTTGTAGTTTGGACCAACTGAGCTGGCTGTTCACAAGAATAATGGCATTATTAATACACAAATTAGATAATATTATGTGTTATTTTATGATAAGCACAATCATCTCATTTCAGTGTATTTTCCACTATTAGCTGATTGCTACTTTCACATTAAGGACCATTATATGTGCTGCACACATTGACATTTGTAGGTTCGTCTCAACCGCTAGGGAGGTTAACAAGGAGGTCTATGACCCCGCACCCAATCCCCCCACCCCCGCCTCCAAAAATAAATCTGCGCAATTCAAAATCGTGCTCTTTGTGCATAGGTTAGTATGAGCGATCCCAGTTCATCCAGAGTTTGTTTTCTTAACAAACTCTGGACTAAAGCTGGCCATACACCTTTAGATCTCTCTGTCAAATACACTTTAGATCTACCAACAACTATGTAGTGCCGGGTCCTCTGCGATGGAACACAGGTATACTTGATAGTTTAGAAAGTCCCTTATATTACATGGTTTTGGTAAAACAAAAGGAGAGCTAAAGGAAATCTTGACAGAGAAATCTAAAGGTGTATGGCCAGCTTAAGGGCTTGTCCCCACAGTCGAATGTGGGTGCAGGTGTCCGCTTCCATTATTTTCAATGGGCCTGTCCCCACTTGCGTGGCTTTTAAAACGTGGGCACCCGCGTTTTGCCTGTGAGCTGTGGCTAGCGGCTTTTTTTGACATGTAGTTAGCCGCGACTGCTCGTGATCGTTGTTCAGCCGCGAGCTACTGGTGACTCGCGGGACCCCCCCCCCCGACTGGGTTTGTCTTAACTTCTAAGGAGGTTAAAGCTAATGTGTGCCAGTGCATCAGAACTGCATACAGCAGTGTGATATAATAGAAATCATATTGTAACTTTCTGAAAAAAAGTCTGATAATGGTAGACTAACTACCCCCCCCCCCCCAAATAAAACATTATTTCCTTCAATACAATGCAGTGCCACCTCTTATGTCATCTTTGTATCTCTACAATTGATTTTCTATGTAGGCAGAATACATCAGAGCTGAACGTGAGGTTGGTGGGTGATTCTACTGGAATAAGTTTTCAGGAGTTTTGTCCGAGTTTATATTGTATGTGTTTGGAGTCAGGCAGAGAGGATCTAGTCCCAATTTGGGTTTGGAAAAATCAAGACCGACACATTTGTATTGGGCTGTTGTTTTCTCTTTAATAATAAACACAAATCCATATACTAATACCGTACAGGCTACATTATAACATTTTCATTTACCTATTTAGTTACCTTCATATTCATTTTGTATCTTGAGTTTTTTTCTTATACTCTTGTCGTTTTCTCATTTGGACATATGCCACTGTGAGAAATAAAACATACTACATTTTTTTCTGAGGTGAGTGACGTCTCTCTTCACTGTTGTAATTCTCCCACCACTCTATGTGGCTTTAAGCTTGAGTCTAATGTGTGTCATGGACGGGTGACACATTAATGATGACCAATGGGGGTGGACCAGTGCTTTTTGCCGGTTTTTTTGGATACAAAAGCATGGCTTATGCCCCCTACTCGTGTGGAGAACAGACGGAGCAAACGCACCCAAAAAACAATGTGTTCTTACGCATTATTTGACACGTCCATTGCTTTTCAATCTTTGCGCCACACAGGACCCTTGTTTTTATAGACACAATGCAGACAATAACACACCTTGAAGAGAGGCCCTTTGTCAACAATTGGCGGCATTGAAATTCTATGCATGAATTTAGACGCAGTGGAGACTAGGCCTAAGGTAGTGAAAATAGACTTGTATAGTTATTATTATAACTTGAAAATACAGCTTTTTAGTGTGTACATATCTGGACTGCGCTTTTCTGCATCCACTAAATCTAAAGCTGAAAGGCAATATTGCCACATCAACGGTTGGTGGAGTCTACCTCTGTAGAAATCCACAATGACAAGATGCTGTGCTTTGGGAACTAGTGATGGCCGAATAGTTTGCAGGGCAGACAGTTCGCAGCAAACATAGCATGTTCGCAGTTCGCAATGCCGGCGAACATTATGGGTGTTCGACCCGCCCCCAGCACCTTAACATGGAGACAAAGTGCGACCCCACACCGTATAGTCAGGTGGTACAGTACAGCCAATAACACTTCCTTTCGCTCCTGGAGAATACCTCCCCTTATAAAAGAAGCAGCCCAGGGCCATTTTTAGATTTATGCTGTGTCTACAGTACTAGATAGATAGGGAGAGCTGCTGATGATTGAGGGATGGCTGAGCTTTTTTGCTATTATACTCCATCCAGTGATCTATAGCTATAGCTAAGGTGTTCTGCAACAAGCAGTTCATCATAACTGAGCAACAAAAGTCCTTCTCTGTGGGTGGGGTATGCTGTATTATGCATTGCAAAGAGATCTGTCTAAATGTCATGCGCTGAAAAAGGTGCTGTCCAGTAACTTTTGGCAAAATCTTTAATCTAGATGTGATTTCCGGCCATTAGACCTATATAGCATTAGCCCTTCAGAATACAGCAAGAAAACAGCATTATAAAAAATCCATATTTTGAGGGACTTTTTTGACTTTTTTTTTATTGGTATTTTGGCTACAAATATGACCTAAAGGTTTGAGAAGTTCGCCCTCCATCAAAGTCGGTTCGCCGTTCGCATGTTCGCGGCGGGTTTTTGCAGAAGTTCGATTCGCCTGTTCGCGAACAGCCAAAGCTGATGTTCGACCATCACTATTGGGAACTATATGACACCCCTTCCTCAGCGTTAGAACACAGAATATATATGCCCTTTGTGTATTTTCACTATGAACTTTTAGGCTCTGTTGCACTCATTGAAATGTGCGCAGCCCATGTGTGTATAATTGGGAACAGTACAGAAAACATTGATTAGGAATCTTCTTGTTTTCCTTTTTGTACTAACCGCAGAGAATGAAGTCTCTTTTAACTGATATGTGTTTTTTTTTTCTTACAGCTTTACCACATTACACACTTGTAACCAAAATGTATCATGACAAGGAAGCCAGTATGACTAAGATAGTGAGGAGGATGTTTTACTTTAATAACATATAAAATAAAAAAAATCCCTATTAAACTATAAGAAAATAAAAATAATGTATCATTCAAGGAAAACATGGATGATGTTAGCAATGGGAAATCACTAGCGATTTTACACTAGTAAGGATAAAATGCTGCATGTTTAAAACAAATGTCCCTGGATGGAGTGAGCTACATGAGAATATGTAGAAGACATTCTGTCGCTACCCATATTTTTACGAACAATAAATTGCTATCAAATATAACTGTGTGAATACTGAACCCCCTATTTGCTTGTATCTTTAGCATATGCAGATGCCCTGTAAAAGTCACTCAACACATTTTAAAATACTTTTATTGTTGCGTAATATGACAAGGGAGTGGGTATGTGCTTTGAGGACATCAACCTGCATTGCAATACCCAGTGCTTAAAACTATGATTCTATTTTTTTGATAACACATTATATAACTAGCAGGTAGAGATAGCAGTACTCCCCTTCCCATTCATATGAGGCAGCCTAACACAAGAACAGCTAAAATCAGAGAATAAGGAGACTGAAATTCCAAACCTAGGGTCCCCACACACATAACGAGCGTGTGCGCCACATGTCCATTCTCTGGCTGACCGAGCTTTGTGAGTGCGCACGCACATCGGTCTGCGTCAAAATCGGCCGCCGCGCTTCGTGCTTGGGGACCCTTACATACCCGGGGAAAGCACAACACACACCATTGGTTGTAAAATTCTCTTAAGTGTCAGGCCTTGGCATTATTTACTTACTAAGCATTGCTAAAGCAAAGTTTTTACACTAATTAGACACAACAATAAAACCACCGGCTCTTGTTCCATCAAAACTGGATCATGCCACCTTTTTCCACCATTGCTTTCTGGTCCAGTTCTGATTCCCATCTCTGTTGTGGGTTCTTTCATCAGTGTCCATGCATGAGCATTTTGACTGTGACATTTCTTCTACGCAAACTTGTATAAACAGCGACAAAGCCAACCCACTAACTGGATTTGTGGAAGGCCTGTGAATACATTTACCAGTGTCTATGGAGATAAAAAGTGCATGGGCAGTTGCCATGCATTTAATGATACCCTGGCAATATTCTATTTTATATTTTCCTGGGATTCTTGTGAGAGGGGGGAGATACCCTCAGGAGAAGTTGTCATTCAGCACTTTCACTCAACTCATTTTCATTTTGTTTTTAAGTGGATCAGAAAATGCCATCAATTCATATCACTATCAACCTCTAATATGTGTTTGCTCACACCCACCATTATATTATATACAATGATAAATAAATATATTACATCAGCCACTGCCTCTGTAACATCCACAGTCTTACCATGGAACAATTTCATGTGTCCACCTAGAACCTAAATTTAAGTTGATGAATAAATTGATTGGTTAGACTAAGAAAAGAACTACTTTAGTCTGGATTGTCCAAGACACTTTCACAAAGAAAACTATTGGAATGTTTGCCTAAATAATCTGACAAAAAAACCCCAACTTTCTGACATAAGTAGAGGACAAAGATAATTTCATCAATCTATTTCTTCAATATCAAAGGACAAGCTGAGGACAGAGTGTGTCAGGTTTAAGGCTTGTTTCCACAGGGTAGCATGGATGCCTTGTGTGATGCATCCATGCTATTAAACCAGCACATTGCCCACTGTTTGCCTGCAATTTGTGGGTAGATTGCACACAGTTAGGACACACTTATGCACCCTATTCATTCACCCGCTGATGCTTCCATTTATATTCAATGGATCCATCGCTCGTCAGCTGTAGATACCGTCCCATTCAAATAAATTTGGTGGGTTGTGTTTGCGCCTATGTTTCCGCTGTCGCCACATGGGGGAAATACTCTGAGAAATCTAGACCCTGCCTGCAGGGAAAAAGGCAGGTGACTTGTCTTGCTTCTGAATTTGTATTTCAGATGTGGTGAACCTTCTTTTCAGTTCAATGATTTACGTTGTACTCAAAATAATGTTCTATTCTTTATAGGGTTTGGAACTATATGCCCTGCATTGTGGAGGAACACATCTGTGTATATGTAGAAATAAATATGAAGGGTGTCTTCTATTTTTGGATAGACAGAGTGGAAACTGATGTTCCATAATGTGTTGGAAACAAATGATTTAGGGTAAATTTACACTCTTGTTTTCTAGTCTTTTAAGCTTTCTCTTTCACAGGATCTTTAGGTCGTTAAATGACCCAATTGACTTCATTGGTGAAGCTCTGAATTTGACTGCAGCACTTTGCAAAGCTTGTTCTTCACCTTCAAAAAACAACCAGGGAGTGTCTATTCCACCTTTCCAGGCACCCTGCAGGGTCAGGTGACCTTTGTAACACCTGTGGCTGCTTAAACAATCCCACCCTGGTTGTTTTTCAGGCTTTAAAACTAGAGTACATTGTGTAGAAACGTCTTTGCATTAAAGCATCATAAACGCTTTCTGCCACCGCAAGGCATCTGGGAAGCTTTAAACGTGTCGTTCAAATAACGAGAGTATAAATTTACCCTTACTCTGAGGACAAGTTGTGTGCTATCTGTTCTCCTCAGATGTTGAACGCCACCCCTTAGTGCTTGATTTACTTTTTTATTTTTCAGAAAACTTTACAAAGTGTTATTTTCTTTCATGGCTTCTATGTTCCAGATGAATCTGTGCCTCTCGTATGCATTTGTTTTTGCTAAATTAAGGTATTTCCAATCACACTTGTGATAAAAGCTGTTGCTCGCAGTTGTCTCTAAATTGGTGGCATGTTTTTCTCATCTGCAAATGAGTTCTTTTCTGTACGATTTTACTAAATGTGTTACTTTCATGCATGCAAAAGCAGAAATTAAGGAAAAAGAAAAACAGATTGAGCTGCAAATTATGCAATGTGTGTCCGAGGTAGGTGATTTCTGACAGGGCATGCTGAGACATCTAGTCCTGCAGAGCAACAGGGTGAATAGAGGCCGCTTAGCTGTCAGCCACACACAGCATTCATTTCATTAAACAATTCATTTTTCTGTTCCTTTGGTAATTAGCAGTTTTCCTGTCAAAGCTATTGGAATTACTGAAGTTTTTCTTGGTTCTTTGACACTTTCTGTAAGCTGAAAAAGTACTTTTAAACAAAATGCGATAATTTATAGAGATAGACCAGAAATTTCTGGTCAGAATTATTTTGAGATGAAAACATTAAGTAGATTTATAAACTATGTGTAGTGTGTAAATCTTTGTGGCTGGTGCTCTATAGTGTGACTTTGGATTGACAGCACTTGGTGTGAAACTCACATTGATCAGCACTAGGAGCTCAGTGCTCTGGATGAGCCCTAAAGTGAAGCTTAACTGTATATTCAAATATTTTTTAGGATCTGGACATGGTTGGGAAATGGACACCTTTGGCATTTCAACAGGGGAGACACAATAAAAAAAATCTTAGCTTAAGGGCTTGTTTCCATTGTACGCCGGGACCCGTACGCTAAGCGTATACGCTAGCAGGGGTCCCGACGTATCTCCGACGTATCTCACAGACCTTTGCCTGCCGGCGGATGGTCTGTTTACACATCCGCCGGTGTAAAGGCTGAACGTACTCGACTACGTTCAGCCTGACACCGGCGGATGAGCTCAGCGCAATGAAGACAGATCGTCCGCCGGCAGGCAAAGGTCTGTGAGATACGTCGGAGATACGTCGGGACCCCTGCTAGCGTATACGCTTAGCGTACGGGTCCCGGTGTACAATGGAAACAAAGCCTCAGTTATTCTCAATTATTCTTAAGGTATATATTAATATCTCTCCTTAAACATGACATACTGTATATACATGAATATAAGCTGCATATAATAAAATTTTCAATACCTATTCAATAAATGTGCTCAAACTATTTTATTCTGCTTATACTTGCATTTTACAGGCGAACTTTGTGATAAAAATTGCAAAGCCCCTGAAAATTGTATCATCTCCAAATTTGCTAGATGTAGGGAAGGGTTGTATAAACATTTGGAAAAAAATATGGAGCTTTTGTATAAATTAGGTTCAACATCGAAATGTATTAAATTGTTTAATTTTGAACTTAATTTATGCAAAAACTCCATATGCTAGAGCAATATTTTTTTTCTTTACAATATTCCAACAACCTTTTCTACATTTCCAGCAACTTTGGTGATGATAACAGGTTCAGTGGCTTTGCAATTCACTCAGCAAATTAACTTTTGTCTGGAGATGTTATTTTATCAACTAGTTTATTTGCTGTGTGTTTCTAAGCCTTAGCTGCTGCATTTCCCAGCCTTAGGCTTATACTCTAGGCATTCAGTTTTTCCAGGTTTTTTATATCTGGGTCACCTTATACTCGAGTATATATGGTGATCTGTAATATGTTAACATATTTACAAAAGAGATTTTTAGTCTTTTAAGATTTTCCAGATTTCCTTAACTTTGTATATTAAAACATTGTAAACTTGTCTTCCCGTTGTTAACCCACTCATATACACACCAAGTAGAGAGTAGAAGTAGCCATGTTGATGCTTATTGTTCTATTTTACAATTCTCAGCATATGAAAGGCAACTCTGAGAAATGGAAAAGCAGTGATTGTAGCTGGAAAGTGACCGCAAGTTTAAAAAGTAAAAGCAGTATTTTATTCAAGGGAGAGCGCATGTAGCATAGCAAGAGAAACTTGGAAAAAGCAAACACATACCCGGAAGTAGATAACAAAGATTATAAATTAGAGATTTATAAAGGACATATACTATATAATAACATAATAAATTATAGCAAGTTATTTCTAAGTTCAAAGAGAACGCAACTCGCATGAATAAAATCAAATGTATACTTAACTTTTTAGTTAAGCAGAATGATTTGACTTTACGCACACACATGATATAGTAAATGGCCCTATGTGGGCCCTGCTGTTCTTGGTCTATGCTTGCATATTAAAATAAAGCTAGCCATGCACACATAGACTTTGGCACAGTTGATCTTTGATTCAATCGACTAGTGTGATTTAAATATCGACCGTCAATCTAATATCGATTGATTGCACTACCACACAGTGTGATCAAAATACCTAAAATTGTCAGCTATTTGTACAATGGACTGACATTTATCAGCTTGTCTGATGTCTTTTAAATTAATTTTATGTTCAATTTCGATTGGACCAGGTATGTGGGAATTGATAACCGTTCCATTAACTATTGATTTTTAAATCGATCAAACGGAAATATCAAACTGTGTATGGGCACCTTAGGCAACCAAGGGTGGCAACATAGCTCCTTCTTTATTATACAATTTGTGATAATTGTCGCCTTTTACAGGAAGTGTCCTACTGCAAGGAATACCAGAAAATAAAATATAGAAAATCTGGGACAAATTCTGCCAGTCCAGAGTAATGACAGGAATGGTGCAGAATATTTGGTTTGTTCTCTAAAAATAGATACACAATGTAATACAGGTGAGGAAATATTAAGTGATACTAAGTCCACAATTGATCCACATGTAGGAAAATCTATTTATAATCCTGCAGTATACAGTATTATTATTATTATCATTTATTTATATAGCGCCAACATATTACACAGCGCTGTACAATAAATTGGAGTTGAGACAACACAATATAACACACAGGAGGAGTAGAGGAGTACAGTACCTACCTGCACCTAGAGCCGGGTGGCTGGTAACCTTACACACTGTATTTTCCTAGAACTTCCACATTCTACACTTCAAATGTATATTTTCCCTAAACTACAGAGAATGTGACACCAATATTTGTGGCAATAAGGTAACTTGCATCATTGCCATATTTTAAATGACAACTAGTGCACGACATTGACACATATTGGCAAAAAAATACTTTCTCTGTTCTTATTTATCTGTCTGTCTGTCTGTGATTATTTACATGATCCTCTATGTGACGATAGAGACAGAGAGAAAGCAACAACCCTTTATTAATCTGTGCTCATAGTAAGGCTGAGTGTAATGAATGGATCTTCTAGGTGAATAGTGAATGAGCCCTGAGAGTCAGAGACCAACAGGAGAACCAGTGTTTACTGAACTTCATAAATCAGACGAGGCTTTGTTCAGGAACCAATGACATTGTAGTAAAAATATTCCTGTTTTATTATACCCCTCACACATGATTGGGTATTGAAAGTGACTTTGGGCTCACTTAAGGTAGCCATAGACGCCTCAATTTGTCTGGATCGAGGAATCATTGATTTATCGTTTTGCAATCGATGGCAACCCACCTTGGGAAAACGATTTGGGGTTGATTTTGACAGGAAAAGGTTGGTTCCTCAAAATCGATTGATCAGAATGGCTGCAGCATTGGGAGCTATGCCAGTCTCACAGGAAATGATCGAGGGTCTCCACCAACATACTTCGATTGACGAACGATGGTCGATTTCAATTTTTTTTTCCGCAAATGCTAAAATGTGTGCGTCGGGCAAATCTCTCTACCTTTACTTTACAACTTGAATATATAAAATTACAATTTACCATAGTATACAAGCTGCCTGTTGTGTATCAGTAAATCCATCTGACTAAAAGCGGAATGATTTATTTTACTATTTCACACAAAGGAGTTTATTTACTAAAAGAGTAGAGGGCTTTCACTAAAACAGACACAGCTTCATCTCATTAACTAAGCTCAATGTTTACTTTGCTACATGGGATATTTATTTGTCAATCAATCCCAGAAAGTAATATACATTGACCTCTTGTAGACATTGTCTGTCCTGGAAAATAATTACATTTTAATAAATATAAAAAGTGATATAAAACCACATAGGATACACCCACCTTCAGGGTCCAGGCGTGATATCATGTGTTTATGCAGCCACTTCCTATTCTCACTCCTGAAACATCACATTATCAGTGTGTATGTATGTGTGTAGTATATAGTATCGATCTGTGGGGGGGTTCAGGGGGCTCCATCATATAAGTATCTCACAAGTCCTACACTGGACACAGCAGTCAGCACACCATCACAGCCCCCTCATCATATATTCTGTGCATTCTTCCTGGTTGTGTGATTGCAGATTGTCTCCTGATACACTCAACACTCTGCAGGTAAAGATAATGAGTTTTGTCAAATTCCGTGCACAGTGCTGAGAGTATCACAAATCCGAGGATTTCTCGTAAAATACATGAATGGGAAACTATCCTTTGGTGAAGGATTTGGGGGCTTCAAATTATCTTCCATCCCATAATCCCAACTTTGTATTAGTGATCAGACATTTCTGTGTGTATTACACCAGCAATCTTCATGAGGGGAGAGGGTCCTGCAGGGTAAATCCCTGTACATCATCATCATATAGAATATCAATGGACACGAGATGTCCCGCAAAACAGTGCGGTGGATGGTCAGCGGGGAGCAGTGATCACGGTGCTGGTAGATGCACCGACAGAGGAGTGAAATGCTAGTGGAGTGCAGTGTCGGTAAAGTGCAGTGACAGCCCGGTGCAGTGTCGGTAAAGTGCAGTGACAGTGCAGTGGTCGTTAAGTGCAGTGCAGTGACACGCCCCGTGCAGTGCGTTAAGTGCAGTGACAGCCCGGTGCGTTTTCGGTAAAGTGCAGTGACAGCCCGGTGCAATGTCGGTAAAGTTGTCGTGACAAGCCCGTGCGTTGTCCGTCATACACAAGTGCAGTGACCGCCCGGGCAGTGTCGGTAGGGCAGTGACAGCCCGGTGCAGTGTCGGTAAAGTGGCAGTGACAGCCCGGTGCAGTGTCGGTATGTGGCATGACAGCCCGGTGCAATGTCGGTAAAGTGCCAGTGACAGCCCGGTGCAATGGTATATGCAAGTGAACAGCCCGGTGCAGTTTCGGAAAAAGTGCCGTGACAGCCCGGTGCAGTGTCCCGGGTAAAGTGCCGTGGACCCGCCCGGTTGCAGTGTCGGTAAATTGCAGTGACAGACCCGGTGCAGAAGTGTCGGTAAAGTGCATTGACAGCCCGGTGCAATTGTCTGTAAAGTGCAGTGACAGCCCGGCATTGTTGGTATAAGTGCAGTGACCTAGCCCGGTTCCAATGTCGGTAAAGTGCAGTGACAGCCCGGTGCAATGGGTATAGTGCAGTGACAGCCCGGTGCAGTGTCGGAAAAGTGCAGTGACAGCCCGGTGTCAGTAAAGTGTCAATGAGTATTTCAGGAGCCTGTGACACAATGCAGGGAGCGATGTAGACTTTCACACACTCCTGCATACATCATACCATTACAGTCCGGCTGTACATAACAGAGCCCAGACATTACCATAACGGAGGCAGAAATAAATAGAGCTCCGTGACAGCCGACTATTGTCTGCCTGCAGCCCAGTCCGGTTCTTCCAGTGATCCGGTAGATGATAGATCTCTCCGGCCCGTCCCGCTCACACAATGCTGTGATTTATGCGTTTATTTGGGCGTTTATGTTCCGCTCCGGAGGCGTTGGCTGGCTGCGATTTTTAATCTGTAATGTCTGCCCTAGTTTTACACAGTAAGTGAGGGCTTTGTGTTGGGGAGTGGAAGCCATAAACGTAACTTATTTACAATGGACTGTTTACTATTGTTTAAGGAAAAAAAACCACAAGCCATGATCTAATGTGTGCCCACCGCCATTGTATTAACCATTTCTGTGCCTGGCAGAGGAGAGGCAGGGCTATGTGACAGTCTATGAGCGCAGCCTATCCCTGGACTTGGGTGCTGGGGACATTGTGGAGAGGGGTGAAAGGAAGACGGGGGCTAGTTAAGAAGAGACGAAGAGGGGCGGCAAGTGGGTCTCCATACTGGGGTTCAATTCAGAAGAAACCCCTCTGCCTCCCCAATTCCTGGCATCCATGAAGATGTAGCTGTACTCAGTAACAGACGTCTCTTTTTTTTGTAAAGTGTTTATCTTGCAGTCTCCTGAGGCAGGGAGTGGATGTTTTATTTTTATTTTCCTTCTATTTGTTTGCTTTAGATGTTGAGAAGTTGTAAAAACTCCCTCTGGTGAAAACGCAGAAGTATGCAGCCTTCGGCTACAGCTCCGCCGTGTGGCCGCCAGGGGGCGCTCAGAGGTTGTGTCTGCTGTAAAAGATGACAGGGCAGCTCAGGCACGTCTCCTATAGAGTTCACAGTGTTACCCTAAAAATGTACTAAGATCTGTGTCATCCAATTCACTAACATCACCGTCACCCTTTACCTCTAGTCTATCCTTGTAAAGGGAAATCTAGGCAGGGCGAATAATAAACACAGCAGGTAGTTCTGTACCCCTCTGGGATGATCTGAGATGAGAAAACCCTGTTGCTTACAGTTGGATCATCTGCCAAATATTGTCAGTTCCAGACTTGGCGTGTTATAATATAAAATAGAGAGCACGGGGCATTCCTGTATAGCTGATGACAGACCCCCTATTAGAGATGATGCTTCTAGTGCGGACATGCAGCCTCCCTGCTGAGCCAGCCATGCTAGGAACAGGACATGATATATGGATGGAGCTCACAGGTACAACAGCACAATGACAAAAGTCTCCCTCTCATTATCCACTTATCTCCAATAAGAGTCATTTCCATGTTTCAAGGACAAGTACATGGGATAATTTGGAGTCATCTGGGGTCCTCACTTCTATTGGCCACAAGGTCTTTCATAATGAGGATGCAGCTGATTGCTCCATAAATATCATATTGTGTGTGTGTGTTCTGCCCATTCTCTGAACTGGTGGCTGCTGGGAGAATACAGAGAGGCATAAACGGGGCTTTCTTCCCAATGCAGGTGTCTTTATTTTATTCTGGATCATTATCTAGCCTAAACAATCTGTTACTTTTTAACCTTTTGCACTTATTTTGTATATTTCAATAAAGACCCAGAAACTGCTGATTATTCCATATAACAGAGAAGAAGTCATGATTTACAGCTCCTGGCTTTTGCCTTGCAGATGACAGGCACTTTTTAATAGACAATTTTTGTAATTTGTTGTATTTTTATGTCACTTTTTAAGCTGATGTCACCAATGCCTCTGTCCACAGGTCCCATCAAGCTTTGGGTAGCATAGGTGTAGATGGTCATTATCAACGAATAGAGGTTTATTCTAAGCAGCCTGTCCCTGTGCTGGTGTATGACCTAGAAGTGGGGTTCATCCTGACAGCCCTCCCTCCACATTACTGAATCAAAGCTAATAAGACATTATCAGATCTGGGGACTCCTAATTAAACCAAATAAAAGACAAGGAGCTGGTGAGGCTGTTGAATTTGTCCCATCCTCGCCCATATTTCCATCTCCTCTGTTTGTTTTATTGCTGTGCTAGGGGCCCGCTGTAAACAGGCTGCACATTTTATCAGACGAGGAAATATAATTGGAAATCGTGCCCCTTATTAGCTATGAGAAGGAGAGAGCCTGTGTGTGGATCTGTCAGTCATTTTAAAGCAGGAGAACATTACTGGAGTGTGAAGGAATCGTCTCTAATTCACAAAGGCAATCGGGCAGAAAAAGCCCTCAACATCAGCCTGCTAGTTATTAATCAGAGAGCTTTTCCCATACACTGCTATGGAGAATGGGGGTTAACCCCTGCCATCCCCCTTTCTATGATATGTCATTAGCAGGGGAGCATCTCCACATCTGAGGGAGGGGACTTATGTTTCTTCACAATTACTACACTATACCTGTATCACAACTGTACAGATTGTCGGAGGATTCTGGATCACAGATATACAATAGATACAATATTCATTGTAGTTCATTCATTGTGCCCTTCATACAATATTCCTGTATCACATATGTGCTTGTTATACAAAATTCCTGTATCACATATGTGCTTGTTATACAAAATTCCTGTATCACATATGTGCCCTTCATACAAAATTCCTGTATCACATATGTGCCCTTCATACAATATTACAACATTTCTGTATTACATATGTGGCCTTCATACAATATTTTTGTATTACATATGTGCCCATTATACAATATTTTTGTATTACATATGTGCCCATTATACAATATTTCTGTATTACCTTTGTACCCTTCAGACTTTATTCCTGTGGCATAACTGCACACTTTGCATACTATTCTATATAATCTACAATAAAATGACTACAATATCTGTTCTATTATATCCATAAATCACATGTGTACTATACAATATTACTATGTCACTTTTGTTCACTTTACACAGTATTCCTGTATCACATCTATACATTTTGTCCTAAATTGTATCCACCCCCCCCCCCTCCCCCCATTGCATCTGTACAATTACCATACCAGAAGATTCCTGTATTACCACTCTACAATTATCACAAGAATCATTGATCACATCTAAAATAAAGCTGCAATATATATGCATTGCAACTGTACAATTGTTACACGTTTCCACACCAGACCTCTACAACTACCGCAATACTTCTGTATTCCATCCAAACTTTACAGTAACCAATATTACAACAACACTATTTGGGGCTCATATCACAGCTGTACATTTTTGTGCTATATCATCACTGCTCTATACTGTGACATTCATACATTACTGACTACATGATATAAATCATAAACGAAGAATGATATCATTACAAGTGTGTATTGCCTGTCAGATCCCTGCAGATATTACAACACACCTCAGTACTTTGATTACAATGATATATTAACAAATACAATACATTTAGTAAATTGAATATGCACCTTAAAACTTTGCAATTTTTAAAAGCAATGATCTTGTATATTTCTATTACATTTATTACAATTAATTCAATAGCCTGGCAGAAAAAAATCAGAATAATATTTACTGTTCCAAACGGCACAATTAATATGTAATCAACTAAATCAACTCTCCCCTTGTATTATCTTTTTTGTAGGAGTACAAATCTATCTCTCTATCTAATCATCTATCTCTATCTATCTATCTATCTATGTATTCTAGCTATTCTATTATCTATATATCTATATATCTAGCATATATATAATCCCATATCTATATATCTCATATATCTATCTATCGATCTATATATCTATCTATCTAATCTATATATCTATCTACATCTATCTATCTATCTATCTATCCCATATCTACTATCTATTATCATTCTATCTATCTATCTATGCTATCTATCCCTCACTCTATATCTATCTATCTATCTATCTATCTATCTATCTATCTATCTATCTATCTATCTTTGTATCTCTCTATATACTCTCTATCTTTGTGAATTAGTGTGTCCTCCTCCCAGCCCCCAGTATATAGTGGCATAATGCGATGTCTATTCTCTTCCTGTGGGCACATTTGGGGAGCAGGGAAGGGCTCGGCTTCTTCATGGCCCAGTGAGGAAGTTTTGTTGAGTGTGTTTTTCTCATTGATCAGTCAGTCTTAGCTAATGTAATTATCCCCATCAATAGAAAGCTGCAGAGAGGATCATTATGTGGGTGACGTTGATAAATGATCTTGGCTGAGCGCTTTGCTCTCGGGCACCCAACACTGACCCTCCCACACATCCAGGGTGACCATAGAAACCAGCAGACAGGAGGATGGGGGTCCCCTGCCCGGAGCCCCTCCATAGAGAAGGATGCTGTGACACCTCTGTGTGAGCTCCGAGCCTGGAATGTACAGAGCATTACTTACACAAAGACAGACAGAGATGGAATTATTTCTGGTATGTAATGCTACCTATATATCCAGGAATGGACTCAAGGTTACCAGGCTGAACAGAAAAAAAAGCTTCTGCTGGGAAGGAATTTCCAGTAAGAAGAGGCTCATCTCAGCCCTTTCCATCATCTGAATATTTTATTTAAGCAAAATAAGAAATATTGAGAGCAGTAATTGATTCATAATGATTTATAAATCGATGCGTTGAGGCCAAAGGGTGTTTGTTTATTTTGCTTTCTTTATTCCGAAGCTGCAGCTCCAGTGAGGTTGGGGCTGTGGGATGGAGGCTGGGAAATGAGAAGCAAGCAGCCTCATCCATCATCCCTGTCAGGGGAGCTGGCTGGGGGAGCAGCGTGCAGACTCCCTTCTGTTCTACACCAAAACTATTAATATTAAAATTTCCCGGCCATCCCATCCCAGCCATCCACAATCACAATGTAGGCAACACCGCCACAGCCCTGCTGGCGCTACTGACAAGCTTAGCATAGAGTCAGGATATTAAATATATATATATTTATATATTTGTTTTGTTTTTTTTTGTCGTGTGTCTAATCTAAAAAATAATTTGTGATATGTATATATATATATATATAGTTTTCCCAGCTTAAATTACTATGACAGTGTGGTGGTCGAATACCACGTGCTATCCGATATTTTCCCAGTACACAATGATTGTATAGTTGTGTCCTTCAGCACGGCTTCGGACGATCCTCCTACACATACGAGTGTTGTGCAGATCTCCGGTTAGATCATCTTTGTGTCCCAAGGATGGTATTTGGTCATCTTGTTCTTGGTGTGAAATTGTTCACAGAATGAGTGCCCCTCTCCCCCCACCCAGAACAGCTGCTGTGCCGGCCTGCCACCCCTCACTAACCATTTCAGTGCCGGTCACAGGGTGATCGGACAGTGTGTGCCCCCCCCCGGCATGTGGTAGGGGGTGAGAAGCCGGTTTTTTTCATTATTCGTTTCATTATCTGAATGTCCTTCCAATTCCGACACCTTCGCTAGTTGGGTGGATTGTAGACGAATAATTCGTTAGCTGCACATTACTGGTGACCTCTGAGATGACAAGAACACCGGGAGACAAGTGTCACACTGATCTCGGCTGGTTTATATATGTATACCTCTACTAAATTGTTTTAAGATAACTAAAGACAACAACACAGTTTAGGTTTATTTTATTCCCATATTCCTGAGCTACTTTTATACAATTTGTTTATGTTTTTATTGGCAAAAGCAGATGCTAAAAGTTACAGGAAACCATAGGAATCGAAGATACATTTTATTTCTTTCCTCGGGAAAAGGTCAGACAAGTCCCTTCTCTGCTTCTTGTAAGATTTGTCAAGATGGAGCATTTATTTGCTGTATTGGAAATAAATAAAAATAAAGACACATTCCTGTGTCTGATTTGTAATAATAACACAAATCACAATATATATGTTATACCCTGTAATTTGTATAAAACATTGATGATGTACATCACTTCTTATTGTAGAATTTATTTATTGTAGGGACAGATGTTTTTTTCACAGATTGAATATTTTTGAAGTGCAAAAATATATAAAAAATATTTTGCATTTTTTTAGTCTTTATTTGGCTACAATTGTTTTCTTGTATTTTTACCTGATAATTCTGCAAACAACCTTCCTGACCCTTCCAAGTCTCACTTGTTTCTTCATTAAATCTTTTACTATCCATAGGTGTCACATAGGCTGGAGTACAAACATGTTATATTATATGGGTGATTGATTGGAGTAGTAGTTTACACCAAATTATTTTAGTTGTATTATTATCATATAACAGATAGTTCATGTACTTCCTGAAAACACAGATTTGTCTCTTTTATATGACTAGTGAACTGAAAGGACATGAGCCATATACAACACACACATTGAAGTTTGCCTTCATTTTATTGGGCTGGTATAAATGATATTTGTATTCATTGATCATTCCTCCCAATGCCCCTTCATTATTCCTGTGTGCAATGAAATGTGTATTTTCCATATACTGTAGGTGTGTGTGTGTGTGTGTGTATGCAGGTGTATACACACAGTGGGGATTTTGTCCAGCCCTGATCATTCTTGTGTGACATCATTCTGTAACACAAAACTAAACACACACAGAACCCCACAAAAAATCCAAAATGAAATATTTATTACCGCATTTTGTAACACTTTTTTTTCTTTAAACATAAACTCACAGTCCTCATACAAGTATTTAATGTAAATTTGACAAAGCTTAAAGGTAACAGCATTTTTCTCTAATGAGGAACACGTGCTGAGAAAGAAATTATCCATGGACATACAATACCAATCCCACAGCAGGTTTTACTAGGAGAACATTCTTTTTTTTTCATTTGAGGTAACACATAGAATATCTAACATGAAACATTAATAGAACAAACTCTGAACAAATTTTGTTACAGTATTGTCTTCCTTACGTGCTCAGCCTCACGCATCCACTCATTTCTCTGGCACACTCACACTCAGGTCACACACACACGCTCTCACTCATTTCACGCTCCAATCTTTGAGTTTACAATTAAGTTCAGTCTGTCATTTGGTGCAAAGACCAGATTGCAGGAAGGCCCCCCTTGTCCATATAGGGGATGTCCACATATATGAGGCACAGCAATGGTGCCCCAGCTTGTCCTTCTTATGTCTGTGCAGCTGTCCCAATCAAAATTGTCCTGTAGTGCTGAGAGACAGACAGACAGACAAGAGATGTCATCCAGGCCTTGGTCTAGTTCCGCGCTGGTCACAGGTAAAAATATTCTGTAGCTTTCCACGGGAGGGGAGGGGGGATTCTGGCTGAGCCAAGTCATTCATTTGGAAACAACACACATAGTGTGGAAAAAACAAGGATATCTTTTCTTGTCTCTTCTAAAACTATTTAAATCAACAGAAATGTACAAGTTAACTTAGTTCCTATGTTTTATCCTACAGTAGTTATATCTCTGAGTCTTTCTGCTTTCCAGAGGGGACTTGTTTTTTTTTTTTAATGGGCATTAAAGTGAACCCATGACTTCACATTTGTGTACTTGTTTCGTTGGTCCTTTGTTATTGATGAAAAAAATGACAAAAGTTTAAAAAAAAAAGTCACAGCTGTCTGGAATTTTAAAACTGCTTAAAGTTCAAAAGTCTAAAAAGATTATCTTTTTGTTTTCCCTTGAGGTTCCATAAAAACAATGTGTTCTTAGACAGGATGAGACTCCATGAGCTGGGTATCAGATGAATACGGTGATGGTGCAGATGTGGCTGTCCCTGGTTAGGTGAATCCTCCATGTGATGTGTGGACATGGCTCATGCTGATGGGACCGTTGCGGGTCCGTGTGTTGAGGGAGGACATAATGTCAACTGTGGAGAAGTGTGAGCTGGTTGTACCAAACTGATACTCATAGGACCACCCTGAGAAAGACAGTCCCCTGGCATGTCCTGCAGACCTAAAAGAAACAAAGAAAATGGTGAGGACACACATATGTAGAAAGCCACCCGAAACTTCCTCAACAAATTACTGGCTTCTTATAAAAAGTCACAGGTCACCATTGCCACTATAATCACTGAGAACAGCACTGCTGAGATGTGTCCAGATGATTGGAAATTGATTGGACAGTGATTTTTTTTCTAATGCAAATCAATACATTTTATGCTTAGTGCATAATTATTATATAATGGAAACATCCATTTGGTAAAAAAGCCCAGCTTCTTAGTATCTGCCAACATAGATTTCATACCCACATGTACAATACAAATATCCGTCTCTGGATAGAAAAATACATAAGCAGAAAGGTATCTAGTTGCAGTAAAATTTATTCAACTACATGTGACATGTTTTAAATGATGGGGATCTATGTGTTGTAAATGAGGTGCCATGATCTCATGCTCCTGAAAGTGATACAAATATCTCATGTATAGTTGTGACCTAACTTGTAGCCTGGGACACCTGGGACACGTGGATGATCTGCCATGCTTGGTGCCATCTTTGTGTAAACCTAGGCAGGGACTTATACTACAAATGTTACACAAAATGTGATAAGTGCACTAACATAAATTATATTCACTAGAGGATTATTGGACTGACAATTGTCCCACATACACGTAAACTTTTATTCCCTGTATTTTCATTATACCAAATATATGTGTTGGTGTATTTCACATTTCAATATATTATTAGCATTAGGATATTTTGATTATTATGAATACACATAGTTATCTCTCCCTGTGTATATGTATATAGAACTCCATATTACACAGAAACCCATAATGATTTAACATGCATTGTTCCTGTATTGCACTTTATAGTCTGGAAGTTTTATTTGTGTATTTTAGTTTACAGAAATCCCCTTCTCTTCCAGACACGGTATAAAAACACATTTAACCAATAAATAACCAATGTACCAAAAAGGGTTCTAATACCACTTTTACCATTCATCCACGCAGAGCCGTCAGAACATGTATCCAATATTAATGACAGGAAGAGTTACCCACGGACACCAGATAATGGTTGGACATTCAGTCACAATGAGATTAGTTCTTTTTATAAACATTTACATTCAGGTCAGTCACACATGTATGTTTCTGGCAGGAAGCGGAAGGGGGAGTACTGATTAGATACCCAACCAAGCTGACCAATTATTACCCCAGAAAGGATTTAACAAAGAGTGGCTGGGGTGACCATTCGTCTGTCCATTCCCTCATGCATATGGCTGGTATGGCTGCTCTATCTCCAGGTATGTAATAATAAGTAATAGGTGTGTTTAGTTTTGTACTAAGTTCTTATAAAATGTGCCAAGGAATGAACTGGGTGACAAACCTGGATCTTCTATATCTTGTCATAGATATGTTTTCTCCTTACTGTCTTCTGTCCCCCCAGGGTAATAGTAGGAGATTTTAGTAATTGTGATCACAACATTATGACTTATACACAATCTAACTACAGGAGACCTATTCTGAACATGCAAATGTGATGCAGTATTCAAAGCAACAAGCTCAGCTGTCCCATATTTATGATTTTATTATTAAATATTATCTGTTTATTGAAATAAATAGTTTCCTGAATGAATTTCCTAAATGTATATATTTCACCCTTTTACACCCCATATCACTTCTTATTTCTGCAAGTACAGGGTGTGTAGTGTATATAAAGCACTGGGAGTGAGCCTAATGCTTCATTAGTTGAAGTTGAGTTTCTGTGTGGACACATTTGAGACCTTTACCCTCACAGGATTGGTATTGTACAGCTCCATAATGCTCTAGTGCAGTCACACCACAACTAATGACCTTGATAGACACTCATGAATGATAAGATTGTCTGGCAATTTTCTCTATTTTTTACAGCCTCCGTATCAATTTTGTGATTATCTTATTGATTTGGATAATTTAATCCCAATCTCCTGAAAACTGGCCATGTATGCAACCAAGGTGACTTCCACAACTGATAGGAATTCATCCAGACAGTAAACAGACATTATAGAAAGACTGGCCTTAGGATAGGATGTAGGAGGAGCTCCCTCATCTCTTATACCAGTTGTTCCCAAACAGGGGGGCGCTGGCTCTCATCCCAATCTGTATTTGAATGGGGAAGGGGGGCTCTATAATGTTCCTAAATAGAAAACAAGGCCCTGCAAGGAAAGTTTGGGAACCACTGTCCTATACAATTTATCTCAAGTACATATTGAGTAGAAAGGCCCATGTGCATATGTATACACTGTATACATAAAATAATTTAGTGTTATATGGCCAAACCGCTGCTTGCGGTTAGACCATATAACACTAAATTACAATAAGACGTACACAACAATATTTATGTGTATGGGCGCCGTCAGAGTACTTTGAAAACAGAATTGATCATGAAGAAACTTGTGACAGGCTATGTTGGAAATGTTCAGCATGTGATAAGGCAGCAAGATATGTGACTTGTACTCCTTCCTGTTTGAAGTGTATGCATCTCTAAAGAATATACTTTTTTTGTTCTCTGTGATGGCCAAAGGTAGATAAAGAACTGACAGGAAGTGTATTTCCATCAAGGTGAGGTACAATGTTCTGAGAGCAGAAATCACACAGAAGTTATCCAGGCGTCTCAAACTTACAGGACAGTTAGTACTAACTTAGTAACAAAATTCCCTTCCACAATACCCCTATGGGGGATAGGGATTTTTTCAGGTTGTTGTGTAGTAATATGCGGTATATGTTTGTTATTATTAGCAAAATTGGTGGTGTCATCTAAACACAATATCCCGGACTGCATTGCTGGCCCTGTGTTTGTTCTAGCCCAGCAGCCTACTCAATGGATGATGATAATTAAGTACCAAATATACCATATTGTGTGCCTGCATAATCAAATCAAGAGAGGATAATATTCCTCTGTATTAAGCTATTAATGTAATTGGTCATGAAGCATAAAATATGTTATGTAATTAAATAGGCTAGAAATTATATGGCCTATATTAAGAATTATCCAAGCTGAGAAAATGTTTTCTCTATGGCCGTTATAGGGTACATTGCTCTCTGTTTCTTGACTGCATTTGTAAAAAGAAGGAAGAAAAAGGGAAATTGGTTTCATCGCTGGATGTCACGGCAGCCCCCTGAGATCGCCTATGAAATGTTGGCCTCTATTTACATATACAGAATGATTTAATCAAGGTACGTCTTCCTATATTCGGCCTCATTAAACAAAGAAGTTTCAATGTTATATGCAATTCTGTCTGCTCTGCTGCCTCCAGCCGTGGGGATGAAACTGGCAGCGTTACGCTGATTTTTTTTTTTAATACGTCAAAAACACTTGAAGCTTTAAAGTCTAATGGATTTCTTAATCCAAGTGCAGTCATTCAGCCCTCAGTGAAAAATCCATTGCTTCATATTCAGTTACTCCTAAATGTTTCTCCCTTTAAATCTATGGACTATCTTCCTGATGTGTGTATCAGGCTGGATACAGAAGAGAAGCAGGAAAAATAAATAATGATACAGATGATACAAAACAGATAACCAGGCAGGATGTCCCCAGCAAGGAATCACCGATGCCACTTCTGTCATACACATTCACTCTGTAATGGAGAGATTCTTAATCTGCGCATACGGGATAATTTGGGCATCCATCCAAAACTGACAGATTCATGTCACTCAAAGGACAATTTCAGTGGCCCCAACATCTCCCGCTTTTAATCTGAAACTAGTTTAATTTTGCAGAAGGAATTTAATGCCCTGGAAGAGGTGTCACCTTCAGGATGTAGGTTTGGAGAGGACATTGTGACAAAGGCAGCCTAGCCCCTTCAGGTGCATAGTGATACAGAGAGCATGTATATGGAAATACACCACAGGCTGATTAAACATTTTCAGCTTTCATTATCCTCCTACATATGAATTCACTCATTCTGGGTTCATGTGCATTAACTCTGGGTCAAGGATGGACCTTTAAAAAGGCCCAGAAGGAGAAGTGATACGTTACACAAGGAGACTTATATTTATACAAGTGCAGAACATTACTGATATGTGAATATCATACAATTGTTATATGATTACTACATGTCTATTCTACATGTCATACTTACTTCCCCTGCTTGTGATTGCTCTGCAGGATGATGATTACATATAGTGCCACTGCCCATCCATGCCCATGTTCATGCCCATTCCACTCATAGGACCTATAAGATGGAAAATGCATGTAAGTAAAACAATGTAGTTGGTATATGTTATCATTTCTATTTTCATTACTTTTTAAGCATCGTTTTCCACTTGGCCCGGTGGGATTTGCCAGGATGACACATCACATTCCACACACATTTACCGAGGAAATGAATTAACCTTTATAACTTTGATCTTTATAAATAGCAGAGAATAGAAAGGTCTGATTATCATCAAACTGTATCCACACAACACATAATTGTGCCCCTTCCTTCTTTCCAATGGTGCCATAGGAATGGTAATGCATTCTTTGGCTACCTGGTATGTAGGTATAAAAGCCATGTCTTGTGCCACTGCACCTGTTATTGGAAACTCAAACACCTGCTTAAGAATGCAATGTCAAGTGATTGGAGTCTGTCATTCTCCGCCAAGTACAAATAACACACCCAATGCACAATCCTTCCTTATCTGTGGCTCCCAATCCTCTCTGACAAGAAAGGTGCTGGATCTCTGCCTTAAGATTGGCATACATGGTTCGATTTTCTGTTCTGTTCCGTTAAAATGTGATCGTACTACATTGGGATTGTTTGTACCACCACATTATGTGATAGCCTCCAAACAGATCAATTACTTTGCCTAGACCTATGAGCCTGCTTCATTGTACAATCGGATAAATATCAATCAAAATACCTAGAAAACCTGTCAACTACTTGAATGATTTAAATCTGAAATTTATCAACATGTCTGATCATCACTGCTCTATCCATTTTATAAAATTTTCCATTAAAAAATGATCCACAAAAAGATATTGATTTTCAAACAATCTACTTAATACAATCATTCCGATCGAATGGAAAAATTTAACTGTGTATGGCCAGCTTGAGGCTCTATTTCCACGTCATCCAATGCCATGTGTTTTCAGCACTTTTTCAATACACTGCACATGCATCCATTGACAAGCAGTGGATGCATTAAAAAAGTAAGAAACACGTTGTATCAGACGCCGTGGCAATAGAACATAAAGCTAGCCATGCAAGTATTAACTAGATCGATATCAGCTCAATTTGTGCAATTTAAACATCAACTGTCAATCCAAAATCATTCTTAGCGCCACACATTATAATAGCAAACGATTCAGTAAATTAGATTTCTATATGTTTATCAGTAGTGTTGAGAAGCATATGGTATATTCGTGTTCGTGTAATTTCGCAAATATACAAAGGAACATTTAAAATTTGTAAAAATTCTATTTGACTGTATTCTATTGCCTTCAATCGCGCGCGCCTGTGTGCAATGATTAGCAAGGATTCGCAATGCAGCTTTACAGCTTCTCTTCTTCATTCTGTGATCTTAGCCAGTATGAGCGCTGTGTGTATTGCGCATATCCATTCGCAATGCACACACATATGCGCGATGTATACCGGTAAGCAATGTTGAAGCATAATATGACGAATATCCGCCATTGAGAATATCTGCGCGCACATTCGTGAAATATTGCAAATTCTCGAATGGTGGATATTCGTCAAATACATTCTAATTTCGAATATTCTGGCTCAACACTATTTATCAGTGCTTCCCCACTCTCTTAGTGACACACTTCTGTGATGCTTTTGTTACTCATCCTAGAGATGTAACAAAGCAAATTCTTTGGGGGTAGCTGCCCTTCTGGAAGAGCTTTTCATTAGACACAGTTCACATGAAGCCCACGCATCATTCCAGAGATAAGGAAAACAGTGCTATAGCATCATTCACCTGTATGTGGCATACTGGCCCAATGAACTACTAAAGGGGACAGCATGGTCTGTCCTCTCCTTCATGTTCGCTCAGCCTGCACCTGCAATCTCTCTGAGAATGTCCCTGTGAAATCACTGTGGGTGATACATTGCTATAACGGAAAGGAGAGTGCTTGGGCTTCCGTATAAATGTACCTTATATTCAGCCTCCACCCAAAATGTAATTACAGATTGGCATTTGATGGCAGATTTCAACACTACAAATCACCTCAGAGGAGTACAGTACAATGTGGATATCTGTCATTTAAAATACCATGCCAGACCAGTATATTTATTTCAGGTCGCGGTCCAATAAAATGATGAAACTCAGTTCTATACTGGGTGCTTGTCTATAGTCACTGGATAAAACCTTACAACTAAGTAAGCATATAGGGCCTGTATCTTACCTGCAGGTCGGATCCCCATGTGTTGCTGGCCATCCAAAACAAAACTTCCCATTGGCTGCCCTTCTGGACTATATGCTGCTCCTTGGCTCACTGAAGGATCAAGAAGAAAACCTGATTGTGGTCAAACGTGGACACAGAGAAGGAAAAAAGAAGAGAAGACATATCGAAATATCAGCAAAGGTTCCAGTTTCAGGACTGAAACACAAACTACAAACATGACAAGCAGAGAATAGTTGTAGCCAGTATGTACTATATGGGGGTGATGTATATCCTAACATATGGGATATACACACCGCCATAGAGAAGCCTGCATTCATCTATTGTCTTGGTAGTAAAACTACTAACTAGTATACGGGAGGTAATTGTGACCTTCCATTCATGTGAACTGTAAAACGTTATCCCATATTTATGTGTAAACAGTAATCACCTAATATTTAACGCTTCCCTGATCTGTGCTGGTGGTTCATAGGTCACTCTGTCTGCCGCAAAACCATCTTATCTAAACTTAAGTAAAGATCCAAAGTAATTCAATGAACATATATTTCTAATGTTATAATTAAACCCTGAATACATAAGTATGGCTTGTGTGTCAGACCCCTAAAGGTATGAAAGAACTCATAAAGCCTCAGACTAATAACTACTGTCACATTTATTGAGGTTACCACTGCAGCCATATTTATTTCAGATTTCCCAGCAACAGGATTATGTGTGTGTTGGGGACATCATTTTTTCCATATCAATGAATGTGGCCTCAGAAATTGCAGCAAAAGGACAGAGACTACTTTCTGCAATAGGAAGAGGCTGCATAGCAGGAGGAGGCAGAGGTAGGATCTCCTTGTGTGCCTAAGGACTGGGATCCCTAAAAGATGAAGAAACCCAATGGAATCCACCAGCTTGTGCCTCTAAGGAACAGAACCGCTATGACCTTTACTGACGTTTTTAGTTCACCATTTTATGGCAAAAGAGACTTTGGTAGTTACAGATATAAATTCAAACATCTACCAGGAGCCATTTACAATGATGTGTGTGGCTCTATGCTCATTATAACCTCCACTTCAGTTCCAGTCATTAGTTTTCTGCAATTTATAATGGGAGAAACTCTTCCAAAAGAAGTCTGCCACCCCCACTCCTCGCCCTCACAATTGGCCCACATACATTCTCACTCTTCACACCTAAGAAAAAGCCTGTGTTATAATGCAATCCCAGCAAGTTGTGTGTGAATAGGCACTGAATGAATACGCACAATAGGCTGCATATGGGAAAGACTTCCTTATACTGCCAAGAACTGTTAGATGGCACCAAGCAGAAGAAATTAGCCATTTAACCCTTTCATGATGAAAGCACCTGCTCCAGCCACACAAGGGTTAAAGTGTCTCCCAGTGCCTTGGTACTTTGCGCCAATTAGCGGTTTGTAAGGAGGAGGGGATGCAATTGTACTGAGAGCATGCTGGAAATCTCCAATTAGCACCAATTAGCTGCTCCCTATGGTGGGATGCTGAGACTTAAAGGGGGTGAGATTGCCCCCTCTTCTTGTCCTTACTGTCTCCCAGAATGTCTTGCTGTGGCATTTTATTTAATGCACATTGAACCCCCTTCTGTTTCACAAACCTTTTGGCTGCTTAGAAGTTCCTGAAGTTTAACCAGTTCAGTGTAAGAATCAGGGATATTGGAACTGGGCCTCTTACCTGCTCGATTAGACTGGTCAATCATAGGCTGGACTATCCGTCTTCTGGCGTTAATAAACCTGAAACACACAAGAGCAAATTCCATTGTGAATGTTCAATGTATTGGATGTGTCTCCTACAAAGTTTAAACAAAGTTATCAAAGTTTTGTTAACAGAGAACATGAATCAATCGATCAAATCTTCTGCAAGGTGTTTATATTAACATATAAAGTTATAGAGAAACCAAAGATGTCGCACACCTTATCTTTAACCACTTGTTGTCAGGACAATGTAAATGCATAGTGATGGTTAGCTCATAACATCTTCCTTTGCAAGAGTAAAGCCGCCATAGACGCATAGATAGCCAACAGATGAACCGACGATTGACCGGTATGTGATGATGTCATCACACTGCGCTTGAGCAGCCATCAATCGGACTGGGAATCGGTACTCACCAGTTTTCCCATCGGTTCTTGTTTTAATACTTTGCCTGGGGACCCCGGTCCCCATCCAGAGTATTTGTGGTCGTCCAGGGGAAAACGGACAAAGCGTTTCATGTGGGCAGCCTTGGTTCATGCAGGATCGAATGCAGTGAATACACATGGCGATCGATCTTGCGAAAATACACCTCACATAGATACTTCTATGGCCAGCTTAAGATCATCTTATTAAGTCCTATTTCTTAGCAGCGGTGGTTTCCCAGAACAATGACTACTTATATGTTGCATCTTAGAACTAGACAGAAGAGAAGACACTTGTTTTCTACCTTGGATTAGTCTGGCTTTTCCTCTCATTGCTCACTAGTGACGTTTTTCAACCAAGAATGAGATCCCAGCAAAGATGTTTCTGATTTTGCAGCAGGCCCAGCAGCCTGTCCCTTTCTGATCACGCAGCATAAGCCCGCTCCCCGCCCAGTCCACCCTAAATGAAGTCCAGGCTTTTTGTTTTCACATGGCTTCAGCAGGGTCAGCAGAGACATCCATTAAACTGTCTCATGTTTTATTGCCATCCTTACAGAGGCTGGAAGACCTCCTCCCCTTCTGCCCAATACCCACCACCTCCTGCTGACCCACACTTTTTTAACCAGGGGTCATACAGAGGTGAGTACCAACTTTGGTTGACTTGTGTTGCTGACTGGTAGCCCTGAGCAACACAGTGTTTAAAAACTTTGGCACTATTGTCAATAAAAGTTAAAACACTAGAAATATGTCAAGGCCATTTATTTGTTTTATTATTAAATTTCATGTAAAGGACACTGCATTAACCCATAAGAATTACTTTAATAACTTAAAGGGTTTAATAGAAATGTTATACAATATATTTAGTTATTTGTTTTGAAGAATACTGCAGAAGTTTACTATTTCACTAATCCCTGTACCTGGTTGGTGTAGATGTTTGATTGTTCTAGAAGATGTTATAGATCTGGAACAATGGTACCCAATACCAGACCCCACAGTTCCCCTCACTGCAGAGTTCTCATGTGTTTCAATACACAAGGAAATCAAACATAATGCAGTTATTGGAGCTGTGCACACTGCAGAGTCGTTCTGAGGGGTGTGTATTGCAAAAATCACAGTATGGTGGTTCCTTCAGCTTTTTCTAGAACATGGTGCTTAGAGGAAAACTTTCATCTTGATGGGATTAGTCCAATGTTGTATACTCTCTGTAACCTACAGGTAGGATGACTGGTCTATGGCATAAATAACGTGAACGTTCTTCTTGAGTAACGTTACACTGAAGCTGCTTGCTTTTTAGGGGGAAGACAATGACAGATTTATCAGCTGTTAGACAGCGAAGGGTTAAAGGCGCCCAGGGCAGTGCTTAAATCTGCACCCAGGGGGCTGGCACGCACCATTTCTGTTTACCAAGACGGGTGTGAGGGGAACTGGGTGTGTATCCTTTATATTGACATGTGTTTGGTATTAAGCGCATGGGGGACTTTCCCTCCACCTCCTCCCTAAAAGTAGGTAGTAACGGTCCCCTATTTGACAAGGACATGCAGGGCCATAAGTCACAGGGCCGTTAAGGCTGGATTTAATTTAGTTGGTAATCCCAGAATGAGTGCCTGCAATTTTTCATGTTACCTTAACTGGTAATTGTTGCCATTAATCCTCTGTGTTTCGAGTTAAACAAATAAAAGGTACTAGTATAAAGCAGACCCCCATAGACCCCGCTGCACACCTCCTTTGGATTAAAAACATGGCCGCCCTTCAAGGGTGCATACATTCAGATCGGGGGCTCTGCAAATATGAGTTAATCACACTCCCTACAACTTTTTAGAACTTATAGACTAGATAGAATAGAACTTTTGAGGAGTTAGAAATGAAAATCAATGCAACACATTATATGTAACTATAAACCTATAGGAACCAACCAGACAGCAGTGGTCTTTAATAAGATACACTGGTGGCTTCACCAGTAAGCACTACACCTATTAATATCACCCCAACTTCATGACCCCTAATCCATACCCAAACCAAGAGGAATTCTAAAACATGTGTACATACAGAATAGTAACCGTAAACTGAAATGAATATTTCAACACTAACATGTAGATATGTAGCAAGCTTCCAGTTATCCACCAACAAAGACCCTCTGAGGCCTGCAAACCATTAGGGATCCCCACCCCCAGCACACCTCTAGCTCAGCACTCAGGCCTGTCTTCAAACAAGTCATTAAATGGAGGGTTGAAGGTTCAAATAAGGGTCATTTCTTTGGATACTACACAGAAATGTTTAGTAAACTAGGAGCTCTCCGCTGATTGCTCTCCACCATATGTGCCCTAGAAAAGGGGTCAGCGCATTAACCATGACTATACTCTGCGGTTAAAACAGCGCACAATTTTGGTGCTTTTTATGGATACTAAACCTACTGTACAACAAGGGAGGATCAGTAGGACATGTTATGTGCTTCTTGTTGAAGAAGCATCTTGGTTTTTCCAATGCATGTCATGGTTGTCATTTAGGAAAGTGTACAAAAGATTTATTATTCAAATTTCTATTCATTATAGATACTTGGTGTGTAGTCATTAATGGTTATTTATATCAGTGTATAACTACTGTATATATAACTGTATATATATATTAATCTCATTTATTAGGTATTTCAGAACTTTTATTGACATCACTAGCTTTTCAAAGTCATTGATAAACCTTGAACAAAAGATAAGGACCAGTCAGACATGTATATGGTAATGGAACAGTAATCATTTTGTGTAGTGGAGGTACACAAACCAGGAAGAGACAGCTGGCACACTGGATCAGTAATAAAAACACCTGAATTCATCTTTAACTTCTTATAACTGCTACAGGGTGCCACTGTCCAGGTGGTATCAGAAAAGGCGGATGGACCACAGCGTAAGCTTGCCAATGGGTTTTGCATAAGATCTATGCTGGCTGACAAGGCGGCAGCAGGTCCAACCTCATCACCCTCCATGCTTTGCATATTAACATGATTTGCATACAACTGGCCTTTTCTTTTGCAGCTTTGCAGGGCAAGCTGAGGACTTTCTAGTAACTGTTATTTTACTGGGACTGTTATATATTTATTTGGTTCTGAAGTGCCAAGTAATATATTCTTCTTTTTCCATCAATGCTTGTTGTTACACAAGTTGCACTTTAGGGTATGGGCAATCTCTGCTGTTCAGTGCTGTGACCGATGCTCACCAATTGTGAAATATAACTTATTGCTTCATATGGGAAAGTGTTACCATATTTGTTTGGTACAGCAGGCTCTTCCTCTGTGTGACCAGTCCCTTCTAGACTATTCCCTAAGGTGGTCTTTTCTTCAGGTTCTGACATCATCCATACAATGCAGAGCCAGAGGTCCCACATAGTTAGGAGGATAAGGTAATGTACCCCTCCCTCAGGTATTCGTGGGATGTGGTTACTATGAGGTAAAAACGAATAAAAGTGACAACAAATGCAGACAGCAGCATCTAAGAGTTGGTAAATTCCACTATATGACATTACATTACACTTTACATATCCTGTTTTATTTGTTAAAAGGAAAATAAATACTAATATTTTGTAGATGGGTAGACTTTCTGTGGTTTGGAGGCATTGTTTGACTTTTTTGGTCCTTTTCTAATGTTTTGTGTCTACAGCCAATCTTGCTAAACACAATTTTTATTCGTATTTTAGGTACCCTAGGATGTATTTACATGAAATTTGCCTGGCTTAGCATTAAAAGGTTTATAAATTGTTATCTTCTGCCATCTTGGTGTGAACCAAAGGAGAGCATGTTCCTTTTTAATGGCCACAGAAAAAGAAAATAAAAGAATGCCCATGGAAACGGAGCAATTACAGAGTTCACACTTTGAAGAGATGAAGGTGAGTGTGCATGTCCTTAGCCTTTCTAGCTCTGATTAGCTGTGAGGAAGATATTTTCTAGGTCTCTGGGAGAAATCTCAGGGCCAGATGTTACCTGTCCATCAAGTAGCTGAAGTGGACAAGTAGGCTGGAAGGGAGCATGTCAGTGCTTTGATCTGTGATAGAGGAACGGCTGATTTATGGAGTGGAACTCTGTTCATCCGTTCTGTTTTACTTTCTGTCCTAAGGCAGAACCACATATTGCAGAGAGAAGGGAAGAGCGAGGTAGGGAAAATGCACCGTTCTTTACAACATCAACAAGCTCTGACAACTGAAACAGGGTTTTTCTTGGCCTTAACAAAGCTCGCAGGCATATCCTTTGATGCTCCTGTTTTCCCCCTTGTGCTCTCTCTCACTCTCTCTGTTCAGCATACTACTTGCTGTTTAATTCAGCTCCAGTAAATGGAATGGACTGTGGCCAGTATGCCTGGGGCATCAATACACCTGTGTGTTCAGGATGTCAGTGCACATGGGACTGAGAGTTACAACCAGATCTCTGCTCTACCTGGACAGGCTGCCATCACATGGGGGCACCACTTCCAGCTGGGATGTCACTGCCTGTCTTCTATTCTCCAGGTAAATCAAACAACTACACAAATGCTTCACACAATATGCTCAGAGCGGTTTTGCACTGGTTTGTATTTCAGGCATTATTTAGGCAGAGTACCTTGATAAACCACATAGGAAAATTTATGTTGTGTAAGTGACACACTTACGGCCTTGCATGAGTCTGAGAATACAAATGGATGTCTATGTGAGTATGACATAACATAGTCTGACTGAAATCTACCTGATGACATTGTTACTAAAAACCAAATTACATTGCTGGATTGCAATTTTTATGGGCTGCAAAAGTGATTATTATCGTACATTGTAATTATGAAGTGATTATAATTGCATCTGCTTTGTAAAAAAGCCACTCATTTGCATCTACAACTTTGGAAAACTATTTTTGACATTAATGCCATCATTCACATAACACCAAATATAACCCATTGTGTCTATTAAATGTCAATAATTTACATATACTGTACTTTATCAATAAACACACACCATTTATTTCCACTTCTTCCCCCAAACAACCAGCATCCTCTGGAGTCTTTGGGTACCAGAATTTGCACTTTGCTCATCTAGTGGCAACAGAAGTAGCTGATCCCAAGCCTAGTCCACTTGTGCAGCCATGTGGTATATATCCAACACTTAGGGACATAAATACCTTCTATTTGCAGTCAATAAAAGCAGGGGTCATACAAATACACAACAATCAACCCGAGTCCTATGTACAGATCTGTAAGTGGTTCTGAAGTACTTCTCGCAGTTCTTAGTTCAGTTTAAAGCGCCTCAACTATCCAACACAAGTGTGGCAAATAGTCAATCAAACCAATTATTTTCCCTAGGACTCCCTCATTTAGAAACCATACTATACACCCTATAAAAAAACAAATACCTGGGTGTATATACAATTACAGATACACACTTACACAGCTCATACACACAAATAGTGGGAGCCGGAACCCAGCACCTAAAGTGACCCTAATAGTAGGTCTGGTCTGCTCGCTTTTCCAGGACAACAGAGGCAGCTTCAGGAAAGGAGCCCCTCTTGCCATTAACCTCCATTACATTCACAATTGCTGTGCCAATCTTATACAGCAAATAGTAATTTTCCCTGGGAGCAATGTGTATTGCTGTAATTATAGAGAGGATTGCTCCCTCGGCTTGGAGGCAATAAGACACATTTCTCTAAGAGCTTCTTCAGGTGCTGCGTGCTGGTGACTGCTTCAGTCCTCTTCCTTTCACATGTTGTATCTGTCAGACCACAGTGCTAACAGTTTAGAACAGTCATACCAGATGCATCATGGGGGATTCTATAAGACATACAACTCTGTCACACTTGTCTACCAATACATTCATTGCTTGCTTTTCATGTACATTTCACCAATTGTAGTGTCACAAAACTGGACTTAGAGGTAGTCATACATGTGTTGATTTTTTTTTTCAATGCAATTTTTTTGATGATTCAAAAGTGATCGCAAGTCGAACAGTGATTGTTTGTCCACCATACAGTACAGTTGATTCCTAACTGATCATTTCCAAACCGATCACTGTGCGCATGCTCCATAGTACCATCATTTGGAAAAACTGACACATAATTGAATGATCAACCTCGGTACCAAAAAAAAACAACATGTCTAATCGCATTTTTTTTTGGTTGATGGCACCAGGTGTGCAGGAATAAATTCGCAATCGATTCCTGGATGAACGAACAGAAAAATCGATACATGTATGGCTTCCTTAGTGATTTAATTGGGGTTTTATTTCACTTACATATACAAAACAGTCCATAATATGGAAAACATCATCATAACTTTATATACACAAATGTAATAATATAAATATTCACTTCCTGTGCTATAAAATCCACTATTGTGATACAATCAGAAAACACACATTTAGGCGAGTGTAGTTAATCTGTGTGCAACCAGAGTGACCCAGTTATATGAATATAGGGACTGACCCGGGTGACACAGCTCACCCATCTATTACCAGACACATCACATAGTACAGGTATATCAGGAAATTACCAGGGAGCACAGCCATATAATCTATGCACTCTGTTTTCTAGGTCCAGCATCCTAATGTCATCTTCTGATTTACAGAAGTTTGTACCACTGAGTAGAAGGACCTGAAAGCTGTATCTATGTCTATCCATAAAACAAAAGCAGACTGATCTGGGTCATGAGAAAGTATGTAAGTTCTGACTATTGCATATAATCTATATACCGTATCTGTAATACATCAAGAATCAAAGTCACACTTTTACATTTGTTTTTGGTATGCATTTCCTTTTTGTGCAGGCAGAAGGTTTTGTAGCCCCATTACATAAACCTCAGGATAACAAAGGGATATTGGCATAACCTGTAAGTGGTATGTGTCACAAAGGGTTAAGGGGCAGTGCAGTGGTCAGCACTTCCTGAGCTCACACATCATCGGCTGGAAGGGCAGATACAGAAAAGCTATTAAAGGATGGTGGAAGTGTTCAAGTGTATCGATTAGTCTGGCTCAGTACCAGCTGCACAATGGTGCCAGGCCCCGAGGGTCATGATTTCTATTCAGGGTCTTAACCTCCAATTAAAGAAAATGTGATAGCTGCGAAGAGATCAGACTTATCAGAGGCTCATAAACAGTGCGGGCAGCTTCCATAAGAAGTGAAGCACTGAATGGCACAAATATTTCCTGTCCTGAACTTCTAGATGTAGCAAGACCTGGTCTCTAGCATATGAGTGTGTGGCTGTAGGTGGAGTCATGCTTTGTGTATTGTCAGCTTTTCTTGGAAGATATCAGGCTAACTAAGGGACTGGTCACACAAAGCACCTCACCTGATGTTCCAATTCAGGCAACACCTACAATCCAAATCATGTGTCTATCTATCCAACAATGATATAATTAAAGGAAAAAAACATATTTGTTGCTGCATGGAAAGTTTTAGCTGCTCATACACCTTTCAATCTGATTGAACAACTTTCCCTGGATGTAACAAGTAGGAATTACATAAGCATCAATGACGCAATTTTGGCAGATCTATAGAATAAAGAGAATAGACATTGTGCATACAGACTGCAAGGCATACAGTCAGCTTTAGACTCTGTTTTTATTGTCATCCTATGTCATTTAGGAGACAACTGATACCCCTGTTTCCAAAGTGGGGTCCCAGGAGTTCTGCTTTATCCAAAAACAATGGGCTGCATGTGCAGTGATGTAAATAGTGAAATGAACCTATTGCCCCCAGTATGACCCACCTTGGAAGGTCCACTAGCATTGAACCATTAAATAACCAAAACATTTAAATGGCATAAATGCAAAGGGTAGCTTTAACCCTTCTGTGCACTTGCCCACAGCAATGAAAGGGTTAGAACTTTTTTTTTTGCTCATAACTAGGATGAGTAATCCTACGCTGTACTTTAATTTGGTTTTAATTTTATGAGCCTCGTTTTAACTGCTTGCCTTACAGACCTTTATTCCTTACAGGAACAGTTACCTCATAAACACAAGATCCGCCGCTTCCTATACACTTTGCCTTCCACCTCAAACTGCATTTTCCCTTCTCTCCCTCTCTCTCTCTCTCTCCCATTTTTATTGCTATGGCCTTTTCCATTTTTTCTGCTCCAAGCCTGGGACACAAATCTCGCTGCTATTGCAGTGTGTGACATCTCCGCTCGTTTGCCGCTGCTCATTAACAAACAATACTGCTGTGAAATTGGTTTAATGACAAAGTAATAAAATTGCTATTCTGCTCACAGAGAGCCTGAGGCATTGTGAGGCAGGCCCTGGGTGCCAAAATGCATTAAGCTGCTTATTCGTAAAACAGGGAATCATCTGGCTCTAACCTCCCCTCCCTGTATACATTCTTCCTTTCATCGCCTGATAAAAAAAGATGTATTTCAGAGGTGTTTCTCTGAGTCCGCATATCATATTGTTACTCACTAGGCATTGCCCCCACAGAGGATGCACTGCCAACAGCTCAGGGCAGTAATATCCTTCATGCAGTACAGTGAAGATGAATGAATATTTATCAGAATCCCCCACCACCACCACCACACTAATGCCCTCTCTACCACACTACTGTCCTCCCTGTATTACTACCTGTACACATGAAGTGTTCCCACCCCAAGGACCCATCTTCAAGTACAAGGCCAGACACAATCACAAGTACTTCATTGGAGATGTGTAAACATTTAGCTAGCTAGATTATGACTACACACGCAGACATGTATTGTGGTATTAGGATTAGTCGTATCTATCCGTGTATCTCATCACTGATGTGATTTTAGAAGGAAGTTCTGAAGAGTTAAATTATATTTTGAACCTTCAGCACACAAAGAAAACCCCCCAGAAAACTGTTTCATGTGACCACATATCTTATGTGGTATCCTACTTATACATATGGTAGATCTGATCCTTGTTATCCTGGGGTCTATGTAATGAGTATTACACTTATATGCTGCCCTTATAACTATACCAGGAGAACATGCAGGTTCACCAGATCCCATACAACCCATGGAGAGTGGTGTTCTGGTGGTTCTTGCTGTTAACCATTCAGGGAATAGCAGGGAGAAGTTGTCTGTAGGCCAAACAAGCAAAAGTGGGGACACGGGCGACAACAGAATGTATTTACCCTTTCCAAAACTGTTGCTTATTATTGTTTGTTTGTTTTTATATTCTGCCATGTATGATGACATGCATGGTGTCACAGAACAGACCACATGGAACACGTAACCTTGTACATATACAGGGAGTGCAGAATTATTAGGCAAATGAGTATTTTGACCACATCATCC